>JASVEL010012402.1:0-69424 GCA_032618575.1 Nicotiana noctiflora | reverse complement strand
AAAGGTCAAATGGTAACGAATCGGGGACTGATCTTACAATAATAAAAATGCTTGAGGAGCTCACCGAAATAATTGAGACAGGAGAGAAGAAAATCGAAGCTAATGATAAAAAAAATAAAAACATACAACTCATGAGTTGATCAGATACCGGGGGCATCACAAATCTTGAAAGGGATGGATTCAAAAAAAATTGTACAAAAGTCATTCCCTTCGAGTGCAACTCTGAAACCCATTCCAAAAAAGTTTTGTATGCCAAAAATAACTAAATACAATGGGACCATCGATCCCAACGAGCATGTCACCTCCTACACATGTGCCATCAAGGGTAACAATTTGGAAGATGATGAGATCGAATTTGTTTTATTGAAGAATTTTGGGGAAACCCTATCGAAGAGAGAAATGATTTGGTACACAATATACCACAAAATTCCATCTACTCGTTTACCATGTTGACAGACACTTTTGAAAAGGCACATGGCCATAAAGGTTGCGACAAGGAAATCAGACCTTTTCAAAGTAAGACAGAGGGATAATGAAATATTGAGAGAGTTTGTATCCCGATTTCAAATAAAACACATGGAGTTTCCACCAGTCACAGATGATTGGGTCATTCAAGCTTTCACTCAGGGATTGAATGAACAAAGTTTGATAGCATCATGTCACATGAAGCAAAATTTGATCGAATATCCGGCTGTAACTTGGGCAGATGTACACAATCGGTACAAATCAAAGATCAGGGTTGAGGATGACCATTTAGGAGATCCTTCCAATTTTGTGCACCCGAACAGGTCAACCGCAAAGAATAAGAGAGACATCGATAGAGAGCCAAGATCGAACAAAGATCGATATCAACCGTACACCTCAGATCGCAGGAACTGTGGTTGAGGATGCAATCACGATCGGAAAGATCAAATAAGCAATCGATGACAGAATTATCGGGGACTCATGAGAAAAAATGGGTTTGACAAGTACGCCGACCCCACAAAGGCACCTCGATTATCAGAGTATAATTTTAGTATAAAAATGCCAGGCATTGTATCAACAATTGGAAGAATCAAAGACACAAGATGGCCTAGGCCCATGCGGACTTATCCTTCTCAAAGGAACCCCAATTCGATGTGTAAATGTCATGGCATGCGTGGTCACTGGACTAAGGATTGCAGGAAATTGAGAGAGGAGGTAGCTCGTTTATTCAATGAGGGTCACCTTCGAGAATTCCTTAAGTGATCAAGCCAAGAATCATTTCAGGAAAAGGGAAGCCAACAAGAAAATTGAACAGGAAGAGCCACAACATGTAATCCATATGATCGTCGGGGGGGTCAATATTCGACAAGGGCCCGTGTTCAAATGTAATAAGTTATCAGTTACTAGGGAGAAATGGACCAGTGACTATGTGCCGGAAGGCAACGTATCATTCAATGATGAGGAGGCATAAGGAACTTCTCAGCATCACAACGACGCTCTTGTAATCTCTATCTTATTAAACAAATTTCAAATTAAGCGTGTTTTAGTGGATCTAGGTAGCTAGACAAATATCATTTGATAGGGTCGTGGAGCAACTCAGCCTACAAGATCATATCGTGCTCGCAGCTCAAGTCTTGAACTGTTTCAATATGGACAGTGAAATTCTACCAGTGAATGTGGCTAGAACTATCCAAGATACCAAGTTTTATGTGATCGAGGGAGACATGAGGTACAATTCTCTACTCGAGAGGCCTTGGATCCACAACATGAGGTCAATCGCTTCGACCCTCTACCAAATGATGAAATTCTCGATATAGGACGGGTAAAAATAGTGTACAAGGAACAGCATGCTGGAAAAAAATGTTCATGATCGATGAGGTAATATCGATTTCGGTGCTATCAACATAAGAAGAATCAAAATTAAAGCTAAACATGAAACGAAATAGAAATCATTGCCACCAGCCTCGACCGAATCGGAGAAGTAGGAAATGGAAGAGGACGAAGAAGAGGAAGAGTTTTTTACCCCTCAAAATTTTGTTGTTCCCAAAGATTCTGATGCTACTAAATCAACTGTCGAAAAGGTGAAATGGGTTATATTGATCAAGCACCTACCCGAGCGAAAGGTATACCTAGGAACAACGCTAACCCTACGAACTTAGGGAAAAGCTTATTCATTTTCTTATTGATAACATAGATTATTTTGCTTGGTCTCACTTAGACATGACAGGGATCCTGCCGGAAATAACAATGTATCGGCTAAGCTTGGACCCAAAGTTCAGACCGCTAAAATAGAAGAGAAGGCCTCAGTCCGAGGTAAAGTACCCCAAATGGTTAGCTAATGTTGTTGTAGTTCCTAAAAGAGGAAACAAACTTAGGATGTGTTTAGATTATAAAGATTTAAACAATGTATGTCCCAAAGATTCTTTTCCACTGCCCAACATCGATCGCATGATCGACGCCATGGCTGGCCATGAGATCCTTAGTTTACTCTATGCCTATTCTGGTAAAATCAAATTAAAATGAACCCAAAAGATCAAGAAAATACTTCATTCATCACCAAGTACGAACCATATTGTTATAATGTAATGCCCTTCGAGCTAAAAAATGCATGAGCTACCTACCAACGCCTAGTAAATAAAATTTTCGAAGAATATATAGGTAATTCAATGGAAGTATATATTGATTGAATGCTAGTAAACCTTTGCGCGCAGAGGACCATTTGACACATTTGCAGGAAACAATCAAGATACTAAGAAAATACAACATGAAGCTCAACCTCGATAAATACGTTTTGGGATCGATTCGGGCAAGTTCCTTGGCTTCATAGTGTCAAATTAAAGAATCAAGACCAACCCCAATAAAATTAAGGCTATCAAATGCATCACCGTCGTAAATAGTGTTAAAATCGTGCAAAGGCTGACGGGGCGGATAACTGCCTTCATATCGAGATCGTTAGATCAGAGTCATAGATTCTTCCCTCTACTAAAAAAGAAGCATGATTTCGCCTGGACCCCGGAATGCCAAAAGGATTTAGAAGAATTGAAGCGATACCTCTCGAGCCTACCATTGCTTCATACTCCAAAGGCAGGTGAAAAACTTTACTTATTCTTGGAAGTCTCGGAGATCGCGGTAAGTGGTGTCCTAGTTCGAGAAGAGCAAGGTATGCAATTTCATGTTTATTATGTAAGTCAAACTCTAGAAGAAGCAGAAAATAGATATCCATACTTAGAGAAATTGGCACTTGTATTGATAAGCGCCGCTAGGTAGCTAAAACTGTAATTTCAATGTCACCTCATATGTGTACTAACCACTTACCAACTTCTTAATGTTTTGCATAAGCCAGAGCTATCAAGTCGACTAGCTAAATGGGTCGTCAAACTCAATAGATATGATATCGAATATCAACCCCGAACGGCCATCAAGTCTCAAAATTTAGCAGACTTTATGGTCAATTTCACGCCAACCCTCGTACCCAAAGTCGAGAAGGAAATCTTGTTAAAATTAGGTACTTCATCAGGCTGTAGACCCTTTTCACAGATGGTGCCTCAAATGTTAAGGGGTCCCAGAAGCCACCCACGAAAAACACTATTAGACAATCTACCAAAACTTCTAAGCTGACTAACAATGAGGCCGAGTACGAGGCCATGATTATAGGTCTTGAACTAGTTGAAAGCTTGGTGGCAAAAGTCATTGAATCCAAGTGCGACTCTATGCTGGTAGTAAACCAAGTAAGCAAAACATTCAATGTTTGGGAGGATAGAATGCAAAGGTATTTGGATAAGGTATAAGTGACTTTGCACCATTTTAATGAATGGATCTTGCAGCACATACCTCGCGAGCAGAACAGCAAAGTTGATGCTCTTGCAAACTTGGGGTCGTTAGTCTAAGAGGGAAAAATCAGCTTGGGGAATATCGTTTAGCTCTCAAGATCTGTGATCGAAGAAGTTAACGTTGAGATAAACTCCACAATATTAACTTGGGATTGGAGGAATAAATATATCGAGTACTTGAAAAATGGAAAGCTCCCATCGAACCCTAAAAATCAAGGGCCCTACGAACAAAAACTACTCGATTCACATTGACTGAAGATGGAACATTTTTAGGAGGATGTCCATCGGACTATTAGAGGTATATTTAGGACCAGGGGACATCGATTATGTTCTACGAGAAGTCCATAAAGGTATTTGTAGGAACCACTTCGGTGCCGAAGCACTAGTTCACAAAGTCATCAGAACATGATACTATTGTGATAGTATGAGAAAAGATGCTAAGGAGTTTGTTTGAGAATGTGATAAATGCCAAAATTATGCACCAATAATCCATCAGCACAGAGAACAACTTCATCCGGTCCTATCCCCATTTTCATTCATGAAATGGGAGATGGACATCGTTGGCCCTCTATCAACGGCTCCGGGTAAAGCTAAATTCATTTTGTTTATGACTAGCTACTTCTCTAAATAGGTGGAGGCACAAGCCTTCGAGTAATTCAGAGAAAAAGAAGTTATAAACTTCATCTGGGATCACATAATATGTCGATTTGAGATACATGCCAAAATTGTATGTGACAACGGAAAACAATTCATCGGCAGCAAGGTAACAAAGTTTCTCGAATTAAAGAAAATAAAATGGATCTTATCAACACCGTATCATCCAGTGAAAACGGACAGGTTGAGTCAACAAACAAAACTATCATTCATAATCTAAAGAAAAAATTGAATGATGCCAAGGAAAAATGGAAAGAAATTATACTCGGGGTTCTTTGGGCATATCAAACAACATTGAAGTCCAGTATGGGGACAAGCCCGTTCTCCTTAGTATATGGCTTCGAAGCCTTGATTATAGTCGAAGCCGAGGAACCTAGCACCATATTTTGACATATAGTGGAAGAATAAAATCACAAGGCTATGAATACTAGCCTCGAACTACTAGATGAAAAATGAGAAGCTGCACTCATTCGGATGGTTCAGAGAAACAAAGAATCAAGAGATATTATAATAAAAGAACTAACCTTCGCCACTTCAGAATCAGGGACTTGGTCTGAAGGGAAGTCACCATCAACAATCGTGATCCTAATGAAGGAAAACTCGGCCCAAATTGAAAAGGACCCTATCAAGTCCTCAATATCGTTGGGAAGGGATCTTACAAACTTGTCACAATGTATGGAGAACAATTGCCAAATAATTGGAATATATCACTCCTCAAATGATATTATTGCTAAGGTATGACTTTCTCCCTTTCCATTTGTATTTAATACTAGCTTACTCCAGGTTTTCGATCAAAGACATCGAGAAGCTCTTCAACACGAGGACCTTAGTTTTTAAAGCACGCGTTGCACTCATATTCCCTTAGATTAGTTTTTATCCCAAATAAATTTTTACGGCGAGGTTTTTAACGAGAAAACAATTATATGTGCTACCTAGTGATAATTCAACAGTATTCGGGGCTTATCTATATGCAACCTCAAATACTTGGGGGCATAACCCACGGATGATTAATTTTCAAAGGAAAATACCTCGTGTCAAAAGGGCCTCGATAGCAAGACTTCATAATGGGCCAAACGGTCGAACGAACCATGTCCTTATAGATTAATCGATCCCAACGGCGAAACATGTACGCATGTATAAACTGTTCAAATATTTCCTTATTAAATACCTTGTGCCTCAAATAAAATTTTCTATTATACAAGCTCCATACTTATGATTTTGGAAAAATATTTCAAAGGCCAATTATGAATACACCTCGAACGAATTGACCCCTTACTCGGCGACTGCCATCGAAAATCAACATGTTTGAATTATCTAAAGCCTTCAAAGAGGCACCCCTCTATTTATAGGCCAAGGCAATCACTATAGGGGTCGTTCGAAGTGTTTATGGGAAAGTAAGACTAAGAGTCACACCCAAAGACTACAGCCAACTAACGCGGCTTGGAGATGGTTGAACCCCGCAATAAAAACAGGCCTTTGAATTCCCCAAAAACCGTTTAAAAAAGGCTATCCTCGGAAAAATAATCAAAGGGCTTTGATAAAATTAGTCCTCAAAAAACCTTAAGCGGTATCGAGTTAATCAAATGCAAACTTGTACTAAGGTACAAAAAACAAAAGGGGTTTCGATCGACACTAAACCCTCAAAAAGTCCAATAGGTACAAATATATATATGCTAAAGGCATAAGAAAATATTACTAAGTCTTTGGGTCGAAAGAGTGAAAAAATAGCCATCCTTTAGAGGTTGTATCAGCCCAATTCAAAGAGCCCAAGGGCCAACACATTTTGAGTTCGAGAACACGTTCTTGCTCGATTTGAACCTAAGGGTCCCTCTATCCTAAATTCGAACAGGAACCCTCTCGACTATAGATCGAGGATCTTGTGTTGTTCAAAACAAATCTAAGGGTCTTTTCTCTTCGAATTCAGGTTTCACTCGAATTGGACTTTAAAATGAGTATTATTATTGTGGCTTCGATCAAGTCATTTGAAACCAAAAACCTTGAACATATTGTTGAAGCGTAAAATATGCTAAAATTGTACAAGGCACGAAACATGTTTGAAGACAAAATTTGAGAAGGCATCCAAAAGAGAAATTTCTTTATATATATGGGAAAAAATATGTACAAGGACCGACAAGGGTGTTACAAAAGAGAAAAGAAATAATAAAATCTTAACTATGACTGTGGTTGATTTCTCCCTCAGGGGGAGCTTCTCCTTTGGGCCCATCGTTGTAATCAGACCTACCTTGGCTACATTCATCATCATCGTCATCATCGGAGGAGGCAAGCAACCTGGCATCGGCTTCAAGCACCTCACCTTGAGTTATCTCTTTGGTAAGGTCAAAACCTCGAGCATAGATTTCCTCGAGGGTCACCCCCGATATTGGTACTTGGCCACATCATTACTCCAGCGCGCTCGATTGGTAGCCTCCATCAGCCGAGTTAGGTCATCCTCAATGTTAGCCAAGTACACGGATATGGACTTGTCAGCTAAGACTTTTGCCTTTTCGACCTCTACCTTGGCCTCAGCAAGCTTGACCTCGAGCTCTTCGATCATTGTTGAGCTCTTCTCTTTAGTACTTCGAAGTTGAACTTTGGCTGATGACAGTCGCACCACGGCAACCTTTTTCTTCGCAACTAGGCAGTCCATATTCTCTTTTGACCGATTGCAGTCAGCTTTAACTTGATCAACTTCCCCCGGAGTAGCTCGATCCTTTGTTGCAATTGAGACATCAAGATGTTAGCCTCCACTCTTGGGTAAAGCCCATATGTTCTCAAAAGGACATTTACCTACTCATCCAGCTTTGCCTCTTCCTTAAGAGCATGGGCCAAGTCTGCTCGAAGATCCCTGAGCTCTTCATCATGTTGACCGCAAAGGAGATTTAAAGCATTCCTCTCCTCCGAGGTCTTCTAGAGCTCGACCTCGCATTGGCTCAGGTCAGCCCGAGACTTGGTAGAAGACTACATGATAATAAAGATACAATCTAGGTTAAAAGGAGAATAAGGAAAAGAAAATTGCGACAATGGGGATTAATACTTACTGAAGATAAAAGATGTTGGGCCTCTTCAAAGAGGGTAGACGCATCATTGAGATCAGAAGCATCATCGACCCTAGTAAAACAATCCCAAAAGGGATCCTCTTCACTGGGGAAATCTGCCTATGTCAGGGGTCTGTAGATACCGAGCATCCGTTATAGCCTCCTCAGAAAAGGTCGGTGGAGAAAGAGAGTGACCTATTGTCACAACCTCAAGTGAATCGCTCAGGGCACCTTGTTCAACCTTGGGGGTCTCAAAACTGGCCCCTTCCGGTAATGTGATAGACGAGGGATAACATCAACCTCGGACAATTTGAGGGCTTTGCCCGAATCTTTCTTCGAGGCCTTGTAATCACGAGGCCGGGTCTTGAAAATCACCTCCGGCTTGGAAGGCTTGGCGGCATCGGCTGGTTTCCTTGCTTGAACTACCAATGCTGAACCATCGCCCTCTTCTTCCTTTTCTTTTCCCTAGCCAACACACTTACTTTATAGTCAGAGGGATGACATTTTTCATGTGTCTTCGAGATAGAGCCTTTTTAGGTTGGGGACTCCTCGGATTTTGAGACCTTCTTTCTCTTGTTGTCTATCCCCGACTTCAGAATCAGAGACTCGACTTCTTCACCAGGCGAGGCCGACCTCATTTGAGCAACATCTCTAAGGCCTGCATAAAAGGAGTCAATTATAAATAAAAAGAAACGTTACAGAAGAAGGCAACAAAAGCATTCAGGATAAGTTTACCATGATTCTTGGCTTCTCATCTTCCCCTTGACATGTCGCGCTAGGAGGAAGTCGAGGCTAACTTCCGAACCCAATCTTTAATGTCGGGGACCACATGAGGCATTCAGGCAATCATTGCATAACATATGAAAGCATTACATAAAGCGGAAACTAGAGTACAAAAACTAATGGGTAATACGTCAATTATTATCGGGGTTCCACATCTCGGGGAACGACAGTTTCTCCTCTAGGATAAGTTTGCAAGTCTTTACCCACATGAACCGGCTCATCCAACCCGATCATTGTCCTCATCGATGCTCGCGAACAAGGCCTTCGTCGCTCAGCATTGGAGCTTGATCAACCATCGAAAAAGTTGAGGTCGATATAACTGTATGAGGTGGCTGAGAGTGAACTCTAGCCACTCGCCCTTGCTGGAAAAATAGCGGAGCATGATCACTATACACTAGAATAAGGGTGAACTTGTCCGAGGGTGACCTGGTACCTCTTGCAAAAGCAATGTCTGGGTCGGGAGGACCCAATATGAAGGAGTAAGTGTAGACACTTAGAAACCCCTCCACATAGGTGGTAATTCTCTCTTCAGGAGCGGGGATTTGTTACACTCTCTCTTCACAACCTCGATATAGCCCAAAGTTATTGAGCAGATGTATCTCAACACATGTTCACATCGGCCAAGGATCGATGGAGGGTTCTCGGCTTTGAAGTCGGATTTTAAGACACAAGGGCCAGGAACATACTCGTGAGGGAGCGGTTCCACCGGCAATTTGTCACCGACCGGCTGGGAAGAATAGGAAGAAGCATTCTCCTTTTGTGGGATGCTATTAGAGGTTTTCGCCATTAATTCATGTAGAAGGAAGTGGAAAGAGGTAAAATTTGGTATTTTTGGTACTAACAAAGTTGACTCAATAGGTGGTGAAAGAGAAGAGATGGAGAGAGTAAGAAATTTAAAAAACTTGGTGGAAGTGAAAGTAAAATTTTGATTCAACCAAAGAGCCTGCATTTCTAGATTCAGGGCGACGGTTCGGTGGTTCTAATGGCAGATCATCCACTGGCAAACATTAATGGATTAGGGAACTGTACCGATGGGACATTTCGATCACCTCAATCGTTTACTTCACGGGGATGACATCATTATCGGGGTCTCCAAAAAATTGAGGCTCTAGTCGTTTCTTATCATTTTACTTTAAGAAACGAGGGGACTATTTGTATACAATAAAAATCGGGGTTACCCGATTTCATTCTTTACTTGAGATAAGAATGTCACGTCATAGAGCTAGGACATCGAGTCCGGACCGAGGTCGACATCGATTGCGGCTAGAAAGAGGCCGACTTCAAGTGATATCGGCATAGCTTGATAACCGAAAAGGCGAGATATCGACAATTGATCGAGCATCTTGGCGTGAATCTCAGAACAGATCAATCTACAATGGTTAATTAGATGTTAATATGGTTTCCCACTATAATTAGAAGTGTACCTTATTTAGGACTCCTCTATTATATAAAGAGGGATTATATTCATTTGTAAGGATCATCATTGGTCACTGATAAGAATATATACGCTCATTACTTTCCTCTAGGGATGTTCACGGTTCGGTTTGGTCGGTTTTTGATTAAAACCAAAACCAAACCAATTTAATCTGTTTTTAAAATTTTAAAACCAAAATCAAACCAAATTAAATATAAACCATCAAATTGATTGTGTTTGGTTCGGTTTGGTTCGATTTTTCGGTTCTTAGTACGCTAATGATAAGTCGATAATATTAAAATAGCGCTAGACAACTGAAAATAATTTGCCAATTTTATGCCTTTTATATATTCTTTTGAGAACTGAAAGTTTATTTACATGTTTATATGAAAAGAATGAACAAAAAATAAACTAAAAGTTTGCTTTCTCAAGGTTTAGCCATTGTTGTCTTGCAATTTGAATGTACTTTATTTACTCTTGTGGTGGTGTTTTTTAAACTCTTATTTTAGGCAAAAATATATGCCTAAAATAGAGTATATTAATAAAATAAAATTGGTCGAATCCTATTGTTTTGGGCTTAGGAAATCTTTTAAGATATAATATGATAAACCAAAATTCAAAATAACAACTAAAATTATTAACAAGAAAATATTATATTGTATATAAATAATTATTAAATTTTGTATATAATTAATCGGTTTGGTTCGATTTAGTTTTCGATTTTTTAAAATAGAACCAAACCAAATATTATCGGTTTTTAAAATTTAAAATCAAAACCAATCCAAATCAAAAAAAAATATTGATTTACTTAATCGGTTTTGTACGATTTTCGGTTTGGATCGGTTTTCGTCAAACCGTGAACACCCCTACTTTCCTCCTATTTCATTTACTGTTAATCAGAGTTGCTTTTTCATTTACTATTCTTACAATGATTTCACCTCGAAACTACCCCAAGTCGAGGTCGAGACCTGGCTAGCATACTTGTTTGATTTATTTTATTCTCTAATTTATTTCTTTATTTTCTTGCTTATCAATTAGTATTGGACGAAATCACATATCCTTAAAATCATAATATAAGTTTAGTTATTATCCGAATTTGAGGATAAACAAACATATTGTTACAGATTATTTATTATTTTAGTTTTCATCTTATTAATTTCGCTGTTTACCAGCAATTACGTGAAATGCCAAACTTTTGCTATATTACAATTTTCACTAGGCAGGCAGATAATTAGCTTAACGTGTTTTGCCAAGTCAATATCGGAAAAATTATAGGAGCCCTACTTGAGCACTATCACTACTTTTAAATTAAAAATAAACTAGTATTGTTTAATTTTCTGAACCATAATAGAAATTGCTGGCAGTTTCAACCAAGTAAATAGTTGGACAGTGTAAAAGTCTGAACCATCAATAACCATGTTTTATTAACAGCTGACCTAATAACTCAAGAGTAAACAAGAGTATTAGCTAGTTCTAGAAAGGGACAGTTTACTAATCAACGTCCCGGAAGTTTCCTCTTTCATATTAATGAAAGCACTATACACCTCTTAACAGTACAAAATTTCCTGACTTACCCTGTTTTTAACGCGGGTTTGATAACAACATTACATAACTCGAAGTAAAACTAACAGGTATGTCAAATAACCATGTCCCGGAAGTTTCCTCTTTTATATTGATAAAAGCGCTAGATAGCTCTTAAAAGTACAAAATTTCCCTTGACTTATCCTGCTTTTAACGCGGGTTTGGGAACAACATTCCTCGACTTACCCTGCTCTTAACGCGGGTTTGGGAACAATATTATATAACTCGAAGCAAAACTAATAGGCATGTCAAATAACCACCATGTCCCGGAAGTTTTCTCTTTCATATTGATGAAACGCTAGACACCTCTTAACAGTAAAAAAATTTCCCTTGACTTACCCTCCTTTTAATACGGTTTGGGAACAACATTATATAACTCGAAACAAAACTAACATGCATATCAAATAACCATGTCCTGAAAGTTTCCTCTTTCATATTGATGAAAACGATAGACACCTCTTAAAAGTACAAAATTCCCTTTGGATTACCCTACTTTTTAATGCGGGTTTGGGAACACCATTACATAACTCGAAGCAAAATTAACAGAAATGTCAAATAGCCCACTAAGGCATGCAAATTTAGAAGAAATAGTACAACTCAAAATATATAGGTTATAGAAGAAACAATTATGGGGAAGTGCATATGGGTTATTAACCAATGAATTTAACCTATATTCTTGTTTTTACCTATTAGCCTATTTTACGTATGATTTTTTTTAAAAAAAAAATTCACATATTAACAAAGTGTTAAGAAGATCGGTGTTAAAAATTGATTTGAGAATGATATTTATATTTATCATTACAGATTTAAATATTGTTGGGTGAATTAAAGTAAAAAAGTTTAAAAACTATATTGTTGGGGTTTTGAAAGCTTGAAAGTCATAAATGAATTTTGTGATTTATTATAATTCTTAACAAATTGATGATTGTGATTTGTTGAGACGACGTATTTATTTGAGGGGACCAATGCGTGTCTTTTTTTGTAATTTACTTAGCGTGTCTTTGTGGGAACAAGTGTGACGTTGTCGTCTTACGTGGTCATTACGTTATTTTAGATTTTTTATTTAAAAGTAAAACGACTTAGAGTAAATTTACAATCCAGTTATTCCATTTTCCTGTGATTTTCTTATTTTTAATTTATATATCAGTAGCTCAACACCTATTGTTTGAAATGTTTAATTTTCATATATTGATTTTCATAAAATTACTTTATAATAAAACTTTAAAATTTATGTGCTTTTATTCCCCTAATTAGGGGCGAAGCTAACATGGAGCAAGGCGATTCAATTGATTTTCTCCACTTAAAAAAAAATTGCAATTCTAGTGAAGTAGCAAATAGGGATAAAACTGCGTTAGGTCAAATCCAAGTGTTTTGAATCTCTTGTATAAAAGTCCGAATCTGGATGAGATTATTAAACTATTTTTATATTTAATTTCAAATTAATATGCATTTCAGAATATTTTATTCCCTTTTAATTCTTAATATTAATGTGAATGCATTTCTTATAAGAATATTGTGGTTAAATTCTTAAGCTTGTCTAACTACAACCGCGTGGACGTAAAATAAGATAGTTGCGTCTCAATCAACTTTTTCTTGGAAACCTTTTTCTTTTAAGTTTAAAAGGGGAAGATTCCAAATCTCGCCACTGTTATAATTAAATGTTATTAAAAATTACATATAAAGATACTTTTAGTATCCAAGGATGTTATTTAAAATTCATGAAATAGGTGAAAATTATGGGAGAGCAGGTTCAAAATCTCAACAGAGACAAAAAAATATTACCTTCTTCATCTCATATTAACAGTCGCAGTTATTAAAAATAGTTGTTTCAAATTATTTGTTATTTTAAAAGTTCAAGATAAAATTAATTAGTTTTTTTTTTTTACCCTTAGTAATTATTCTTGAAAATATAGATAACGCATAAATAGAATAAATATTCAATGAATAGAGATTATATCTTAATTAAGACATAAATAAGGATAGAATAGTCCAATCACTTTGTTAGTTAATATTTCTTAAGGAATATGTGTATTTGATAAAATCATGTATCCCCAATTTTGTGGGCTCGATGGCGCACATTGAGGAACAAAAGGCCCACATCGAGGGATAAACTCAGTATGGACCGGGTTCGAGTTCGAGGGAAGAACATAAGGATCGAAGATCAAAGTGCACGATGAGTACCAAAGCCAAATATGACCTGTAAACACGTGATTTTTGACCCTCCCCGAGATTTTCTATATTTTTAGCGTAAAATATTTAGTTTAGTTTTAATATAGCTATTTTAGTTAAATTTGACTCTTTTACTTTATTTTTACCTCAAAATGAAAAAATAACAAAAATATAGTTTTATTAATGTTTCGTAGTCATTTTTAAACTTGAAAAATATAAAAAAATAGTTTTATTTTAATTACGAGTATTATAGTTATTTTGATTACCTAGGATTAATTAAATAACACCGTGTTCTCATTTTCGGTTCCGGGCGAAGAATAATATTCGGGTTCGAACTACCCGGTTTTATAATTTTCGGACCTAGCCCGTAATAACCCGAGTCCACCACACGTGGGGGACACACATGGGGGACACGGACAGAATATTATGGGAGGGGATGGGCATCAATATTGTTAAAATAAAGGTGGGAATATTATGGGTCTTGAATTTAAAATGAAAAGGGAGAGAGAGTTCACGGTCAAGGGGGGGGGGCTTATTTTAAAAAAAAAAAATCAAAAGAAAAGGGAGAAAACGTTAAAAGCACATGGAAGTCACTGTTGAATGATTTTTTTTTGATTTGGGGAGAAGAAGACTTCTGCTTCTTCATTATTTGAATGAAGAAAAAAATATACAATATATAATACACATACACATGCATAGAGGGAGACGGTTGAAGCTTGGAGATTTTTAGTAAGGAAGCCTTCTGCTTCTTTTTGATCTCGACAGAGAAAAACGACCCCTTCTATTTACCACCTCTCATCATCTCCATCTTCGTCGTCACTGCTGCTGCCAGCAGTCCAAGTCTCCTCCATCGTCGTCCAGCAGCCACCATACAACAACGTTAACCACCAAACGACCGACTCGCCCCTCACGAACCAGCTTCCTTCTCCAGTCGACCATCAACATTTCTGCATCTATTTCATCCAGTAACATCCGTCATTTCGGTCGCGTCGAGTTTTCCGAGTCGAGGTTCTGTTTGAGCGGCTGTCCAATTCGAGTTCGTTGAGTTCCGGTCTGTCGAGGTCACTGGTATAGTTCCCTATCTGGTCAGTCAATTCCAACTTCATTTCTTTTGTTAGCGTTGCAAGTTGTTCGAATTTTTTCTGTGTATATGCTGCTATATTTGTTATGGATTGGAATACTTATTCTGGACCTTAATCAACAACGGTAAGTAATTAAAATACCTCGTAGTATTTAGCTGAAAAGAAAAAAAACACACTGATGTTGTATGTATACTATGGCATTTTGGCAAATTTTGAAGTAAAGAGACTTGAGAAATGTGATCAAAATCAGTAACAATAGCAGTAGTTATTATCTTATACAATTTAAAAGTCTTTAGCAAATTAGTTTTTCAAGTACGTATTTCATTTTCCGTGGCGAGTCACATAGTTGTCTTTCCATAGACATGAGTTGGTTAATTGTTTATTGAGGCTCGTGTTGACTCGAATTGGTTATAGCTGAACATGACGTTGTCACAATATAGATATTGGATTGCAATTCATCGACTAAACTACTTAATTAGATTAAAGGAACGGGGGTGCATTTCTTGTGACCCGGCTCCAATTTTGAACAAGGTTAAATAGAACTGGTCGTGAACCACGAGAACATTTCATGTAGCGTGGCTTACAATATATTTTAAATAACCTTAAATTAACTCTTTAAATAAATATAGCGGAATGAAGTTCTCTTTTAAATTAGATAAATGAGACGAGTCTCGCCAAACAAAAATGCATAAGTTGCGGGGCCCTCATAAATGTATATGTAAAATATTTAGATTTCGAGATGTGCCGTTTCTTAGCGAATTTCCCGGCCTTCTCAAAAATGTAAATAAGTAATCGCTCTAGGCGCGTATTTTAATAATTTTACCTTCTTAAATACGGGCGTGCATTTCATGCGGCCCAAATCCAAATCCCAAAATGTTGAATAAGAATGTGTCGAGGATCCGGGTGCATTTCATGTGACGTGATTCGAAACATATTTTTAGGCAACATTCTCTTTCGTAAACAATAATAATAATAAAAGCGGTAAAGGGATATTAACTTGCACTAAGTACATGATTGTAAAAATGAGAAAGATAAGCCAAACACGACAGTTGAGCGACCGTGCTAGAACCACGGAATTCGGGAGTGCCTAATACCTTCTCCCGGGTTAATAGAATTCCTTATCCGGATTTCTGGTTCGCGGACCGTTAAATAGAGTCATTCTTTTCCTCGACTCGGGATTTAACCGGTGACTTGGGACACCATAAATCTCCCAAGTGGCGACTCTGAAATAATTAAATAAATCCCATCTCGATTGTCCTTTAATTGGAAAAACTCTTTGCATCCTCGCGGGTGCGTAAAAAGGAGGTGTGACAGCTCTGGCGACTCTGCTGGGGACTGAAACCCAGAACCACTGGTTCAGGGTTTAAGAATTCGAGCTTGGAATAATTGTTGTATTTGGCTTATTTATTATCCGATTTTATTATATGTTTGTATTAATGTGCAAAATGATATTTTTATCGCTTTGATATTTTTTGAACTGTACATATAAATTGTGCCGAAACCAATCTCCTCTCTGAGTCTTCTAAATCATGAAGAAGGGTGCACTTCGTGTGACTTCTTTTCTATATAGTGTCTAATTCCCACCTTAGAACGAGGTTTGGATAAGTTGCAAAACCGGTGAAGCTTCTGTATTCCCGGGTTGCTGCCTCCTCCTTGGCTCGAGTTGTCCGCTCGGGTAAGCCAGGTCTAGAACAATAAACCCAGGTTTTTAAACCTAGAATAACAAAGCTTCATGCCGGATCCCTAGTAGGAACGTTTATTTGCATCATGTCGCATTTGACTTAGGGGACTCAACACAGGGGTTGGGTCCGTCTAGGACAGGTGACCCGAAATGAAAAGACCATCCTGCTGCATCCTGTTTGTTTTATGTATATATTTGCTTCAGACTTGCAGGCTAACCGTTTTTTTTATATTGAGGAAAATGAAAAAAAAAATAGTCTCAAAATAGTTTGTTTTTTTACTTACTTAAAAAGAAAAAAAAACGTTTGTTGTAAAATAAAAAATATGTGATTTCAAAATAGTTTGTTTTTTTTTACTAAAAAAAAAAAAAAAAAAAAAATTTTGTTTTAAACTAAAAAAAAAAAATGTGTGAAAAAATAATAAATAGTTTGTTTCCTTTAAAGATGTAGTTTGTTGACCGAACTACGCAGGTTTGATTCTCACCACTAGGTGAGATACGTAGGCAACCCTCATCGGGTTCAACCACCCCTTTAAAAAATCAAAAATATGTGTGCTTAATTTTGTCAATAAAATCAAAGTGATGTCATTTTTGCAAATAGCCGAATGTTCTGAAAGGATGCCGGAAGCCTGTTTTTGCAAAAACAGCCACTTTGAAACATTTTTAATAATTTGCGGGCACAGCCTTGAAATATTCCTTGTGGAAATGTTGCAAGGCCATAGCCGCAAAATCAAGTTCGGGTTCACGCCCCTTTTGCAAAAATAACCAAAAAATGTCAAATTTTTAATTTTTGTTATAAATAAGTCGGGTGATGCTATTCTTGCTTAAAATAAGTCGAATGTCCCTCAAAAGGACGCCGGAAGGCCGTTTTTGCAAGAATAGCCACTTTGAATCATTTTAAATAATTTTGGACACATCCTTGAAATATTCCCTCGCGGAAATGTCGAAAGGCCGTATCCGCAAAAAAATCAAGTTTTGAGTCATCACTCAACTTTACAAAAATAACCACTTTATCAAATAAGCCATTACATGGCCGGTCCTTGCATAAATAGCCACTTTTGGCATTTGAACTTCTTCAGTCTTGTATTGGCCTGTGTCGGTGCTGAATGATGCCCCATAGGCCCCAGGATTAAATTTTGAATTTATATCTTCTTTATAAAATTTTGCAAAAAAGAGCCACTTTGTCTGAATAAGCCATTATATGGCCAATTTATGAAAATATTCTTGTGTTGGTTTATGGTGATGCCGGACGATGCCCCATGAGCCACGGAATGAAAAAAAAAAAAATTTCAAGTTTATCTTTCTTAATTAAATTTTGCAAAAATAGTCATTTTGTCAAATAAGCCATTATGTGGCCAATTTTGTAGAAAGTCATAATTGACACCAAAAATATTCTTATTCTTGTAGAAATCTCCTACACAAGTTTGTAGTCGGAGTCGGCTTCTATAATTTTCCTTCAAAAAAAAAAATCAAAATAATTTTCCTTCAAAAAAAAAAAATCAAAAAATCAAAAAATCAAATAAACATCTCTTTATTTCTTGCATTAATTTGCAAGAACTACGCTCGGTCGATTCATGCGGGGTCATGATACGTAGGCAATCCACATAGGATTCGACCATTTCCATTTCCAAAAAAAAAAAAAAAAAAAAAAAAAAACAAAAAAAAGGGAATGATCAATAAGCGGGATACCTTAATGCTGACATGCTGGCTTTGTTTTGTTGTGTCCATTTCCAGAAAGGTGGTTGGTTGTGGTTCCAAAATAACTCTTCCCTATAATACAAGGTCAGAGGACAATGGCAGATAATCTCAAGACTGAGTGGGTTGGTACAGGTACCCGACAACAGCTGGTTGAACGGAACCACGGGTTAGTAGAGGAAGTCAAGATATTGAGACAACACGTGGCTGATATGTATCGGGCGTGGATGGATGGAAAAGCACCACCTCCGCCACCACCTAGCTTCCTGGACTCTGTCCTTACCCGTACACTGAACCCGATGCCAGATGATCCCTCACACTCTCCATATATACCCACCTATCACAGCTTTTCCAGCCACTCGAGTAGCTCAATTACTCGTCCCCCAGCTGTGTTTTCACAACGCTACTCCCGTCCCCAACACCACTACTCTCCCCGGGACACCCAAAATCGTACTTCACCTTCCAGGTACCCAGCTCCACAAAAAGCCTACCAACCCCCACGAACATACCGGAAACCCCCCGGGTCAGGTTTCAGGCCAAATAAGGCGTTTAGGGAGGAAAGGTTGCTGAAGCGAGAAAAGGCGCTCACCCCTATCGGAGAGTCCTATGCAAGTTTATTTGAAAAGTTAAAACATGTCGGCCTGATTACGCCGCTCCCCGAATACACTCCCGATCCACGTGCGAGAAGCTTCGATCCTACTGCACGATGTGCATACCATTCCAATGTCAGAGGGCACGATATTGAGAGTTGCCGTACCTTGAAAAAGGAAATTGAAAGAATGATTCAAAAAGGGTGGTTGATTGTGGTCGATGATGATGACATAGGGCACACAAATCCCCTGGGGGGTGTACCGACTGGAGTTAAAAATGTTGAAACAGTTGGCAGCCTTGGCAATATTGATGCCGAACTTAGTGGCTAAAATGTTGTGCTTGGAAATTGGGAAGATACTCCATCTTTCGGTCAGCTAGATGGAGCTTTGGTGGTTCGTTTTTGTGGTCATTTTTGTTGTCCGAGTTATTTTCAGGGTTTTCTTGTGGTCAAACCCTTTTGTCCTAGCAGTTTGCTTTGGTCTTGCCCAGTTTTGTTTCAGGGCTGTACTCTAGTTTGTTTTGCTTGTTTTATCATTGAACCATTTCGTCATTAGTTTAATGAAGCTTTCGGTCTTTTGTTACTTCCGGTCATTTTATCTGTTTAGTTCTGTTTACCCTTTAGATTTGTCTTGTGCTCAAACGCCGAATCTAGTGACATGACATGCGCACACATAATTGTGGCTTAATTCTAAAAGTTAATCATGAAGCAATTGGAAGATGATCGGGTCATTTAAAGGAAATAAAAACAATTTGAGATTATTTGGATCCCGAGTCATGTGAAACCGGGGCAAGTAAAAAGGAAACAGTTAAAGGCAAGCTGGCCAAATCGACGTGGGGTCATTCACAATAATGAAAATGAGAGTGTTGTCCAACTGTGCTTTAAAGATATGACGAATGTTAATCGTGTTGTTTACACTTGGCATGTTTTGAAGATTGGAATGACGAAGGCATTTTGTTCTGCTATCTAAACACTTTATCCATCGTCAACCCTTTGAGCCTTATTTTAAATTCTTTCATACCCCTCATTCGGAATTAGTTGCAAAGACTAGAAACACAAGTTTGAAAGGCAAAAGAAGAAAGGGATAAAGAAAAGTAAAGAAAAAGAAAACAACAAAAAGAGATAAAGAAAAGAAAAAGAAAAATGTGAAAAAAAAAAAAAAAAAAAAGAAACTTGGAAAAGAGGAAATGGGAACTACGTTTGACCTGATTCCTTAAAGAGGATACGTAGGCGCTTCACAGCTCGGTCATAGTGTAAATAAAGAAATAAAAATCCCCAAGTATAAAACTGGGGCGAAGAAAAATTGTGTAAATAAATTTAGGTCCGAAGGTTGTAAATTTTGAACCCAAAATTGATTTTGTTTTGAGCCTTCAATACCATTTCTTTTTAGCCCTATCCAAATCCCACATTACGGTCCAAAGAAAGACCTTCCGATCAGGTCTTCAAAAGATGCCGCGTCAGGCGAGGGATAGAGTCCTATCATAATATAACACGTTGATTCTCAGCAGAAAAGACGTTGATTCTCAGCAGAAAGGAAATACGAGAGAGTCTTGGCAGTGACACCCCAATCCCCAGCTAAAAGTGATACAAATGAGAGAGTCTTACCGGTGAAAACCTTCACAGGCATCATAAGACGACGAAAGCTGAGAGAAAATCAAAATGAGAGAGGCTTGAAAGTGAAAACCCTTCGGGCACTACAAGTCGAATAAAGGTGATAATCAGATGGAAATCACGAGACAGAAATCGTGAAAGGCAATTAACGACGAAGGATAGACCATATGTGCATGTCATGACCGGTGGAGTTGGTATTCGCGTTTGATAAGTTTTGTAGATATTTCTTGCTTGAGAGTCATTTTCTTTTTCCTTTGTCTTCTATTTTGTTTCTTTTTATCTTTCTCATTTTTATCAAAAATTCCCCATCAAGGTCTGTCTAGTCAGAACAAGTGAGAAATGACTTCAAAACTTGCCACCAACTTTCCAATTATTATGCAAAGCAAGGAAATGCCATTGACGGCAGAGAAGTAGGATGCGAAGAAGATTATTAAACTGGGGCAGAAAATTTTCTTTTCAGTTTGAAAATTTTCTGGAAGTCAATACCCACTTGGGGAAGAAGGAAAGTCTTAAGGGAAATGGTCTTCGAACTAGTGTCATCCTCAACAACCTTCAAGAAGAGTGAAACACCAATTTTGAGGAAATGAAAATCTACCGACAGTGTTATCTTCAGCAAGTTTCCGAGGTGGTCGGACAACACAGAGTGGTAAAGGAAGAAAGGAAATCTTATCTTCAACAAAATAACCCCCAGCAAGTTGAGAAACACAGAACGGGGAAGGGATAAATGGAAAAACCCATCCCCAGCATGAGTATCATCAAATAATAACATCCCCAGCAAGGGTCTGACAATGAAACACAGAGCAGGGAAAGAGGAGGAGAACCATCCTCAGCAGGAGCACCACAACCAGCCACCACATTTTAAAACTAACCAATTTTTCTTTGATTTGAAACAGGAAAAAGAGGGGTTGTTGGCAGAAAAGCATGCCACGAAGAAGATTCTCAAACTGGGGCAGAAAATTTTCTCCTGTTGCGAAAATTTTCTCGAAACCAAATACTTGGTTGGGGAAAGAAGCCAGATAACGCGAGGAAATGATCTTTGCACTCGATCATCCCCAGCAGTTTTGAAAGAAAGAAAACAACAAGCTGTGATAGAGGAAATTATACCCCCCAGCAGACATGACAAAACGAGGAAGCTTGCGTTCAGAAAGGCAAGAAGCCGGTGTCACCCCAGCAGTCCTCGGAAAATGAAACATTGATTTCGAGATTTCACCGGCAGCATTATATCCTACAAGTTTTTCAAGGAAGCGAAGCGCGAGCCCCGAAGGAGGTTTGGAAAGAGGAAGAAGGAAAGGGGATCCCCCGACAGGGTAATCCCCAGCTGATGACACTTCAATCCCCAACGATCTCGAGAGAGAATAAAGGTTCTGAAGGAAGTAGAAAAGGAGGAAATAAAGAAGATTTTCCCCAGCAGCATTACCCCAGCAGGCAAGTAAACAGTTCTAAAGATATCCCCAGCAGTCAGGAGGAAAGCAGTTCCGAAACAAGGTGATTTAGGAGAAATGATGGCTCGCGATTTATTTTCAAAAGTTGATGTTGAAGTCAGGAGCCCGCCTGAAGAGAGGAATGGCGATTTATTTTCAAAAGATGTTGTTGAAGTCGGGAGCCCGCCTGAAGAGAGGAATGGCGATTTATTTTCAAAAGATGTTGAAGTCAGGAGCCCGCCTGAAGAGAGGAATGGCGTTTATTTTCAAAAGATGTTGTTGAAGTCGGGAGCCCGCCCGAAGAGAGGAATGGCGATTTATTTTCAAAAGTTGATGATTGAAGTCAGGAGCCCGCCTGAAGAGAGGAATGGCGATTTATTTTCAAAAGATGTTGTTGAAGTCAGGAGCCCGCCCGAAGAGAGGAATGGCGATTTATTTTCAAAAGATGTTGTTGAAGTCAGGAGCCCGCCTGAAGAGAGGAATGGCGATTTATTTTCAAAAGATGTTGTTGAAGTCAGGAGCCCGCCCGAAGAGAGGAATGGCGATTTATTTTCAAAAGATGTTGTTGAAGTCAGGAGCCCGCCTGAAGAGAGGAATGGCGATTTATTTTCAAAAAATATTGTTGAAGTCAGGTGCCCGCCTGAAGAGAGGAATGGCGATTTATTTTATAAGTTGATGTTGAAGTCAGGAGCCCGCCTGAAGAGAGGAATGGCGATTTATTTTCAAAAGATATTGTTGAAGTCAGGAGCCCGCCTGAAGAGAGGAATGACGATTTATTTTCAAAAGATATTGTTGAGGTCAGGAGCCCGCCCGAAGAGAGGAACGGCGATTTATTTTCAAAAAGATGTTGTTGAAGTCAGTAGCCCGCCTGAAGAGAGGAATGGCGTTTTATTTTTAAAAGATAACGTCGAAGTCAGGGAGCCCGCCTGAAGAATGGAGTGGCGATTTAGTTTTCAAAAGATGTTGTTGAAGTCGGGAGCCCGCCCGAAGAGAGGAATGGCGATTTATTTTCAAAAGTTGATGATTGAAGTCAGGAGCCCGCCTGAAGAGAGGAATGGCGATTTATTTTCAAAAGATGTTATTGAAGTCATGAGCCCGCCTGAAGAGAGGAACGGCGATTTATTTTCAAAAGATGTTGTTGAAGTCAGGAGCCCGCCTGAAGAGAGGAACGGCGATTTATTTTCAAAAGATGTTGTTGAAGTCAGGAGCCCGCCTGAAGAGAGGAATGGCGATTTAATTTCAAAAGATGTTGTTGAAGTCAGTGGAGCCCGCCTGAAGAGAGGAATGGCGATTTATTTTCAAAAGATGTTGTTGAGTCAGGAGCCCGCTGAAGAGAGGAATGGCGATTTATTTTCAAAAGATGTTGTTGAAGTCGGGAGCCCGCCCTGAAGAGAGGAATGGCGATTTATTTTCAAAAGATGTTGTTGAAGTCGGGAGCCCGCCCGAAGAGAGGAATGGCGATTTATTTTCAAAAGATGTTGTTGAAGTCGAGCCCGCCTGAAGAGGAATGGCGATTTATTTTCAAAAAGATGTTGTTGAGGTCAGGAGCCCGCTCGAAGAGAGGAATGGCGATTTATTTTCAAAAGATGTTGTTGAAGTCGGAGCCCGCCCGAAGAGAGGAATGGCGATTTATTTTCAAAAGATGTTGTTGAAGTCAGAGGAGCCCGCCCGAAGAGAGGAATGGCGATTTATTTTCAAAAGATGTTGTTGAAGTCGGAGCCCGCCCGAAGAGAGGAATGGCGATTTATTTTCAAAAGATGTTGTTGAAGTCGGGAGCCCGCCTCTGAAGAGAGGAATGGCGATTTATTTTCAAAAAGATGTTGTTGAAGTCGGGAGCCCGCCCGAAGAGAGGAATGGCGATTTATTTTCAAAAGATGTTGTTGAAGTCGGAGCCCGCCCGAAGAGAGGAATGGCGTTTATTTTCAAAAGATGTTGTTGAAGTCGGGAGCCCGCCCGAAGAGAGGAATGGCGATTTATTTTCAAAAGTTGATGATTGAAGTCAGGAGCCCGCCTGAAGAGAGGAATGGCGTTTATTTTCAAAAGATGTTGTTGAAGTCGGGAGCCCGCCCGAAGAGAGGAATGGCGATTTATTTTCAAAAGTTGATGATTGAAGTCAGGAGCCCGCCTGAAGAGAGGAATGGCGTTTATTTTCAAAAGATGTTGTTGAAGTCGGGAGCCCGCCCGAAGAGAGGAATGGCGATTTATTTTCAAAAGTTGATGATTGAAGTCAGGAGCCCGCCTGGAGAATGGAGTGGCGACTTTATTTTGGAGTAATAGTTGAAGTCAGGGAGCCCGCCTGAAGAATGGAGTGGCGATTTATTGTTGAAGTTGTTTAAGGAAAGCGGCAGAGTGTAACGGAAATCCCCAGCATGAATCAGAAGGAAGGCAACAAGGATCAGAAAAGATAGATTCAGACTTCGAAGGAGAATAGCTCGAAGATCACAAGTAAGGGAATTCACTTCGGAGTGCAATGCAAGATAGCAACAAAAGAAGCTTGCAACCAGAATGCGAGTCAACAGTCCGAGATGATTAACAGAAGTTAGTCATAATGAAAAAAGGCAAGGAGTTAATCTAAGTGCAGAAGTTGATGAAAGATGTGGTGTGCTCAAGACATGGCCGAGGTCACAAGCACTGTATACCTGGTCTTGATTCGAAAAGCAGCACCTGCAACTAGCAAGTATCAAGGTTCAAATTTAGAGTCCGCATGAAGCACCAACCAATACTCAAGATCAAGCTTCAGAAGACTTATAGATAGGAATCTTGTAACTAGTAGCCGATAGGCTTAGTTAGTCTTTCTCATGTTTTGATTTTTGATGTAATAGCAGGACCACGGACCGGAACTTCGATGGAACAGAACCTCGACGGAACGGCACCTCGACTGGCTCTCCACCTCGGTATACCCCTTCCTCACTCACTTTCGAACTACACGTGGCCTGATTCCTTTATAGCCAAGGATATGTAGGCAGCTCAGATACTTCTTTTAGTTTAGTCCCTCCCAATAAGGGTCAGGTCAAAAACACTTGTCTAGTCGTTCTTTGTCTGAAAACTCTTTGGGTTTTCAGTCAAAGAGGGGCAGCTGTAAACACGTGATTTTTGACCCTCCCGAGATTTTCTATATTTTTAGCGTAAAATATTTAGTTTAGTTTTAATATAGCTATTTTATTTAAATTTGACTCTTTTACTTTATTTTTTACCTCAAAATGAAAAAATAACAAAAATATAGTTTTATTAATGTTTCGTAGTCATTTTTAAACTTGAAAAATATAAAAAAATAGTTTTATTTTAATTACGAGTATTATAGTTATTTTGATTACCTAGGATTAATTAAATAACACCGTGTTCTCATTTTCGGTTCCGGGCGAAGAATAATATTCGGGTTCGAACTACCCGGTTTTATAATTTTCGGACCTAGCCCGTAATAACCCGAGTCCACCACACGTGGGGGACACACATGGGGGACACGGACAGAATATTATGGGAGGGGATGGGCATCAATATTGTTAAAATAAAGGTGGGAATATTATGGGTCTTGAATTTAAAATGAAAAGGGAGAGAGAGTTCACGGTCAGGGGGGGGGGGGCTTATTTTAAAAAAAAAAAATCAAAAGAAAAGGGAGAAAACGTTAAAAGCACATGGAAGTCACTGTTGAATGATTTTTTTTTGATTTGGGGAGAAGAAGACTTCTGCTTCTTCATTATTTGAATGAAGAAAAAAATATACAATATATAATACACATACACATGCATAGAGGGAGACGGTTGAAGCTTGGAGATTTTTAGTAAGGAAGCCTTCTGCTTCTTTTTGATCTCGACAGAGAAAAACGACCCCTTCTATTTACCACCTCTCATCATCTCCATCTTCGTCGTCACTGCTGCTGCCAGCAGTCCAAGTCTCCTCCATCGTCGTCCAGCAGCCACCATACAACAACGTTAACCACCAAACGACCGACTCGCCCCTCACGAACCAGCTTCCTTCTCCAGTCGACCATCAACATTTCTGCATCTATTTCATCCAGTAACATCCGTCATTTCGGTCGCGTCGAGTTTTCCGAGTCGAGGTTCTGTTTGAGCGGCTGTCCAATTCGAGTTCGTTGAGTTCCGGTCTGTCGAGGTCACTGGTATAGTTCCCTATCTGGTCAGTCAATTCCAGCTTCATTTCTTTTGTTAGCGTTGCAAGTTGTTCGAATTTTTTCTGTGTATATGCTGCTATATTTGTTATGGATTGGAATACTTATTCTGGACACTTAATCAACAACGGTAAGTAATTAAAATACCTCGTAGTATTTAGCTGAAAAGAAAAAAAACACACTGATGTTGTATGTATACTATGGCATTTTGGCAAATTTTGAAGTAAAGAGACTTGAGAAATGTGATCAAAATCAGTAACAATAGCAGTAGTTATTATCTTATACAATTTAAAAGTCTTTAGCAAATTAGTTTTTCAAGTACGTATTTCATTTTCCGTGGCGAGTCACATAGTTGTCTTTCCATAGACATGAGTTGGTTAATTGTTTATTGAGGCTCGTGTTGACTCGAATTGGTTATAGCTGAACATGACGTTGTCACAATATAGATATTGGATTGCAATTCATCGACTAAACTACTTAATTAGATTAAAGGAACGGGGGTGCATTTCTTGTGACCCGGCTCCAATTTTGAACAAGGTTAAATAGAACTGGTCGTGAACCACGAGAACATTTCATGTAGCGTGGCTTACAATATATTTTAAATAACCTTAAATTAACTCTTTAAATAAATATAGCGGAATGAAGTTCTCTTTTAAATTAGATAAATGAGACGAGTCTCGCCAAACAAAAATGCATAAGTTGCGGGGCCCTCATAAATGTATATGTAAAATATTTAGATTTCGAGATGTGCCGTTTCTTAGCGAATTTCCTGGCCTTCTCAAAAATGTAAATAAGTAATCGCTCTAGGCGCGTATTTTAATAATTTTACCTTCTTAAATACGGGCGTGCATTTCATGCGGCCCAAATCCAAATCCCAAAATGTTGAATAAGAATGTGTCGAGGATCCGGGTGCATTTCATGTGACGTGATTCGAAACATATTTTTAGGCAACATTCTCTTTCGTAAACAATAATAATAATAAAAGCGGTAAAGGGATATTAACTTGCACTAAGTACATGATTGTAAAAATGAGAAAGATAAGCCAAACACGACAGTTGAGCGACCGTGCTAGAACCACGGAATTCGGGAGTGCCTAATACCTTCTCCCGGGTTAATAGAATTCCTTATCCGGATTTCTAGTTCGCGGACTGTTAAATAGAGTCATTCTTTTCCTCGACTCGGGATTTAACCGGTGACTTGGGACACCATAAATCTCCCAAGTGGCGACTCTGAAATAATTAAATAAATCCCGTCTCGATTGTCCTTTAATTGGAAAAACTCTTTGCGCTCTTGCGGGTGCGTAAAAAAGAGGTGTGACATGACCAACCCTGAGATGGAGCCGTTACGAGTTTGTAACAGAATGAGCAAGATTCCTTCCACGTCCCCAAGATCATGACATAAATTTTGAAATAGATTTGTACTAGTTAGTACTAATATGTACCAGGCGGTTAGACATATGTTCCAATAAGTATCCTTACTGTAAATAGAAATGTACCTTATTTAGGGTTCCCCTATTATATAAAGGGGACCCCAATCATTTGTAACCATCATCAATCACTAGCAAAGAATATACTCTCTTACTTTCTTGCTCACATTTTATCAGAATTGTCCTTTAACTTTATTGTTCTTGACATACCTCGAGGCCACCTTAGCTCGAGGTCGAGGCTGGCTTCCGTATTGGTTTGATTTTACTTACTTCTTTCATTTATATGTTAGATTTCTTTGTTATTAATTAGTGTCGGATTAAATCACATATCTTTAAAATAATAAACAAGTTTAATCGTTACTCATATTTTCTAGATAAACAATTTGGCACCTACAGGGGGGCTAAAGATAATAGTGGTTATTTCAGTACTGATTCTGATAACATACGTTATTTTCACACTTGTTCTTGTCAGGAATTATTTGTTCTCAAGTTAAAGCATATCAAACTCACAAAACGCACCCGTACATGGCAATGATGGCCTTGGATTTCGCGGGGGAAACGACAATATAGTTGCTCCTGGGGACGTTTTACCACTAATTGACCGTGGAAAAGTGCCAAATGTGGAACCAGTCGATGTTAGTTCGCACATTGCTTTGAATGCAGATTTAGGCAGAGATCCCTAAGGAAGTGTACATAGAGAAGTCTGATCAGGTGGCCAAGGAACACAAGGTATAGGAGTTCGGGGAGTTAGCCCCCAAGTAAAATTTGATATGCTACAAGCTCAACAGATTGTCATCGGTCAACTTCAAAGATAGAATAAAACTCCAAGTATGGTTGAACCAGAAAACACGCCGTACTGGACGGTGCCAGAAAGATTGAACGGTAACGGCTCGGGGACTGATCCCACGATTATGAGGATTCTCGAGGAGCTCACCAAAAGAATCGAGTCTGAGGAGAAGAAGATTAAGGATAATGACAAAAAAATGGAGACTTATAACTCCTGTGTTGATCAAATACCGGGGGCACCCCCGGTCTTGAAAGATTTGGATGCCAAGAAATTCATACAAAGGCCATTCCCTCCGAGTGAGGCTCTAAATCACATTCCTAAAAAGTTTTGGATGCCCGATATACCTAAATATAACAAGACAACCAATCCCAATGAACACATTACCTCGTATACTTGCGGGATTAAAGGGAACGATTTAAACGATGACAAGATCGAGTCAAGATTGTTGAAAATTTTTGGGAAAACTTTGTCAAAGGGAGCATGATTTGGTATCACAACTTGCCACCGAGTTCTATCAATTCATTTGCTATATTAGTAGACGCCTTCTTGAAAGCACATGTCTGGGCTATAAAGTTTGCGACTTGGATTCAAATACACCATGGGCCTATATTCAAACGCATCAAGGTGTCGATCACCAGAGAAAAACGGACTTGGATTTATGTGCCCGGGGCATCCTATCATTCGATAACGAGGAAGCGGAAGGCATATATCAATCGCACAATGTCGCCCTATTAATTTCTTTTTTGTTAAATAAAGTTCAAGTTAAACATATTCTAGTGGATCGAGGTAGCTCAGCAAACATAATTAGATCGAGGGTCGTAGAGCAGCTCGGCCTACAGGACGAAATTGTGCCTGCATCACTAGTCCTAAATGGCTTCAACATGGCAAGCGAAACAATGAAGGGGAGATAATCCTGATAGTGAACATGGCTGGGACCATCCAAGATACAAAATTACATGTCATCAAAGGCAAACATGAGATATAATGCACTACTCCAGAGGCCATAGATCCACAACATGAGGGCAATACCTTCAATCCTTCATCAGATGATGAAATTCCCAATAGTGGATAGTGTGAAAATGGCTTACGGAGAATAACATGCTGCAAAGGAAATGTTTGCAGTTGATAAGGTGACTCACATACCAGTGACTTCGAACTTAAAAAAGTCGAGCACCAAAGATAAGTAGACGGCCAAATAGCAATCACCGCCCTAGCCTCAACCGAATCGGATGAACATAGCAAGAATATGAGGATTTCCTTACTGCTCGAACTTTCGTTGTTCTTGAAGAGTCAGTTGCAACCAAGTCAACGGTCGAGGAATTAGAATAGGTCATACTGATCGACTACATGCCCGAGAAAAAGGTATACCTGAGAATGAGGATAACCCCCAAACTTAGGAAAAAACTCATTCATTTTTTTATCAATAATATGGGTTGCTTTACTTGGTCCCATTAGACATGGCAGGGACTCCACTGGAAATAACAACACACCGGCTAAAGCCTCAACCCCAGATTCAAATCAGTAAAGCAAAAAAGAAGGCCCCAGTCCGAGGTAAAGCATGCATTCATAAAGGATGAGGTAACTAAAATTTTAAAAATAGGGTCTATTCGGGAAGTAAAGTACCCCGAATGGTTAGTCAACGTAGTAGTAGTCCCAAAAAATGGGGAACAAACTTAGATTGTTCGTAGATTATAAGGATTTGAACAAGGTATGCCCTAAAGACTCTTTTCCACTGCCTAACATCAATCACATGATCAATGCCATGGCCGGCCACGAGATCCTTACCTTTCTCGACACCTACTCCGGGTACAATCAAATTCAGATGAACCCAGAGGACCAAGAGAAGACCATGTTTATCACTAAGTTTGTAACATATTATTACAATGTAATGTCCTTCGGGATAAAAACTGTTTGAGCTACCTACCAACATCTATTTAGCAAAATGTTCAAGGAACGGATAGGTAAACCAATGGAAGTTTACATTGACGATATGTTGGTTAATACATGCACGCAGATGAGCATTTAACTCATTTGTAGGAAACATTCAAAATCTTGATAAAGTACAACATGAAGCTTAACCCAGAAAAATGTGCCTTCGGGGTCGGTTCGGGCAAGTTCCTCGGCTTCATGGTACCAAATCGATGGATCGAAATCAACCCCGACAAGATCAAGGCCATAGAAGATATCACTATCGTAGATAGTGTGAAAGACGTACAAAGGTTAACAGGACGGATAGCCACCTTGGGTTCGATTTATTTTGAGGTTGTCGGATGGAAGCCACAAGTTCTTTTCCTTGCTCAAAAATAAAAAGGATTTTGCATGAACCCCGGAATGCCAGCAGGAATTGGAGGAATTGAAGCGATGTTTATCGAGCTCACCTCTGCTTCACACTTTAAAGGTCGATGAAAAGCTTTACTTATATTTAGCAGTGTTCCAAATAGCTGTAAGTGGGGTACTAGTTTGATAAGAGAAAGGTACGTAACTCCATGTTTATTATGTAAGTCGGACTTTAAGAGATGCTGAAACTAGATACCCACACTTAGAAAAATTATCACTTGCACTAATAAGCGCATCTAAAAATCTAAAGCCATATTTCGAGTGTCACCCAATATGTGTGTTAACTACTTACTCTCTCTGAAATGCTCTGTACAAACCCGAGTTATCAAGCCGATTGGCCAAATGGACCGTCAAACTTGGCCTGTACGATATCGAATACCAACCCCGAACGACCATCAAGTCTCAAATCTTAACTGATTTCGTGGTAAAAAATCAATTCATATTTATATTCTTAGGAAAAACTAATACATCGATCATATTGGTCCCCTTTGATAATTTTTTTGTCTCTAAAGAATGTTGTACCATTGACAAGTCAACCTCGACGTGCCTGCTATTTTTACTTCGAGTTTTCAAGTAGATTTCTTGGCAGTACTACTCTTGTTTACTTCTGCGTTATAATGTCAAATGTGATAAAAAATCCATTACACTATTTTTCTGTTGAATTAGTGACGGATAATTGGCAACAATTACCACCCTCGCTCGATGAACAATAACCTTGTTGGTTCATACTAGTGGTGGTAAAATGGATAACAAAACAAAAATAGTTATCCATCCTTATTATCCATTAAAAGATTAGTTGGATAATGAACTTTTTAAAATAGATTAATATGGATAAAATCATATAATCCACTTAAAAATAATATTTAATGGATAACTACCAATGTGTTTATTTTTTACATTTGTGAAGACTCAAATTGAAAGTTCATCAACTTTGAGAGAATAAAAATTTTCCCAAATTGTTCACATTCAAGAATCCATGGATATTGGATAATATAGGTATCCCTATTATTTACCGGTTTATCCATTTTTCATCCATATTAAGTATGAGTTGGTCGGATATTTCATTTATTTTTGCATTACCCATTTTCAACCGGTCATATTTGACTGGATCTATCTGTTTACCTTCCCTAATCACGGTTACCAATTTGGCATCATCACTCCTTTTGATACAGGCAACAACTAACTCCTGGGATTCCTCTAGCCCAGTTGGCCATGGCTAGCATTTCATTCTTCTTTCTAGGCCTAGTTGATCATGACATGCATCCCTCTTGGATCCAAGCTACCATTTTTGGCACCCTCCACAGTGGTCATGGTACCGGCACCCCTATTGGGTCTAGGCTATTACTCCGAGTTGTGGCCTCAAGCGCTGATCAACCTATTTTGATATCAGTTAGAGAATCCAATTTAAACATCTATCCTATTAGGTGGGAGATCATATTCAGTCTATAAACATATTATTATCCCTAGTTTTAATAAAGAGAGTCTTAAAGCAACAGTAAAGTTGTCTTCATGTGACCTAGGTCATGGGTTCGAGTTGTAGAAGCGGTCACTAATATAGAGTCTGCATAAAAGCCACTACATTTGGCCGAACTTGTTGGAAGAGCGCTAGTTCCACCTTTGTCTACATCATACCCCTTAGATGCGGTCTTTCCTTACCTTGCGTGAATGCAGGATGGTATTGTCATAATAATTTTTACAACGCGCAACTATTTACTTGGTGAAACTATATGTATTTCTTGATGAAGTGTGGAAATCAGGATGATCTAAATTGATAGATAAATTCGCACACACGTGTTGTTGGCCCTAAATGATAGAAGCCATGGGAGATCAACTGAAGCTAGAAAGAAGGTGAGAGATTCAGAGAGAAAATTGGAGAAGAAAGAGCAGAGCTTCTTCATTTCTGAATAATTAACTGTACACGGACTACAATATTTAACTACTAACTACTAACAAGATAACCGCCTCTTTAACAAACTAATTATCTAACTAACTCTAGTTAACATGGTAATTAGACTTAACTACAGTTAACCATCAACTTGTGACACAGCTATTGGGTAACACTCTCCCTCAAGCTGATGATTCAAACAAGTTCTTCAGCCCAAATTTGTCCAGCAAGTACTCATGTTGAGCTTTACCCAATCCCTTCGTAAGTAAATCAGATAGTTGATCTTCTATATTTACATGTTCAGTTCTCAGTAGTCCCAGACTAATTTTTTCTCTTACAAAGTGACAATCTATATCAATGTGCTTTGTTCTTTCATGAAATATTGGATTAGCAGCTATTTCGATTGCTGCTTTGCTATCACATATCAAGGTTGTTGGCAGTTAAATCTTGACACCTAGCTCATCGAATAAACCAGTTGACCAAGTGACCTCTGCTGAACATGATGCCATACTTCTAAACTCTGTTTCTGTTGAACTTTTGGAGATAGTACTCTGTTTCTTAGACTTCCCGGATATCAGTGCATTCCTAAATTTGACTAAGTACCCTGTAACAGACCTCTTTGTCTGTATGCATGCCCCTCAATCTGAGTCACAGTAAGCGGTCAACTTACTTGAAGATTCTGTAGGCATAAGTAATCCCAGACCTGGTGCCTATTTTAGATATCTTACTACTCTCAATGTTGCTTCCATATGAGACAATTTCGGACAATGCATGAACTGACTAAGCATTTGCACCAGAAGGCAATATTTGGCCTAGTCATCGTGAGATATAGCAACCGTCCTACCAGTCTTTGATATGTACCAGGATACTTTAGCACTTCATCTGAGTTAGTATTCTTGGTATTGAAACACTTATCAAATTCAGTGGTTGTTAACTTCTGGTTCACCTCTAAGGGTGTTCCAGTTGGCTTTGCACCACTTAGTCCTAACTCAGAGATTAACTCTAGTGCATATTTTCTTTGACACATGAGAATTCCTTGTCTAGACCTTGCAAACTCAATACCTAGAAAGAATTTTAGCTCTACTAGATCCTTCATCTTGAACCTTTTCTTGAGATATGATCTTGTTTTACACAACAACTGTTGAATGTTTCCAGTGATCAAAAGATCACCTACATATACTAGTATGATTACTATATCACTCCCAGCCTTCTTTATAGTCAAATAATAGTCATAATGGCTTTGTTGGAAACCCATACACACTAGGGCCTCTATTAATTTCATGTCACATTGTCTTGGAGCCTATTTAAGTCAGGGACATGAAGTTTGCAGACTCACTTATGATTCTCCCCTTGTCTGGAAAACCCCTCAGGTATATGCATATAAACCTCCTCAATAAGATCACCATTGAAGAAGGCATTATGAATATCCATATGAAAAATCAACCAATTTTGAGAGGCTACTAAGGTAATAATGGGTGTCTTTCCAGGTGGAAGATCCACAACACTCCAAGTTTTGTTATTTTCAAGTGCATCAATCTCCAACTGCATAGCTTTCCCCACCTAGGATCAGCAGCAGGATCTTTGAAGGTAGTAGGTTATGTAATAACTGAATAGTCTATGAGAGCCTATCTAAAAGTTGGAGAGATATGTGAATAATCAACATAAAAAGAAATAGGATAAGTGCATTTTAAGCTTTTGGAAAGAGTGACATAATCCTGCAACCACATAAATGGTTATCTTGGTCTAGAGTATCTCCTGCTTCCTTCAAGGTTGTCAACAAGATCAGACTGACTAATAGATGACTCAGCATGGCTATTATCTTGAAGACAAGGCATAGTAGAAGGGATATATTCAGAAGCAATTCTATCTGGAGAGAAAGAAGGAACTTCTATGAAAAATCAGATGGCATTTGATCTGTAGCGGTTCATTTGACCTTTCTACTGTAGGTATTGAAGAAGAAGTAGAGGAAGCATTAAATTCAGGAGAAAGTAGATCTAGAACATGGAACACCATAGTTCCTGAATCCCTATATGCTTGAAGGGAAAGATAGATTCATGAAACACCAATTTCTATTAACTACAAAGTGCTTGGCATATAAGATCATACAGTATATAGCCCTTTTGAGTAGAAGAGTAGCCTAAGAACACGGTTGGTACTACTCTAGGAGAAAACTTATCAAGGACTTTAGGAGAAGTAGAGTAGCACATACAACCAAATACTTTGAGGTGACACAGAGAGGGTGGATGCGAATATAGCCTTTCAAAGGGATATTTATTTCCAATCACCTTAGAAGGCTGCCTGTTCAGTAGATACACTATTGTAGTAACACATTCTCCACAAAATTTTAAAGGCACAGATGCTTGAAATCTGAGAGATCTGGCCATGTCCAAAATGGTTCTGTATTTTCTTTCCACTACCCCATTTTGTTGGTGTGCGTAAACATAAGTACTCTGATATACAATACCAAGATAAGACAACAAATTCTTGAATTCGGTGCTAAATAATTCACTCTCATTATATGTTCTTAGAGTTTTAACAGTAGTAGAGAACACATTGCTCACTTTAGTAAGAAAATCTCTTAAGACTACAATTGCTTCTGATTTGTAGTTCAAAAGAAATATCCAAATAAACCAGCTATAGTAATCAACTATGGTAACAAAGTAACTTTTACCACCATGAGTAGGTACTATATATGGACCCTAAATATCATAGTGAACTAGCTCAAGAATAGACTTAGAAGTAGAATTACTTAGCTGAAAGGGCATCTTAGTTTGCTTAGCAACAGGACATACAGTATAGGGCTGACTAAGAGCTCCTGTTGTCAGACAATTCAATGCTTCTATCTTCTTTATTACATCTATAGGAGCATGTCCAAATCTCTTATACCACAAACTACAAATACTAGAGACATGTGTTCTAGATAAAGTACTGGAAGCAGGTAAAGAACTAGATACAGCATTTGCTGAAATATCAGGAACTTCATTTGTTGTGTTGGCACATTTATTTGTTGGATGAGATGAGTTTTCAATAGAGGTACTCCCACGCATTATGTATAAACCACGTTCTTCTCTACCAATCTCATTCACCTGACCACTGAAAAGGTCCTGAAAGATACAGAAATAAGGAACGAATCCAGCCATACATTTTAGTTCCTTAGTAAGCTGAAAGTCGGGAATATACATGACATTAGAAATTTCATGATTGTTCAATACAGAGGCATTTCCTGTGTGTGGCACCGATGCCACACTACCAGTAGGTAACTATATTTTGTTTTCTTCTGTGTTTGGGAGTACTTTATAATCATGTAGTATTTCAACGTTGGAAGTCATATGGTTTGATGCCCCAGTGTCAACAATCGACTTGTCATTAACACAATGAGATATAAATGCATTCACTTTATTTAGAATACCTACAGTTGTTGACTTGTTTAAAGCTTCTGATCCTTCTGTGCTTCCTTTGGATAACATGTGAATTGTTTGCTGGTTCAGTTCAGGAGTGAAAACATGAGTAGACAATGGTATTTGCTGACAGAATGCATGCTGACTAGTTGGTTGTGTTTGTGAGACACCAACATTAGAATGACTACCAACTCTGCCTTGTTGAACCACATTAAAAGCTACATTATTTCCCATACCATATCTTTTTGCATAGTTCAGTTCTGGGTTGTATACTTGGTTTGCATATTATCCACCATTAACACCTTTCTTCTTGGACACAGGAGAATATCCAACCATCTTATAACAGTTTTCCTTGCTATGTCCCTTGTAATGACCATATTCACATTGAACTTGATTCCTTTTCTGTTTGTAGCCTCCAGTGTTATTTGTCCCTTTGTTAGTGTACATGGCTAAATTCTTCAAAGCTTCATAAACTTGGGCTACTTGTGGCATAGTAACAAGATTTCTCTGACTTTCCTGATCAACTAACATAGAGTATGCCCTGTTTATACTAGGAGAGGAGACATCATCATAATTTGGCTTCTTGACTGAGAGTAGGACTCATTCAGTCCAGTAAGAAATTGAGTCTTTGATACTCAAAATATTGTGCATACATTTTTGCTTCAGGACAAGGACATCCAGGACATGGCATAAGAGCATCAAATTCATCCCATAGTTATATTAGTTTTGAGAAATAGTCAGTCATTGTCATAACTCCCTAAGGTAAGGTATGAACTTCTCTATGTAGGTACAGAATTCTAGAGCCGTTAACTTTGTCAAATCTCTACTTTAGATTTTCCCACGCTTTATGAGCACTAGATGCATATACGACACTACTCAACAAACCTGGTCTCATAGCATATATTATCCATAACAAAACAATAGCATTCACTTTCTCCCACAAATCATGAAGTTCAGGTTCAAACCTAGACTTAGGAAACCTACCATCAACAAAGCGTAACTTAATTATACCTAATAAGCCAATTTGCATTGCACAACTCCACAATGCGTAGTTATCAAATCCAGTAAGCTGAAGAGAGATCAGAGAACTACCTAGTGTGTCATTACGTTGTAGGTACAAAGGATGGTTGTGATCGAGAGCAGGAAATGAGGAGTTGGCCACAAAATTTCCATTCTCTGAAGTCATAACTGTAGCAGTACGAATTGGAGTGGTAGAGGCATTGACTTGACCATCTTTAATCGCCATTGGTCCTAGAAAATTAGCTTCGAAGAAACAACAGCTTGCAAAACCCTAGCTTCGATTCTGAGTTACTCTGAGGCAATTCTGCAATTTGAGATGCAAAATTGAAGTAACCTAAGCGAAGAAATTAGTTTGGTCGTTCAAATGAGATCTTATACCGATGGCTCTAATACCATGATCAAGCCATGGGAGATCAACTGAAGCTAGAAAGGAGTTAGAGATTCAGAGAGAAAATTGAAGAAAGAGCAGAGCTTCTTCATTTCTGAATAATCAACTGTACAAGGCCTATAGTATTTAACTACTAATTACTAACAAGATAACCGTCTCTTTTACAAACTAATTATCTAACTAACTCTAGTTAACATGATAATTAGGCATAACTGCAGTTAACCATCAGCTTGTGACACAGCTATTGGTCAACACTAAAAATTGAGATGCCGCTATTATTCTTGTATTAACGTTAACATCCACTCGATTGTAATTAGAGTACAAACTTATAGAAATGAAATTGATCTACTTGGTTCTTTTTGGATATTATTACTTTTCCATTCTTGGTATTTCAGTGCCAACGACAAGTGGTAAAATATATTGGTCAGTTATAACCATCTGACATTATAAAAACCTCTGAATTTTACACTTCTCCCATTAAGAATCACAAACATGCTCGTGTACCTACAGCAGATCTCTTCTTTTCTATTTCCATCCTTAATCCTTAATACAAAAATTAGAGTGGAAAATTAGGAAATTCTTCTTTATGTAGGATGTGTTTATTGTTAAGCAAGATGATCTTTTGATGAATGCATGCAATTCTTTTTGCAACGCTAAGTCTAATCCGTAGTATTTTGTTAGATGACAATCTTTTCCAACGTGGATTTAGCAAGATGTGGCTACATAAATCTGCTTGCTTATGAAAATTGTAATGTTGCAATGAAAAAAGTTTTGGGGGTGGGATGGGTAGGTGGGCTTGTTGGAGTGGGTTGGTGGGGATGGAAATTGGGTGGGAGGGTTGAAAAAGAATTTTGGAAAATATTTTCCTTTGTTTGGTGAATTTTCAAAAATATATAGCTCAACACAACACTTTGCACTCATGTAGCCACATTTTCAATTTACCCGCGTACCCAACAATTTTTCTGCAACAATGTGCATACATCATTATACAGTAATATTTATCTTGAATAAAAGTGTATAATATCATATATAAAAATATAGCAACCTTGTATAAGAGGTGTATAACATATATAAAAATATATAACACGTCGCTAGCTACAGAGACTAACTTTTTTTGTAATTTTTAATTACAATTCTTATTGAAAACCAGTCTAAAAGATTATCACCAAGTTGCCCAACAACAAATTTTCTGATATTTTGCCTAATGATCATCTTCCCTAACCAAAGTGGTTTCACTAAAGGCTGGACAATTGGGGGAAACACTCCACTTCCTCAAGAAAATAGCAAGTGGAATCAGACAGAAGAATACAGGAAACAATGTAGTTATCAAACTGGACATGAAACAAATAATCTGATCAAGGAGGTCCGCTTCCCTGATGTGTATGATTTTGTATCTTATATTGGTGCTCTAAGTTGTGCGGACTCTTCGTTTAACCGAATCCCCCACCCGTATACATACCTGGACCCCCCCCCCCCCCCAAATATTAAAATTTAGATTTTGCCGAATCCGACACTCGTATTCGTGCCCTTATCGGATGCATGCACCCAAGTCCAAGTAACTTAGTTGGTACCTGTATGCTGCAGCCTAAGAAAGTTGTGTAGTTCATGCAATAACATTATTATTGCAAGATACATCCTTCATATAACGGGTACACGAATTGCCTGGCCGAGAGAATCTAATCCATTGAACAAAGTCACAAAAGGCAAAAAAAACTCAAATTTGTGCGACTGCCTCCTATGTTGCTCGGACTTTAAGAAAATGCCGTCGGGTGCTTGTCGGATCCTCCAAAAATAGCATATTTTTGGAGGATCTGACACGGATGCAGCGACATTTTGAAGAGTCCAAGCAACTTAGATTGCCTCTACTGATGCTATCTTTTGAAGCCAGCACTACTGTGAAGAAAATGATAGTTATTACTGTTGTCGTTTCTTACCACCGTTGACGTTCCAACCAGGGTCGGATTTAGGGGGGCGCAAACACCCTTCGCCGAAAAATTACACTGTATATATAAGGTAAAATCTATTTTTTACCTTTATATATTAAGTTTTGAACACCTTTAACACTGTCCAAAAGTGTAGTTTAGTGGTCAAGGGTGTTCAAAATTTACATAAGGTCATAATTCAATTCCCACTAGCTACAAATTTTTTTTGAACACCCTTTATGAGGGTTCTGGCTCTGCCACTAGTTCCAACCTTCATCATCTATCATATGACATTACCCATATGTTTCTTCAGCAATAATATCCTCAACTACAAACCTGCCCAAAAGAAAGAGTTCAGATAGTAAGAACAAAAGAATAAGTAGATAATAAAACATATTCAGCAAGAGACTTAGCTATAGTACAAACCCTTGCTACACTACTAACAACTCGGGAAAAAAACAGTTAGGCTCACCAGTTTCTACTTAAAATATTAACAAAAAACGAACACTAATTCTCGACAAACTTCTTGATAGATTTTAGCCACCGGATGTATTCCTTGCTGTCTTTGCTAATTACATACTCCAGCAAAAAGTTGGCAGTGCTGTCCGTCAGCCCTCTGACTTCAAGATATTCATAGAAAGACTTCTGCAGACTTTCATTTAGAAGTCTGAAAAGAAGATAAACATAACTTGCGTAATCAGTATAAGAAAACGGCTCCAAACCAACTCCATCAGACAATAGATAAGTACTTACGAAACAGCAGGCCCTCTATAATCTAGCGGATTGCTTGAACTTTTGAGCTCCTTGATGGATAGGCCACAAATCAAAATTTTATTAGGAAAAGCCCTCACATCAAACTCTAGTGCCAAGCCATTTTCTTTTGACACGGTCACAGACAATGGAACACTAGGTTGTGGCTCACTCTCTTCCTCACTGTTAACAGCATCATCTTCAGCATTTTCACATCTGGCATTAGGCATGTCAACTTCAATACTTATGGTCTCTTCTCCATAATCTCTCGTAAGAACAATAACTCTTTCTCCAGCTTTATCTTGAACCTTAAAAGGAAATCCATCCGGAATGTCTACAACCTACATGAAGGAAATTTTCAACCAAATGATGCAATAGGTGGTAAACAAGCTCGATACCATCCCATTACCATACTACAGTCAAATCTCTCTATAAAAGCATCCCTATATAACATACATTCACTATAAAAGCCAAATTTTTCTCGGAGTCAATTTTATGTTATGTTATATATATACATATATATATATATATAATGAGGCTATTATTGAGAGGTTTGACTATATTAATGTTACATTTAGAGAAACTGTGAACTGATATGCACGTAGCTAACCTGGTGGTCTCTACATATTAAGAAGGTGGATATAGACAATAGATGGGTGAAATTTATATAAAGCTTGATTTACCTTATTATATATATTCTGCATCAACCATCAAGTAGGTCAATCTGTAGTAACTAAAACCATCACTTAGTTTGATTCCATATTTTTCGTCTTCGTCAACTTCGACAAGAGGGGTTGCTCTGATGGTAAGCAACCCCCACTTCCAACCGAGAGGTTGTGAGTTCGAGTCTCCCCAAGAGCAAGGTGGGTAGTTCTTGGAGGGAAGGATGCCGGGGGTCTATTTGGAAACAGCTTCTCTACCCTGGGGTAGGGGTAAGGTCTGCGACACACTACCTTCCCCAGACCTCACTAAGTGGGATTATACTGGGTTGTTGTTGTCAACTTTTAGTCCTACTACTAGGGCAGTTAATCTTATTTCTCAGAATATATAATACATTTCTGTTAATAACAGATGCCTTACAATTTGATTATCAGAAATCAAATAGCTTATGCTCCAGTCCAGCTCAATGGACTGCTCATAGCCCTTACATATAGATAAGAATAATTACTAACAGCATTAGATTTCTAAGCTTTTGGAACAATTGGCAAGGATACATGGAAAGCGCTTACTATCCTTCCACAAGAGGATAAAAATGAAAATCGAAAGGAGAAGTTAAAAAGGGAGATGGCATAGAGCTTATTCATCCCTAGTACAGAGAAAAAAAGAGCATGCTAATTCAAATTTACATAATTATGCCAGTTTATTTATTATGCAATGTCTGAACACCATCCAATAAGAATAACTGGTGGTTCTTACTGGTCATTCTAAACCATACTCTTTTAATAGTGATAGTTCACATCATTACGACAGAAAAAAAAACAGTACATAAAACTGATATTTGCATAGAAGGTAAAAAGTGCATTGAGCCATCTCAATATTGTTTTCAGCTAGACCCCACTAGCAGAGCACTAGAGATCTAACTGGTGGGGATCTGACCTCTATGGCTTTATAATTTACAAATTATAGGCACAAGTAATAGAGAAAAGAAAAGCTGGGTGGGTCAACAAACTCGCAATAAGCAACATCGAGGATCTTTTAGAAAGAAAAAAATCCAGAATAGACGTTTATATCGCTAAATGAACAGATTCTGCAATTACAGATTACAGGGAATTCCCCACGTAGAATAATAGTGGTATCATCTTATGTCGTTACAAGTTTAAACTTCATCAGATATCACTAATCAGCATTGGTCTAAAGACAGAGGTGGCATGAAATCATATGGATGAGCTAATCAAAGTTATACTCCCTCCGTTTCAATTTATGTGAACCTATTTGACTGGGCACGGAGTTTAAGAAAAGAGAGAAGACTTTTGATCTTATGGTGTAAAATGAGGCACCTTTATTTTGTGTGGCTATAAATCATTGCATAAAGTTAAATTGTTTCCAAATAAGGAAAGAAGTCATTCTTTTTGGCACGGACTAAAAAGGAAATAGGTTCACATAAATTGAAACGGAGGGAGTATTTATATTTAAGAATCTCCATAAATTTCCAAAACTTTGCATTGAAATATCAGTAAAATTTTAAGAATGTCCCCAAGAAAACTTCGAATTCTTGATATTTTATGCATCCCTTCAGAGATGACGAAAATGGTGGTGATATTCTTGGTGCTTTCTCAAATAAAAGTAGGGTGTATATGATTACATAAATTATAAGCTTGATTGATATAACTCATGTTTTGTGTTTAATATGATGGGAAATACTTTTGGATTAGAAAATAAGTAATTTTCTGGCGTCTGGTTGCCAGAAAATAATGAAAAACATTTTCCACCAAAAGGACAAAAATAACTAACCTCACTTATGGCCGAAATCATTTAGAGTCAAACCTCTCTATAATTGACCGAATATTTTTGGATGTTATAGCGAAGTACTGTTAGATCCAGAGGCTCTATTTTCACGCTCTCTTCTCTCTCTCCAGAGGCTCCCAACGGTAACTTCCCCAGCAGCCAGCCCCCCCCCCCCCCCAGCTCCCCAACCCTCCTCCCCCCTCCTCCAGCGACCCCCTCCGGCGACCCCCTCCCCCCCCGGCAACCCCCCAGTAATTATCTCTCTCTCCTCTGTCTCTCTCTCCTTTCTTCACTACCCCAGCCCCTACCCCCTACCTGCCCCTTGCCACCCATAACCCCGGTGACCCCCTCCGGCGACCCCCTTTTTCCGGCGACCCCCTCCGGCGACCCCCCAGTAAGTTACCTCTCTTCCTCTCCTCTCTCCCCTCTACACACTATCTCCTCCCTATTCCCCCTTCTCTCACACCCCCCTACCCCACCCTCTTCTTTTTGTGACTTTTAGGCAACCCCTCCCCTTTCCCGAGCTAGGCAACCCCCTCCCCCCCCCGCTTTTTTGGAGTTTGTTGTGTGTGTGATTTTTAGGTACTAGCCACGGCGGACAAGGCGAGCTTTCGGCGTGAAGAGCAAAGCATCACCGGACAAAACGTGCAAGAGCTAGCGGTAGTTGATATCGGGCGAATCAAAGCATACTTCCAGGTTTTTCCATCGGGAGTTGGTACTTCCCGGCCTCGTATTCACTCTGTACACCTTTTTACGTTTCTAGCTAAATATCCTGTGTGTGGTTTACTTTGCCGATTCCTAACTTGCATTAGTTTGCGTATTCCGCAATAGTACGTGTGTGCAACTGTCCTCCGTAATCGATTGGAGGGATAGTGGCCGCGACGGGGGATGGTAGTGTAAGGTCATGTCCTCGGGGGGCGGGGGTGTTGGCAGGGGTGAGTAGGGGGGCTGGGAGTGGTTCTGCGGGTAGGGCGGGAGGCAAGGGTGGGAAGAGGGTAGCGCACGCTCTTAGATTAAGGATCGGGTCGTGGAACATAGGCACCCTGACGGGAAAGTCTATTGAGTTGGCGAAGGTTCTTCAGAAGAGGAGGGTCAACATAGCCTGTGTCCAAGAGACTAGGTGGAAAGGGTCGAAGGCGAGGAATGCAGACGGGTTTAAGTTGTGGTATTCTGGGGCCGTGAGAGGTAAGAATGGTGTGGGCATCTTGGTGGATAGGGATCTAAGGGAGTCCGTGGTTGAGGTAAGGCGAGTGAATGATAGGTTAACGTCTATTAAGTCAGTTATCGGGTTGCATCCCGAACGTCATCGTGCCGCACGCACGCAAGCCGGCTTGACGATGAGGTTAAGAGGCGCTTTGGAAAGTTGGACGATTTGGCGAGTAGTATTCCCCAATCCGAGAAGCTAGTTATCGGAGGGGACTTTAATGGTCACATCGGGGTCGACGCTGCGGTTATGGCGAGGTTCACCGCGGCTTTGGCTTTGGGTTGGAACGAGGAGGCACTTCACCGCTTGATTTCGCTAGGCTTCGAGCTCCTAATTGCGAACTCGACATTTCGGAGAAGGAAGAGCATTTGGTCACCTTCAAAAGTTCGGCAGCGAGGACCCAGATTGATTACCTCCTTCTCGGAAGGAGCGATAGAGGCTTATGCAAGGACTGCAAGGTTATTCCGGGGGAGTCCCTTTCGACTCTTCACAGACTCCTAGTGATGGATGTCGGCCTCTGGGTGAAGAGGAAGAGGAGGAGTGCTCGGGGGCGACCGCGAATTAGATGGGGTGCTCTAACTAAGGAGAAAGCCCAGGAGTTAGAGAGGAGGTTAGTTGATGGTGGAGCTTGGAGAAGTTCTGGGGAAGCGGACGCAATGTGGTCGGAGACGGCGAACTTAGTTAGGGAGGTAGCACGGGATGTGCTCGGGGTAGCCAAGGGCTATTCTGGTAGACATCAGGGTGACTGGTGGTGGAACGAAGTAGTCCAAAAAGTGGAGGTAAAGAAGGCGGCGTTTGCTAAGTTGGCAGGGAGCACTAACGAGGATGAAAGGAGAGTGAACAGGGAGACCTACAAGGTGGCGAGGAAGGAAGCAAAGCTGGCGGTTACGGAAGCTAAAAACGCGGCGTTTGGTCGCATGTACGAGGAATTAGGGGAGAGAGGCGGGGACAGGAAGTTATTTCAGTTAGCTAAAGTAAGGGAGAGGAAGGCGCGGGATCTAGACCAAGTTCGGTGCATCAAGGACGAGGATGGTAGAGTTTTGATGGGTGAGTCTCGGGTCAAGCAGAGGTGGGAGACGTACTTTCGAGATCTTCTTAACGAGGAGGGGGATCGCAACATAGAGCTTGGGGAGCTGGGGCATTCAAAGAACCATAGAGACCTTGGTACTGCAGGCGCATTAGGGTGGATGAGGTCATAGGGGCTTTGCGAAGGATGAGCAGGGGCCGAGCGACCGGGCCTGACAAGATCCCGGTGGAGTTCTGGAAATGCATGGGTAGGTCAGGAGTGGAGTGGCTCTCTAGGTTGTTCAATGCGATCTACTGGACTAAAAGGATGCCGGATGAGTGGAGGTGGAGTACGGTGGTGCCCTTATACAAAAACAAAAGGGATATCCAGTGTTGCAACAACTATAGGGGTATCAAATTAATAAGTCACACCATGAAGGTCTGGGAGCGGGTGATCGAGGCGAGGGTGAGGGAGATGACATCTATATCGGTGAACCAGTTTGGTTTCATGCCGGGTCGCTCCACTACAGAAGCTATCCACCTTGTCAGGAGATTGGTGGAACAGTTCAGGGATAAGAAAAAGGACTTGCACATGGTATTTATCGACTTGGAGAAGGCGTATGACAAGGTCCCAAGGGAAGTGCTATGGAGGTGCCTGGAGGCGAAGAGCGTGCCGGAAGCCTACATCAGAGTAATCAAGGACATGTACGATGGAGCTAAGACTAGGGTTAGGACGGTGGGCGGTGACTCAGACCATTTCCCGGTGGTTATGGGGCTCCATCAAGGATCGGCGCTTAGCCCTCTCTTGTTTGCCTTGGTGATGGATGCTATAACCCGACATATTCAGGGGGATGTGCCTTGGTGCATGCTATTTGCTGATGACATAGTATTGATAGACGAGACGAGGGTCGGTGTGAATGAGAGGCTAGAAGTATGGAGACAGACTCTCGAGTCTAAGGATTTCAAAATAAGCAGATCTAAGACTGAATACCTGGAATGCAAGTTTAGCGCCGAGCCGAGCGAAGTAGGTAGGGACGTAATGATTGGAGCTCAGGTCATCGCTAATAGGGACAATTTCAGATATCTTGGGTCGGTGATTCAGGGGGACGGAGAGATTGACGGGGATGTCACTCATCGTATAGGAGCGGGATGGTCGAAGTGGAGGCTTGCATCAGGAGTCCTGTGTGACAAGAAAGTGCCACTGAAACTCAAGGGAAAATTTTATAGAGCTGTGGTTAGACCTGCCATGTTGTATGGGGCGGAGTGCTGGCCGGTGAAGAACTCTCATGTTCAGAGAATGAAGGTTGCGGAGATGAGGATGATCAGGTGGATGTGTGGACTCACCAAGTTAGATAAGATTAAGAACGAAGTTATTCGAGAGAAGGTGGGGGTGGCCCCGGTGGATGAGAAGATGCGTGAAGCGAGGCTCAGGTGGTTCGGGCATGTGCGGAGGAGAAGTCCTAATGCCCCGGTGAGAAGTTGTGAACGACTGGCGGTGGTCGGCGTGAGGAGAGGCAGAGGGAGGCCTAAGAGGTATTGGGGAGAGGTGATTAGGCATGACATGGCTAGGATGCATATTTCCGAGGACATGGCCCTTGATAGAAAAGTCTAGAGGTCTAGTATCAGAGTTGTAGGATAGGGACTCCTAGAATTTTTTGTACTCCTTTCCCGTGGTCGGGTGAGGCTTGTCAGGGCGACTCTTAGACGATTCGTGCATTGGATTGTGTCTCCCTTATGGTAGTTATTTATGGTAGCTACCGTTTGATATTATTGCATGTCATTTTATGTATAATTCTTATGTTTAGATAACTATTTATGCGATTTCTGCCGGAATTACTAATGCTCTTTTTTTTTTGTTTTTGTTGTTGCTTTCCCTTTCCTTTTCTAAGCCGAGGGTCGATTGGAAACAGCCTCTCTACCCTTTGGGTAGGGTTAAGGCTTGTCTACATATTACCCTCCCCAGACCCCACCTTGTGGGACTATACTGGGTAGTTGTTGTTGTTGTTGTTGTTGTTGTATAGCGAAGTACTGTTATATAGAACATATATTATAACATAACATGAAAATTGGTTTCGGAAAAACTTGGCTTGTATAGTAAAGTGTTGTTATAAGGAATGTTGTTACATAGAGGTATCATTGTACCTTCAAAACTATCTCAATTCTTAACTTCTTATCGTTGCTTTAACTAACACTTCAAACATTATTATAAGTCTTTAATAATCAAAGATTAATACTGATTAAGCAAATCTAATTAAATTAATCAGGAATTTCATCAAAAACACGATCGGGTTGGCTAACACCAGAGACTTCATTTTATGTGAATCCAATTTGTTATATGATAGGTTATATGTATATCCTTGTTATGTTTTGATGATCTAACAAACTTACCGTAAAGAACCAGATAAGGAACCAGATATACTTCTTCAAGACCTTAAAAGATCAACATGTCTGTCAAAGGAATAACAGAGGGAACAGGACGGTACCAACTCCCGAGGTAACTGTACGAAGTCAACTCTCCAGCTAGAAAAGTTGCTGCACACGCTACAGTACAGGAACAGTACTTTATGGAGAAGGCATTTTACCTACCTTGCTTACATCATTGTAAGTGATGTCACACATGTATTATTAACGTCAAGGAAGGTAAAATAAATGACTAGAACACTTAGAGAAATCACTCAAGCACTCTCACGTGATTGATCATCCAGCAAAAGATTCTCAAGTGTATCAAGAACAAAGAACAACACTGCTACGGACCAGTTCCCCATATCAAGTTATTGTATGTCCTTACTTGAGTTGTAACTTTGTAATAGTTTTTCAAGTGTGATTCCTACTTAGCTTGTTTAGAAGCATTCAATAGGAAACTCTTTGTGTTTGAGTCTTGGCTAGAGTTAGTCGAGTTGTCAAGTCTTTGTAATAGAGTTATTATAAAGTGGCTTGTAATAGAGTATTAGAAGTTAGTGAGGGATTAAAAGGTTAATTCCTAGGTTGCATAGGGTTATAATCTGAACGTTGCTCAGTAGTGAAGTTGAAATCCTACAAGGGTAGGTCGTGGTTTTTAATCCCGTTGAGCTGGGAATTTTTCACGTAAAATTCATCGAGCCATTTATTTACTGCAGTGTGCGTGTGTTATGTTGACCCTGATAGAAAATCCGGTTCTCTATTGACCTTGATAGAAAATACGGTTCTCTATAAAGTTTGGTGGATCCTTAAAATCTATCATTATACATGGAATTTAAGAAATAAAGACACACTTTTGTAACTTGTACTCATAAGTCATAACATGCCATGGCATTTGTCATTTGTGTGGCTATCAAGTCATGTCATTGAGCCTAAAATGAAAAATTTAGAGTTAATTTTATATCCAAATATACAAATGTGTCATTGATCTCAAAGAGATTAAAAAGAAGATAATGTCATACAAAATTGAACATAGGGAGTAACAAGTTACGAAAATTTCAAGGTATAAAGGCATTAGTGTCATTACAGCTTTAGCAGTGTAAGACACAACTACATGTCCTTTGTTATTTCTTTCAAAGTCCTTTCCATTAATATATGATTCTTTCTATTCCAAAATGAAAGTGATTGAATTAGGAGATAAGATTCAAATCAAACATGATGCATACTTGTACTCTAAGCATACAGGCTAGCAACAGTCAAAATAACCACACAAAAAAAAGTTAAAGAAAAGAAAGAAAAAAAACTAATTTGAGTTTATCTCAGCATTCAACTAGCAAGTACTTACGCAGTCATGAAAATCAGAATCTAGGGCAAATTTGATTTCCGAATCGACGATTTGGAGCAGAATATCATCAAAGGAGCTGTGTTTGCTCTTCTTCTTCTTCTTGACTGCGCTGGTAGAGTAGTGAAGCACCGGGATTGAGAAGCTCCGAGAAATGCTGCCGCAATCACTATTTTCTACGGCGGTGGAGGCGTAGAAATAGGAAGTCGCTGCAGTAGTGACGCTGCGAAATGCAAGAGGAATTGTGGATTTAGAGGCTCTGCGAATTGCTGAGAATAGCGCCATAGCAATTCTTTCGGCCTTTCGTGTTTTACAAGTAGGAAGCGGGCGTAGGAGTACGGAACCTAAATAATAACCAATAAAACAAAAATTACGCTTTTAAAATTAAAAAAATATATAAAAATAAATAATTCGCAGTTTTAAATGCACTAACCGTCGTAATTTTTGCCACGACCGTTAGTGCATTTCGCAGTTTTATACTGCGAATTGCTTATTTTAGCATTTTTTTTTAATTTTAAAAGCGTAATTTTTATTTTATTGGTTATTATTTAGGTTCCGGGCTCGCGGGTATAGGGCCTTTGGTTCCCCATTGCGGCGAATTTTATTTTAAGAAAATAAAACAAATTACGAATATAAAGAAAAAATACATTAAATTTGAAACTCTTTAAAGCCTACCTCATGAAGACCAAGTACAATTAAATATTGTAACACTGTTCTGAAATTTATTGCATTTTTTAAGGGAAAAAACTAGTCAATTGCATATGAAACCGAGCTTCCGTGAAAACTTAACCCTGGCACGAGTAGCAGTATGTTCGGTAATTTCGGTTTATTCCATTATATACCGTATGATTCGGCTTTATCCTTTCGATTTTAATTTGTTGGGTTCGATAATTTCGATTTATTCGACTTGAATATTAGCTAGTGCATATAATTATAGGTTGTAATACACTTAATTAAAGTATTCAATGAAATGTTCTAAATTCACCTCTTCGTCCAAAACTATCAGATATCAACTAAGAAAAAAAAGGTACATAAAGGAATACATTTAATTATTGAAAATATCATGTTACTTGCTTAGAGTTTATTGTTTAAATTAGAAAATACAATAGGGACTAATCTAGCATATGCAACAACAATACAAGAATAACATAGTAAAAAACATTCCAAAATCATTGAAATATTACATTAAGCTGCTTGGGAGCGTGAGAGTAATAATTAGAATCTGCATCCTACCTAAATAAGTAGATGGACTTTACTACCAACTTCAAAATGAATGTCAAAAAAAAATTTGTGTAACTTAGTATGTTAATCAATACTCCTCCGATCCAAAATAAGTAATTTTTTGGACTTTTTCTTGTGGTCCAAAATAAGAATTTTTTCAGATTTCAAGAATAAATTAATTATTTTTTCCTACATTGTCCTTGGAGTAAATAGTATTGAAATATGTGTTAGGCGTGTTTATGTGAGATAGTAAAGGTTGATATGGTTAATTCTATTGCTAATTAATGCTAAAAGGTGAATTTCTTAATTTGTGTAAAAACATCCAAAAATCACTTATTTTGGACCAGAGGAAATAATATCTTTAATATATAACTAGTATATATTTCGGTACGATATGCGTATTTCGACAATATTTTTTTGAAATATCAAATATCATCCCTATTGCCAAATTATTCTAAAAAGGCAGAAGATCTAGATTTGTCCCTTTACTATTTCATATTGCTTACATTTGTCCTCCGTTATACCTTGCGTCCACTTTAATTCCTACCATTAACAAACTTTTCGGATTTGCTCCTAAACCTAACGGGCGTTACACTATGACAGCTGACTCACTCTAACTTTTGTGCATGTTAACTGCCAAGTAGTCAGATGGACCCACCAAATTAAAAAACCCTAGAACCATAAACTTGACCCATTCTACCCACGCATTTCCCTTAAATCATCATCTTCTTTTTTTTTTGTAATAAAGATAGATTATATTTAAACAAACTAAAGCATACAGAGAGTTTCGTGCCCCTTTTGTACTTGTCGGGGTAAGTGGTAACTAGTACTAGCTCTATTGTTCATATTGATTGTACTTAAGTTACTATTACAACCTTCCTAAATATAAGTACTCCTAATATTTTCATCATATGTACTTTGCAGAATGAATCGTGCCGTAGTTACTCCAAGCTTGTCTTCATTCCATATTTCAGTAGCAAAATTTGGAGGGATATCAAAAACTTCTATCTTGTTGTTGTCCTTCAAAATTCTTCCTCCATGAGCTAGTTTATCTGCTAACCTGTTTTGCTCTCTGTATGCATGGCCAACTGGTGGATCATGTAGCTGTTCCAGTAGGTGCCTGCAATCAATTAGTAGGTTAGCATGTAGTAAGTTGTTATTTTTTAGTAGTGTAAGTACCTCTTTCGCGTCAATTTCCACGTGAATTGGAGTTAGATTGAGTTGAACTGCATATGTAAGACCTTGTAGTAATGCAAGTATTTCAGACACAATGGGTTCTTTGGACGGTGCCGTACCTGCGAAACCAATGATCCAATTGCCTCTATGGTCCCTAATAACCCCACCAATTCCGTTTCTAGTAGATTGTTTTGAGTGCGCTGCATTCGTATTTAATTTATATATGTTAGGAGCAGGAGGTATCCATTTGAGTGATACTTGTATGTTTTTTAAAATTTTATGAAAAGGAGCAACCAAGTAGCAATATTCTGCTGATTGATTTGTTATAGTAGTTTTATTAATAAGATCATGTCTACCCTCATGCAAGTTCTTATTTCTTATTATCCAAATATTCCAAAGACATAAAGGAAGATAGGTACGTTTATTGACATTGTAGGGGAATTTATTTCCAGTATAGTTCAATAAAGGTATTAACCAATCCTGGGGAGTATTAAAACGTAAGAGTCTTCTTATAAAATTCCCCATCCCTAGTTTATTCCAAAATATCCTTGCATTCCTACAGTCAAGAAATAAGTGGTTTAAAGATTCATCATAATTGTGACAGTAGTGACAAGTCGCATTCTGAATTATACCAAGATACTTTAGGTATTGAAGTGTTGGCGGTCTATTGTGATTTAGTAACTAAATAAAATACTTTATTTTTGGGTGTATCGGAAGATTTCAAATCCATTTAAATTGTCCCCCTGTTTGAAGTATGTTATTATTTTGGTTGTCAAGGGCTTTATACAAAGAATTAACCGTAAATTGACCATGGTTTGTTAAAGCCCAGAAGATGTGATCCGGTTTATAATTATATTTTGATATATAAATAGCTTCAATCTTAATTTTTAAATTTTCCGGTAATTGAAAGGGTAGGTGTTCCAATTCCAATTATTTCCATTTTAGATTGAGTTTAATACAACAATTTAGCTGATATTTTTGAATAGGTCCACTGATTAAGGAGCGAACTGTTCGAGTAGGACCTAACCACGCATCTTCCCAGAACTTTATATGTTCATCTGTTCCTATTTGCCATTGAACTCCCAGTTGGCAAACTTTCCAACCATTTATTATGTTACGCCAAGTATTGGAATAGTTGGAAGTTGAACGTAAGGTGCTATATTTATTAATAAGTATTTTGGCCCAAAGGCTTTGACTCGAGTGAAAAGCCCTCCATGCTAAACTACCTAGTAGAGCCGTGTTTTTTTATTTTAGCACTTGAATACCCAATCCTCCTCGATCAATAGGTTGAGTAATTGTTGTCCATTTAATGAGGTGAATCTTTTTCTTTATATTAGTAGATCCCCATAAGAAGTCTCTTTGATATTTGTCCAATTTTTTTGTAATAGACATCAGAATCTGTATGTATTGCATTATATGGTTTGGTAAGTTATTTAGTGTAGATTTTATTAAAGTTGCTCGTCCTGCCATGGTAAGGAATTGTGTTTTCCATCCTGCTAGTTTGAGCTTGAAATTGTCTAACAAGAATTGAAAATATGACTTTTTTTGGCGACTTTGAAATATCGTAAATCCTAAATATCGCCCAAAATTAACTCCTTCATGTAGAAATAATCAATAGCTTTTGCCATGTCATTTGTTGTAGCATTCTTTGAAAAATATAATTTTGATTTATCGAAATTAATTTTTTGTCCTGAATGATTATTAAAGTGATTGATAACCTCAACTATTGCATTACAATTTTTATTAGTAATTCTTGAGAAGAACATTATATCATCAACAAAGAATAAATGCGAAATTTGTGGACCCTTAGCGGATAATTTTAGAGGTTGCCACTGCAAGTATTCTACTGACAATGTAATACTTCTTGAAAGCATCTCCATGCACATTATAAATAGATATGGTGATAAAGGGTCACCTTGTCGAATTTCTCTAGACGGGCAGAAGAAATCAGTATGTGATCCATTGATAAGTATTGAGCTAGAGGTTGTAGTAACGCAAGAAATGATGAGACTTATTGTATTTGGTGGAATATTAAAATATTGAAGTGTTTTCCTAATAAAAGACCATTCTAATCGATCGAAAGCTTTTTCGAGGTCTAATTTAAGAATCATATAGGAGTAAGTTCCTTTAATTTTTGCTAGATGATTTATTGCTTCTGAACTATTATGGCATTGTCCGCAAGACGTTTGCCTTGTTGAAAACTAGTCTGTGTTGCATCTGAACCTCACGCTTTTATATTCTCCCTTGTTGAAAATTGATGACTTTGTCAAATTTTAATGCACTGATAGCAGTATATTCTTGATAACTTTGGGCCATAGACTTGATGAAAGAAATATATTATTCCAGCATCACTTTTGTTCCTTAGGTGGCTCCTCCAAGTTTTTGATTTCACTAGAAATTAAAAGATGGTGATTTTATTAGTATTATATTGTAAAGCTCTGAATCTTCACCTTCCAAATATAGGCAGCAAATTTCAATTTTCCTAATTATCATCTGAACTTTTGTCAAATCCAAAATCTCGAGTTGTTAAAAAAAATCACATTTATCTTTTCAATTAATTGGATATTTTGCATATGGATCTTCCATTTTGACCAAGACCAACATATGTTTTGTATTTGCCACTTCTGGCGGCATAGAAGATTTAGGGGAAATGAGTGGAAGTTTATGGGTCTAGGGGATTTGGTGGGGTCATCTGACTTGGCAGCTGATACCGACAAAAACTGGAGAGGTGCCACAGTGTTTGGGCCGTTAAGGTTAGGGGTAAGTTTGAAAAGTTTGTTAACGGTAGGGGTTAAAATGAACGAAAAGTATAGGGATAGACAAATATAAACAATATGCAACAGTACAGGGACAAATCTAGACCTTCTCCCTTTTAAAAACTTAAACCAAATACTATACGAACTACTAAAATACTAAATATCATATTTCAAAATCTTCGCGTAATATATTATGCACAGCCCTAGGCATAAGTGATAAATGTGTATCACTTATGTCTAATCCGTAATTATGAAAAACTTCTCAAAACTCATCATATTTAACAAAAAGGATCTTTTGATGTTTACAAAAAAAGGTTATCGTTGCTCAACATTTAAAACTCTAGCTAAAACTTAAATACCGAACCAAAAACTCTACTAATATCTTGATACTTCCAACAATTAAAACCCACAAAAGGAGAAGGAAATTGCATGGGAAAAAAACATAAATAGGTAAATTTTAAGAAAAATTTTCAGAAACTATATGACAACTAAAGAATTATATTCCTAGCAGATACCTTCAAATCATATACCTGTAATCACGTACCTCATGAAACGTTCCTAGTACTTTTTAAAATAAATTCCTATATTTCTCTGGAAATCAATCGTTAACATATTTAAATGATAATTTCTTTTCCTGTTTTCTGGAAACTAAAATTTTCCATAACCGATTTTATCCTTTTCATATATGGATCTTTTTACTAGCAAAAAGAGTACTAGTACCTTTTTATACAACATAAATTCTAGCGAAAGTATACATATTTATATTTTGAAAAAATAAGATACATATGTTTCATAAAAATATAATGTGTATTTGAGGTATATATATATATATATATTATAAATAATGTAATTTTATATCATTATTATACCAGGGAGTACTTTTATATTAAAAAATTATAGGTATATTATAACATTGGTATATCTCGAAATATCATTATACTAGTTATATATAATGTTATCTCCTAATACTATTATAATACATAGTATTTGTCTAAAGAAAATATTATACGAGACATATATAATATTATAACTCAATAAAATTATATCATGTATATTAATATATTAGTATACAGTGGAAACTGCTATATAAACTTCAGTGAATTATTTTCTTCACTTCTTATCGATTTCAGAGGTTGTAGCGATGGAATCAACAATCTTAATGAGTTTAACCTTATTCTTTTCCATGAAATTTGCAGTTTACTATAAGAGGGGAAGAAGAAAGAGTTTTTGGTAAAATTTTGTCTTACCTAATAAGAGAAAGAACGAAAAGAGTGAGATTTTGCGTGTGTACTAGTGGAGAGATTAGGGGAGAAATTATCACTATAATTTTGGAAATTTACTGGAATATAGGAGACTTTTAATTTCTAATACATCATCCGTTGATTCATGGGTCAGTTTTAATATATATAAACGGATGGTAACGTATTAATTTTGAGATATATTATATATGTAAATGAATGTGCTATATATACAATAAAACAAAAGTAATACATATTGTTTATATGAATATTTTCTTACTAATGCTCTGCAACGTAAAAGTCTCCATTGGGGTTGGACCTTCTAGACCAACAATTTATATTTTGACCCTATTAAGAAAAGTATAAATAAAAGTTATGGCAATTGCTTCAAAATTCTGGCAGTGCACGTTAAATTTCCTATAGTATCTTTCAAATGAAAAAACTAAAAGAAAATATATATGACTTCACATCATAATAAAAAATAGTCCATTCTTTTAAATTTTACCCGAGCTAATCCATATTCTATATATGTTGAAAATATCAGCTCTTACAAATTCAAAATCTGCGTTCTTATAACCATTGCTTCTAAAAGCTATAGAGTTAAATAAGTGTTCTCGCAACTATTGCTTTTACTCTCTCTTCTTCTCACATATTTTACATATGCTTTAAGAGGCCGTTCGCCATTACTGCTTCTCCCCATATGTCACCTGGTCGCTATGTGAAAAATTAAAGAGTAGAAGACCGTCATTGAAGGTCATTCAAAGCTTTGATTCGAAAATATAATTTTTTGAGTTTGTTACTTGTTTGGATTGGGTGTTGTTCCAATGGATTGAAAATATCAAAAGCAGTTCAAAATTTTAATTTGAAGTGATTTGGAGTAAATTTGAGCAAAAATTGAGTTAAATTTCAGAAAAGACGCAAGGAAGAAGGCGAAGTGAGCTTTTTATATAATTATGCATTATTTTTTATAATATTCTATATGAGTGTATAAACACATCTTATACACTATTATACACTTTCATACAAACGTCCGTAGACGAACTTCTTCCCAAATTTCAGTTGCAATTCTCATTCAAAACCAGTCCAAATCTCCATTAAATGACTTCAAATTTTATATACAACCTCCTTATACTATTTCTAACAAGTCTAAGTAATACCCACTCTAGGTTTCTCACAAAATCAATTTCGGAATTTAAACCCATATATTTAAGCTTGTTAAAAATCTAATTTTCACCACCCAGATGAATTTGGTTTGTTGAACTAATATTTGAGTCACAAATACTGATTCAAAATTAACTTAAAAGTTTGAGCAGTAATTTTTAAAAACTAAATAGTAATTTGAGAATCTATTAGAATTGGATGTTGAATTTTACCCTATTATTTTTGGGTTAGCTAATTATAAATTATAATATGAACTATAAAATTAAAAAATAAAAAATCTAGTTATTCTTACGTGAAATTTTCCCTTTTCAAATTCTAGCAGCGTGCTTTGAAATTCTGGTAGGATACTTTAAAATTATAGTTTTTAATATTCTGGCTGCGTGCGTCAAAATTCTGGATGCGTACTTTAAATTTCTAGCAGCATGCATTAAAATTTTTGAAGCGAGGCTATTTCACCGAAATTTTCTTAGCAAATTCAAAAAATCACAGTGCCACAAAAGTATCATATTTGTGTCATTCTTCCCAAAATGAGGAAGGGAATTTTACAAAAATAGCCTGTTAAATTTACTATTTAATTTTTTAATTAATATACATAAATTATACATTAATTATATACAATTATATATTTATTTATTATTTTTAGTTTAAGTGATCGGTTTATCCATGTGCGGAGCTTAGGTTTATCCATGTACTTTGCTCCTTATTGTCCGGGAGAAAGCTGCTTTCTATGCTCGTTTAAGAACATTCTAAATTGAGTAGTAAGAAGTAAGAACCGTATTTAATGTTACCATCAGCAATGACTATTTTCGGAAGAAATAGGTACTCCATCGGTCCATCTGTCTAGTCGTGGTTATTAAATATAATTATTTCAAATTATTTTCATTTTAAAAGTTCAAAATAAGTTAATTATTTTTTTCTTTTTTACCCTTAATAATAATTGTTCTTGAAGTTAATATAAATAGAATAAATATTCAATAGAAAGAAATTTTATCTCAAGACATAAATAATAGTAAAATAATCATATCCTTTTTCTAATCAATATTTCTTAAAGGACTTAAAAAAGAGAAATATAATAGATAATTTGTGACAGACGGACAAATAAAGAACTCATTGCATGCATTACCGTAGGTTAGTCGGTAACCGGAGAAGACTGAGATATAAATAAATAGTGCCAAGTGAAATTTATGCATGCTATGGCCTAGCGGTGTACATAGGCCGGTGTACATAGGTCGGGTTGGTTTAGATTTTTCAATTACCAAAACAAATCAATAGTGTCGGATTTTTAAATTTATAAAACAAACCAAACCAACGAAATCGGGTTTTTCAATCTCGGGTTTTCTCGGGTTTTTCGGATTTTTGGGTTTTTTTTTCCGATAAGTCTTCATAGAATAAATATATATGCTCCACATACTTCTCTAATCCTACAAGGATATAACTATATAATGTATTTTTCAAGAAAATAATACAATAATATGAGATGCGTCATAACATTGTACTAAAATATTCAATAACAAAAATACTAAAATCCATAAAGAAAATATCACTAAGTAATAAGCCATGATAAATATTAACATAATCTAAAAGTACTATATAAGTCATGCTTAAATAAGTACAACTATAAATATTAGTTACACAACTAAGCACTTAAGAAAAAGATAAACTAAGTTATGCATTTTCAATATAAACAATGCAATAGATATCCACACTATTGTCATTTCTAGTGTTGAATTGAATTTTCTTAGTTAGCATTAGTATTGACGTAAAGTTTATTTGAATTACTACCTTTATGAACTATAAAATTTATTGAACCATTTAAGAATGTTAATTCTAAACTTGAAACAATATCTTTAAAGATATAACTGTGAAAAAATTTAAGGAATATTTATGAATTGTATTAAAAATAAATATTTATATGCATAAAATATTTGTAAAAATTGAATAAATGTAATATCGAGTTAGTTTGGTTTCAGTATGACATTTTTTAGTTAAAACCAAATCAAACCAGTTATGATCGGGTTATTTTTTCCAACACCAAATCAAGTCAAACCAACCCATGATCAGGTCAGATTATCGGTTTGATGCGATTTATCGATTTTCTCTGTACAACCCTACTATGGCCTATGAGAAAGTTTTCATGTGTCATGCGTCAGCTCTCCAACCCTCGATTCAAGAGGTTTTGAGAAACATGCTCATTGCCAAGAGAAAATTAGAGCGACACACAAAATGAAAATGTAACTCGTCAATAATTGGATACTTCAGTTACTGTTCTGCCTTTTTTTTTCTTTTTCTTTTCACGTCTGCTGCAGAAATTTAAGTTCTTAATTCTTTCCACAGTCCGATAAAGCATAGTATTTGACTATATAATAAATATGATCACAAAAGTTGATCATTTAGGGGTATATCCCAGTAAATCAAATGTTTTGAGTAACGTTTAGTAGAATCCGCAAGATTCTTGAATGGTTTCCAGCAAGGCAATAGAGGGATGCAAGAAGCCTACATCTACGAGATAAATGGGTTGACATTGGCCGATCTCCAAAGTTCGAAGCAAAGGAAGTGCACAAGAAGCCTATATCTATGAGATACTGAGATTTGCCTATTTTCAACAGCTAATTCTGACTGAGACCTTAGAGCTCACCATCCCATAGCTCTTCGAGTGTTCTGTACTGGCCATAAGTCTCGTGAACAAATGAAGTGCCTCTCAGCAGCCTTGCCTGCATAATGATCAGTAATGTCAATAATCCATGAACTGCATTCTTAACGAAAATATCTGGTAAAAGGCTTTATATAGCCACTTATCTCAACCATCAAGGAAGTTAAGTATGGAGCCTAGAGAGGCAATATGTACCGCTCCAAGGGTCTTCTGTTTGCTTTTGGTACCGAGGGAAGGGGACGGTTGTCTAACTAGCACATGGAAGTATATGGCTATGCATATTAGCCGTTCATTTGGCACTCATATCTGTCACTACTTAGAGGTATCAAAGTGTCTATTTGTAAATTATATGAATGTCACTGCTAAAGGTATCAAAGCACTCATGCCTACAAGTCCAACAGGCATTTCGAATGCACAATGCAAGTCTTGTTTGTGTTTCTTTCTCTATTGTTCTTTCCTTGGAACGTGGATATTGCTATCTACAGAGAAGATATATGCCCAATTTCTAGGTCCATCTCCACTTTTAAATTTGAAATCAATATGATAAGAGTAAACAAACTTACTATTCAATCTCAGCAATATCAAAAGAAATTGCCATACCATGAAAGAATTTACCTGTGAAATTTCAGAGAATTTGGCAAACAAATCATCAGGTATTGACCAGTCCAACACATCAAGATTCTCTTTGATCCGTGCTTCATGTGTGCTCTTAGGAAGTACACTCTGACCCATTTGAATGCCCCAACGAAGACAAACCTGAGCAGGACTCTTGCCCAATTTCTCAGCAACTGAAACTACAGCTGGCTGCTTTAGTACATCACTTTTAAGCCATGTTGTACCTGGAGAACCAAGCGGCGAATAGGCCTGAAATAAAAAGGTGTCAGAAAGGAGTAAAAACAAAAACAACTCATTGACAATCCACTCATGAAATCACAGACGATTAGTCAATAGATACCAACAGCCACAGTAATGGGACAAATAAATACATCCCCTGCAAACAATTTCTCATAGCAATCAAATGAAAATGGAAAAGGGACAAAAATCGAAAGAAAAATTGGCCACAATGTACACAAGAACTAGAAGTGCTTTAGAAATGAACTCACAGAGAGGTGCACTCCCTTGGATTTGCAGAACTCCCGCAATTTGGCTTGTTGCCATGAAGGATGGCACTCCACCTGGTTGACAGCAGGAGGAACACGAGCTACTTGCAAAAGATCTCCCAGTTTCTTAGTAGAGAAATTGCTAACACCAATAGCTCTAGCCTTCCCGGCATCATAAAGTTTTTCCATTGCTTGCCATGTGCCAGGTATATTTGTTGGCATAAGGTTTTCAGGTTTAAAGTCAGCCGAACCAGGCTTCATACTGACAGGCCAATGCATCTACAAAAGCCACATAACCGGAAAGAAAAAACGGGAGGAAAACAGGAAATTAAGTCTCAGTTCATTTTTACCAGAACAACACCATTTAATACCAAAAACGAGGAAACAGGTAAACCACTTAAATTTGGCAATTTAATGAACCCTCTTTTGATGCTAAAATTCTTTCCAAGACATGTACAAGTCCAATGGCACTATTTAAAGATCTCAGGAGCTTCACGGCAGCTCTTAAATTTAGTTCCGGGGCATCTACTTAAGGGAAGATGGGCGCATATTGCAGCAAATGCTTCTAAGAAGTATCTATATTTATTTAGAGATATAGATTTGAACTGGTTGGCAACTTTAGAAACACTAGCAGCAAGAAAGCTTCCTGTTTGGCAGTACTTACGAGGTACAGATCAACGTAGTCCAGCTGCAAGTCTTCTAGAGTTCTGTTTAGTGCCACGGGTACGTCTTCAGGTGCATGATCAGTGTTCCTACAAAAGTTAACACCCCCTGAATGTATGAGTATCCTAAAAACAATCGAGATCCCAATGATGAAAAAACCAGAGGCCCCACCAGAACAGCTATTGCTAAAAGCTAGGTTAGAAGTAGTTAATGAATTACCAAGCTATAAGAAAACATATAGTACAATAAAAGAGAGAACTCAGCGATGCTAAACAAAAGAGTGATGGTTAATGCTTGATGAGAATAACTCCACCAAAGTTAAACAAGTCAAATTCATAATGGAAAGCAATTGACTCAGCAAATTCAAATTGTAGGGCGAGGAACAAGGAGGTAAGTTGTTGTAGGAATGTTCGGATTAATTACCAGAGTTTGGATGTAACGAAGAGCTCTTCCCTCTTGACAACACCATCTTTAAACAGCCTCTTCAAAACTTCACCAATCTTTGAAGGAAAAAAAATTAGACAAGGAAATGTACTTAGTGACAGGTTAATCTAGAAACCAGACCATGCTTTCTAATGAAATGAAACTAGGTTTGAACAGATAGAATAAATCTGACCAGAAAATGTTAACAATAGATTGATCTGAAAAAGAATGATAATAATTGATCACCTTTCCCTAGGTAAACGATGAATCCCAAAACATCAACGATTGACACTAGATTTTCCCGTAAGACCTAAACATTGCATGAGCCAGACAAAACTAGCAAATAGGTGGAATGTCCATCAGCTAATGACACCAATAGGGCACCTAGAGTGCCACCTTATGACTAATTTACATATGTACTAATTTTCAGATCTTAACATAACAACCATTACTTTCCACATGGCAACAATATTCAGGAACAGTAAACAAGATATGTAAAAGCCTCATTAATCCCTCCATCACACCGTCGCGATGCAAGACATCCACTGGTTACAAAAGCTCCAAGTTATTGATTTTTACTTTCTTTCATTTGGAGATAAATAAGTGTCACTCTCTAATGGACAAAAAACCTTTCAAACGAGATAGTCATACTGTTTAACATCATCCGCAAACTGATTATTTCCACATGTTATTTCCAACAGATTATTCCCACATGTTTGTCCCTAATATGAATCTGGCCCATATCAAGGGGTGTGTTGCAGATATAAAATAAGGGGTGCATTGCAGATATAAAATAAATAAATAGAATTGTTGCTTCTATAAAAATTTAAGATAAGGGGCATGTTGCAGATATAAAATAAATAAATAAAAGTGTCACTTCTTAAACAAATTAAGCATTTAGATGAGTGAATCCTTCACTTCAATACGATGAAAGCTTAGAAAGATTTAAGCCAAATTACCTCCTTTTCATTTTTATAAATTCGAGCACAATCAATATGCCGGTAGCCCACCTGTAGCAAAAAGAAGAAGAGAATAATTAGGTCTAAATTGGGTCAGAATACCAAAATCACTAAGGTGCAAGTGAGACTTTAAAGTTGTTGAATTCTTAGGACTACACCAAAGTTACTTTCGAAGCAGCATGTACCATCTATTTTGCCAATTATGAGTAAGAACTACGATATGGAAAATAGTTCTCCAGAAGAACAATGCGCTTTAAGACCCATGCACAATTTCAGCATATGTAGGAAGAGATATTTCTTTCACTTTTTTTTTACCACATTTGAATGGGATACCAATTTTATCTTTTACAATTACTCTAGTAAAGAAATATTAAAAGCGAAAAGCATTCAGAAAATGAATCTACTACTTCTGAATCTAACCACCAAAAGTAAGAACTTCTACTCATTGTCTTCAAATTCTTCATATAAACAAAAACAACGTCCAGAAAGAACACAACTGATTACCAAAGACAATCTTTCTGCCCTCAATACTAGCTGTTTAATCTTCTTGCACCTAAAGACTTAGAAATTTAGCACTATTTCTGATTCCAACATAGTACTCCTATCGCATTTTATGTGGCACAATTTTCCCTGTAGTTTGTCCCAAAAATAACGACGCATTTCTATATTTAGAGATAATTTAACTTTAAACTTCATTTTACCCTTAATGAGATATTTATAACCAAACAAATGTCTATGACTTGTTTTAAATCACAAATTTTGAAAAGTCTTTCTCTCCAATCTAACACCACCTCATTAAATGGGACGGAGAAGTATAGTACGTGACTATTTTAATTTTCCTAACGTTTTTTAATGTTCTGAGGCATAAACCCCTCCATAGTCAGCTTAGGATACCAAAGTAAGGACAAGAACCAGCACAACAACATAGCAAAAGACATAAATCCATCTTTATTCGCATGAGTTGTTTGGTTTTTTTATTCCTAAAACTAATTCATAACCACAAAACTAAACAAAAGTTAACAAGTGTTTAACTGCATTTTTTGATAAGGATCGTTTGCACTGTATTTCAAAAGCAGAAGGCATTTTCTATATAATGGATTAGACATTAGCTCAAAGGAACAGGATATAAGTCTATCAAAGTTTATTTTTGATATATTTAAAAAACAGAGCATAAATAATGCATAAAACTCGAAAGTTAACATATTAAAAATTAATCTAAATAAGAATTTTAAGTCACAATAAAATCATACTTACATAAAGTATAGTCAAGAAAAGCTTTAAATAAAAAAACGCCATGAGTCGCAAAATACATAAAGCATGCAATAAACAAATACCTATATATCAAACATTATCTACAGAATTTCTGCTAACGTTAGATCGAACAATAAAAAATTAAGAGCATCAACTTTTTAATTCCTAAATAATTAAATCTACATAGACAGAAACTAATGTTCAAACACGTACACACATATATGGTGAGAGAGAGTAAACATACCTTGATAGCAATCTCAACGGCCTGGCCGACGACGCCAGGATCGGACTGCCACGTTCCCAAACCTACTGACGGCATCTTAGCACCAGTGTTCAACACAAAGTATCGAATTGCCGCCGCCATTGATACAAACAGAGGAGGAAAATTGAAAAGAGGAGAGTGAATTGTTCACAGCAAAAGCACAGTCACAGAGCAATGCGAATTGCATTTTGCTCTCCTCCTCTCACATTTAATATAAGCGAGAGAATCGTGCGTCAGTTACAGCTAGTCTCTTGAGATACTGCCACGTGGCTTGTCTTCGTACCGTTTGATCTTGGAAACCATTGATCAAGCCGGTATTTGCGAAAGTTTGAGTGTCTTTAAGGTTGTGTTTGGTACGAAGGAAAATGTTTTCCTAGAAAATATTTTTATGGAAAATGAGTGATTTTATCACTTATTTTCTCTTGTTTGGTTGGTAAGCGGAAAATATTTTCCGGAAAATATTTTCTATGTTTGGTTAGAGAGTAAAAAATAGTTTTTTTAGAAAAATATTTTTTTTGCAACTCTCCTACCCCTCCCCCTCCCACCTCCCCCACCCCTCCCCTTCCCGAAGTCTGTAAAAATTGACACAATCTAAAGGAACTAATGTGATGCTTTACTTTTTAACGCAAAAATTGCGTATTTTCGAATCGGTAAATTTATAATTGCTAAATCTGCAAACTTCCGAACTCATAATTTTGGAACTTGTAAAATATTGAGTCTTTAAGTGATAAATAATAAAATTAAAAACTGAAAAATATATTTTAAAATTTTTTCGGGGGGGGGGGGGGGGGGGGGGGGGGGGGGGGGGGGGGGGTGGGGTAGGGGTGGGTGGTGCAAAAAATAAGAAAACAGAAATTTAAAATTATAGAAAAAAATATTAAGGTAAAAGAAATTTTTTTTTGCAGGGTGGGGTGGAGAGGTAGTAGGGTGGATGGTAACGGAAAAACTGAAATTTTTCTAAAAAAAAACTATTTTTTGGAGAGGGGGTGGGGTGGGTTGGTGAGGGTGAGAATGGTTGAGAAGGAGCTTTGGAAAATGTTTTCCCTTCTTTTGATAAGGAAAACATTTTCCTCCAATTGGAGGAAAATGAATTGATAAGGAAAATATTTTCCAAAACATTTAAGCCAACCAAACATGGGAAAATTGGAAAACATTTTCCAGAAAATGTTTTCCTTCGTACCAAACACACCCTAAGTCTTTTTGGAGGGCAGCATCCAAATAATTTGGAGGGGTAAATCGATTTGAATATGTCATGTTTGACTCGGCATTTTCTTTTTTATTTATTTGGCAAAATTCATAGGTTACCCGCAGCTACGGACCAAATGCATGTTTCACATTTGCTGCGAAAGAAAATTACCTTACACATTTCTCTAAAACACACCACTTTTTTTTACTAGTTTTTCAAAATGTGTATTTTCACGCACCACTCATACAACAACACGTGTTATTGACATAAAAAAATGAAAAACAAAAACAAACCCCACCCAAATTTTTTTTTGGTTTAGAAAAAAAACAGAAATGGAAAGGAACCCATCTCCTTCAGGCTTTATCGTGCCTTCATTAGAGCTTTTCGGCTCATATCTCTTCCTTCATCAACATTTCTCTTTCATCTTTCATCCATTAACGTACACATATTCAAGAAAAAAATTATAGATAGACAAAAAATATAACCTAGTTTTTACCGTTCTACCACCATTACTCACCTTCCATCGCCTTGTCGTTATCTCCATTTTTGCCGACCACCAAAAGGCCCAGACATCCACCTTCAGTTCAAATAAAAGAAATAGAAACTCTAAACAACTGCTCCTACTTTCTGATGCAATCTCCATGGCTGTCCCATTGAAAAGGAAAAAAGAAGAGAAGATTCTTCTACATTGTTCTTCCAATCTCACTTGAAGATTTACAAATTCTTCTACACTGTTAAAAATTTCTTCCTGTATCGATTTTTCCAAATATTTTTCCTCGATCTATTACAGTTTTAACATATTTCTTTATTGAAAGCGGATAAAATGGATAGTAAACATCTATATTATCTCCAATTTGAACCAAATTATTTTAGAAAAAAAAAAGGAAGATATTGGAAACGGACAAAAAGAAAATTCATTTAACCGTTGGATAAGTTATATTAAATCTAATTTGTAATCGATCAGACCCTCCTCTCCTTTGCTCTCGGCACACGATAAGCGTGGTTGCTAACGTACGATGTTCATTAATGGGGAGGGGCAGACCTAAGAAAAATGCAGGTGCGATTTAGAGGATGGATCTAGCAGGAACAAGCAGTAGAATCTAGTGAGCTGAAAACTCAGAATTCACAAACTGAAGAGGAAAATTCAATGGAACAGTGGCCATTGTTAACAGCAATGAAGAAAGGTATGAAAACTCCTCCTACTATGAACATTAATCTGATAATACTAAGTGAGAAGAAATCTAATGAAGGTAGAGTAATTGAGGCGGATACACAGTCAAAGCAAACTGCCATGCATTGAGTAATTCAAGTGCAATTGCCGGGGATCTGGGGAAATTAAGGACAAGGAAAACATGGAACATAAACAAAATATAATAGTTAATGAGAAGATTGAGCTAGAGCAAAAAAAAAGTGGGCAAATCTGTTGTAGAGAACAAAATGGCGGCGAAAGGGATGGATCTGAGTTTCATCGCCCCAACTACTAAAATGGGGAGGTGATAGTTGAGTTGAGAAAAGAAGAAGTAGAGGAGGAAATGCAAAAGTGGAAACAAGCTTTGATTCTATATGTAGTTGGAACCATGCGCCGAGGGTCGATTGGAAACAGCCTCTCTGCCCTCTCGGGTAGAGGTAAGGCCTGTCTACATATTACCCTCCCCAGACCCCACCTTGTGGGAATATACTCGGTTGTTGTTGTTGTTGTTGTTGGAAGTACCCCAACTATAGGTGTTATGGAGAGATTCATTGCATTTGAAGGGAACTTTGCAACGAAGCCAAAAGTTTACTTCCATAATGATGGTTACTTTGTGGTGAGATTCAATTTCATTAATGATAGAAATGAAGTGTTATACTTTGGACCTCACATGTCAAACAACAAGCCAATTATAATGAAAGTATGGAATACTGATTTTGACTTTAATAAGGAAGTGCTACAAATAATACCTATTTTGGGTAAGATTCCCTAACCTTCCTCTGAACTATTGGGGAGCAAAGTCACTAAGCAGAATCAGTAGCAGTTTAGGAGTTCCACTATATGGAGATGCATGTACAACTCAATTAGATCGAATTTCCTATGCTAGAGTCCTAATTGAAGTAGATGTTACTAAAGAGTTGCCTAAATCAATGAAGGTAACAAATCTTACTGGAAGAGTGTTTGTACAAGAGGTGACTTATGATTGGATTCCTGCATTCTATATTACTTGTATGCAAGTGGGACATTAATGTAGAGCAGAAGAGCAGAAATCCATCAAGGACAACACAAGGAAACAGAAGCAGAAATAAGAGTGGCAGCCCAAAGTAATCCAGAATGAAAAGGAAATTAGTAGAAGGTAGATGCAAATAAAAACAAGGAACTACGTGGTCACAATAAGACTTAAGGCAACAATGTAGGGGCAAGCAAAGAACAGGAACATGCATGAAAGAAAGTTACTAGGAAATCAATGTTTAAAAGTAGGGGAGCCATAAAATGGAACTATCAGCATGTCAAATGATTTCAATGCTCTTGCAGAAACAAGAATGCAACTAGAATACAACAGAGCAATAGATGAAGGCACAAGCAAGCAGAGGAGCAATGAAGAAGTAGGAGCAGGTGATCAAAACCTATTCATCCCAGTATGATTCTTGCTACATGGAACATAAGGGGATTAAACAAGGTCCCTAGACAGAAAGATGTCAAGAGGTTTATTAAAAGTAATAGAATAAGTATAACTGCAATACTAGAGCATAAAAGCAAAAGGATACAACATCAATAAGGAAAATCACTCGAGGCTGGAAATGGCTAGCCAACTATGAGCATAGTGATAAAGGAAGAATTTGGATATTGTGGGATCCTAGTGGAGTGGAATGCAGAATATTGGGGAAATCTGATCAATATATTTGTAAACACGTGATTTTTGACCCTCCCCGAGATTTTCTATATTTCTAGCGTAAAATATTTAGTTTAGTTTTAATATAGCTATTTTAGTTAAATTTGACTCTTTTACTTTATTTTTACCTCAAAATGGAAAAATAACAAAAATATAGTTTTATTAATGTTTCGTAGTCATTTTAAACTTGAAAAATGCAAAAATAGTACTTTATATTTTTATCTTTTTATTAAAAACGAAAATTACAAAAATAATTTTTTATTAATATTTTGTAGTCATTTTAAACTTGAAAAAAATAGTTTTATTTTAATTATGAGTATTATAGTTATTTTTGATTACCTAGGATTAATTAAATAACACCATTCTCGGTTCCGGGCGAAGAATAATATTTGGGTTCAAACTACCCGGTTTTATAATTTTCGGACATAGCCCGTAATAACCCGACACTACGTGAAGGGGGGGAATGCACATGCACACACACTACAAAATGCACATGCACACACACTACAAAACACATGCACACACACTACAAAACACATGCACACACACTACAAAACACATGCACACATGACATGGGGGAAAATGCACACACATGCACACATGCACACATGCACACTACTTTTAAAAAAAAAAAAAAAATTTAAAAAAAAAAGGTGCTGAACAATGGACAAAGGATGGGGCTCACGTTTTGGGGGGGGGGATTGATTTTAAATAAAGGAAACATTACTACTATTAAAGGGGTGAGGCGGTAAACAAACAGGGGCTTTCTTCTTGGTCTCTCACGGCAAAAGAGAAGGAAACAAAGATTGGAAAACAAAAAGAAAGAAGGAAAAAAAACGTGAAAGAAAGAAGAGAGAAAGGCACGAGGAGCAAAGAAAGAAAAACGAAAAGGGTGAGCAAAGAAAGAAAAACGAAAGGCACGGCAGTGAGGAGGAAAGACATTTGAAAAACGAAAAAAGAAAAAGAAGAGAAACGGGCCGCAAAGGAGAAGGGAACAAGAAGAAAAATACTACAAATACTACACATTTTTCTAACGGGTAGGGAAAGGAGAAAAAAGAGTGCATTTCTGTTGAGTTCGTCGTCATTCGTCGAGGTCCGGTACGTCGTTTGGTTAGTCGCTGTCCTTGGTTCCAGTTTGGTTCGAGTTCCGTCCGGAGAGGTCGAGGTTTGAGATCGTCATAAAAGGTTCGTTTTCTCGTTGTGTACGTTGAAAAATATGCAGAAATAAAGGTGTTGTTCTTTTCCGATATTGTTCTTCTCGCTAATATTTTGGATCGTTTCGTATTTGATTTACTTTCGTATGGTTCAGACTATTTTTGTAAATATATAATTTTGTTGAACATGCAATGTCGAAGTTAGCTAATGAAAATGACTAATCCTTCATATGCTCGCCAACTAGTTATGCTTCCATTGTTTATGTAATTGTTCACCATAGTCTTGAATTTGCTCACTTAGTTAGCTACTCGTATGTTTACTCGAATCGGTTATAGTTGAGCACGATGTTGTCACATTATGGAAATTGGTTCATTATTCTTTAACTGAACGACGTAATTAGATTAAAGGAATCGGGGTGCATTTCATGTGACCCGACTCCAATTTTGAACAAGGTTAAATAAAGCGTGTCGTGAACCACAAGTGCATTTCATGTAGTGTGGCTCGCAACATGTTTTAAATAATCTTGAATTAACTCTCAAATAAATATAGCGGAATGTAGTTTGCTTTTAAATTAGAATTAGAGTTATGCCTCGCCTAACAAAATTGTACAAATCGCGGGGCCCTCATAAATGTATATGTAAAATATTTAGATTTCGAGATGTGCCGTTTCTTAGCGAATTTCCGGCCTTCTCAAAAATGTAAATAAGTAATCGCTCTAGGCGCGTATTTTAATAATTTTACCTTCTTAAATACGGGCGTGCATTTCATGCGGCCCAAATCCAAATCCCAAAATGTTGAATAAGAATGTGTCGAGGATCCGGGTGCATTTCATGTGACGTGATTCGAAACATATTTTTAGGCAACATTCTCTTTCGTAAATAATAATAGTAATAAAAGCGGTAAAGGGATATTAATTTGCATTAAGTATATAACTGTAAAAATCAGATAAATAAGCCGAATATGACAGTTAAGCGACCGTGCTAGAACCACGGAATTCGGGAATGCCTAATACCTTCTCCCGGGTTAACAGAATTCCTTATCCGGATTTCTGGTTCGCGGACTGTTAAACAGAGTCATTCTCTTCCTCGATTCGGGATTTAACCGGTGACTTGGGACACCATAAATCTCCCAAGTGGCGACTCTGAAATAATTAAATAAATCCCGTCTCGATTGTCCTTTAATTGGAAAAACTCTTTGCATCCCTTGCGGGTGCGGAAAAAAGAGGTGTGACAGCTCTGGCGACTCTGCTGGGGATACAAACCCAGAACCACTGGTTCAGGGTTTAAGAATTCGAGCTTGGAATAATTGTTGTATTTGGTTTATTTATTATCTGATTTTATGTTTGTATTAATGTGCTAAATATTGTTTTTACTGCTTTGATATTTTTGAACCGTACATATAAATTGTGCCGAAACCAATCTCCT
>JASVEL010012401.1:0-141262 GCA_032618575.1 Nicotiana noctiflora | reverse complement strand
TGTTAAACAGAGTCATTCTCTTCCTCGATTCGGGATTTAACTGGTGACTTGGGACACCATAAATCTCCCAAGTGGCGACTCTGAAATAATTAAATAAATCCCGTCTCGATTGTCCTTTAATTGGAAAAACTCTTTGCATCCCTTGCGGGTGCGGAAAAAAGAGGTGTGACAGCTCTGGCGACTCTGCTGGGGACGATAGACCCAGAACCACTGGTTCAGGGTTTAAGAATTCGAGCTTGGAATAATTGTTGTATTTGGTTTATTTATTATCTGATTTTATGTTTGTATTAATGTGCTAAATATTGTTTTTACTGCTTTGATATTTTTGAACCGTACATATAAATTGTGCCGAAACCAATCTCCTCTCTGAGTCTTCTAAATCATGAAGAAGGGTGCACTTCGTGTGACTTCTTATCTGTATAGTGTCTAATTCCCACTTTAGAACGAGGTTTGGATAAGTTGCGAAACCGGTGAAGCTTCTGTATTCCCGGGTTGCTGCCTCCTCCTCGGCTCGAGTTGTCCGCTCGGGTAAGCCAGGTCTAGAACAATAAACCCAAGGTTTTAAACCTAGAATAACGAAGCTTCATGCCGGATCCCTAGTAGGAACGTTTATTTGCATCATGTTGCATTTGACTTAGGGGACTCAACACAGGGGTTGGGTCCGTCTAGGACAGGTGACCTGAAATGAAAAGACCATCCTGTTGCATCCTGTTTGTTTTATGTATATATTTGCTTCAGACTTGCAGGCTAACCGTTTTTTTTTATATTGAGGAAAATGAAAAAAAATAGTCTCAGAATAGTTTGTTTTTTTACTTACTTAAAAAGAAAAAAAAAACGTTTGTTGTAAAATAAAAAATATGGATTTCAAAATAGTTTGTTTTTTTTTACTAAAAAAAAAAAAAGGAAAAATTTTTTGTTTTTAAACTTAAAAAAAAAATGTGTGAAAAAATAATAAATAGTTTGTTTCCTTTAAAGATGTAGTTTGTTTCATTTGACCGAACTACGCTGGTTTGATTCTCCCCATTAGGTGGGATACGTAGGCAACCCTCATTGGGTCCAACCACCCCTTTTAAAAAATCAAAAAAAAAAATGTGTGTTTTAATTTTTGTCAATAAAATCAAAGTGATGCCGTTTTTGCAAATAGCCGAATGTTCCGAAAGGACGCCGGAAGGCTGTTTTTGCAAAAATAGCCACTTTGAATCTTTATAAACAATTTTGGGCACAACCTTGAAATATTCCCTCGCGAAAATGTTGAAAGGTCGTAGCCGCAAAAATCAAGTTAGGGTTACCACCCTTTTTCAAAAAAATCAAAAATGTTGAATTTTAGTTTTCAATAAATCGAAGTGATGCTGTTTTATAAAATAGCCGAATGTTCCGAAAGGACACCGGAAGGCTGTTTTTTAGCCACTTTGAATCATTTTTAATAATTTGCGGGCACAGCCTTGAAATATTCCTTGTGGAAATATTGCAAGGCCATAGCCGCAAATCAAGTCCGGGTTCATACCCCTTTTGCAAAAATAACCAAAAAATGTCAAATTTTTGATTTTGTTATAAATAAGTCGGGTGATGCTATCTTTGCTTAAAATAAGCCGAATGTCCCTCAAAAAGACACCGGAAGGCTTTTTGCAAGAATAGCCACTTTGAGTCATTTGTAAATAATTTTGGACACAGCCTGAAAATATTCCCTCGCGGAAATGTCGAAAGGTTGTATCCGCAAAAAAATCAAGTTTTGAGTCATCACTCAACTTTACAAAAATAATCCAATAAGCCATTACATGGCCGGTCCTTGCATAAATAGCCACTTTTGGCATTTGAACTTCTTCGGTCTTGTATTGGCCTGTGTCGGTGCTGAATGATGCCCCATAGGCCCCAGGATTAAATTTTGAATTTATATCTTCTTTATAAAATTTTGCAAAAAAGAGCCACTTTGTCTGAATAAGCCATTATATGGCCAATTTATGAAAATATTCTTGTGTTGGTTTATGGTGATGCCGGACGATGCCCCATGAGCCACGGAATGAAAAAAAAATTTTCAAGTTTATCTTTCTTAAATAAATTTTGCAAAAATAGTCATTTTGTCAAATAAGCCATTATGTGGCCAATTTTGTAGAAAGTCATAATTGACACCAAAAATATTCTTATTCTTGTAGAAATCTCCTACACAAGTTTGTAGTTGGAGTCGGCTTCTATAATTTTCCTTCAAAAAAAAAAAAAAAAAAAAAAAAATCAAAAAATCAAATAAACATCTCTTTATTTCTTGCAATTAATTTGCGAGAACTACGCTCGGTCTGATTCATGCGGGGTCATGATACGTAGGCAATCTCCATAAGATTCGACCACAACTGTATATGTATATATATGAAAAAAAATATATGAAAAAAAAATGAAAAAAAAAAAAAGAAAAAAAAAATGAAAAAAAAAAGAAAAAGAAAAAAAAAAAGAAAAAAAAGAAAAAAGCGAAAAATATTGATAAGGACTCACTGATTCCATTTCTAACATATTTTGTTTGAAGTGTTGAGAAAATTGAGGTGGTTGGTTTGTGGTGAACCGGAAACACAGGATCCAGGAAAACCTTATTTGATCCAAGACAGCGACATCCAGAATATCGCACAGAGTCCTTCACCTGCACGCCATGATGCACACTTTGTGGGAATGTATTGACTAAAACTGAAAATGTTGAAGCGAATAAGTGGCCTTGGTAATATTGATACGAAGCTCAGTGGCCAAAATATCGTGCTTGGTAATCGGGAAGACTCTCCGTTTCTTGGTCAACCAGAATGGAGTTTTGGTGGCTTATTTTGTTGTCATTTCTGTCGTCCAGATTATTTCAGGGTTGTAATCAGGATATTGTCATGTAACTCAAACCCTTTCATCGTTCTATTTTGTCCAGTTTTCTATTGGTCGTAATACCTCATTTAGTATCGTGTAGGTTTGTTCCAAGGGTGTACCCCAGTTTATTGTGTTTGTTTTGTCGTATTAATTTATTTCTAGTTCGTCTAATGCAACTCTCTTGTTTGCCATTATTTCGAGTCATTTTTCTTTGATTTAAGTCTTTCTTCTTTATAGTCATTTTTGTTGTCAACACTAGTGACATGACATGCACGCATAATTGTGGCCTAATCTTAAAAGTTAATCATTAAGCAATTGGAAGATGATCGGGTCATCTAAAGGAAACAAAAACAAATTGAGACTATTTGGATCCCGAGTCATCTGAAACCGGGGCGAGTGCAAAGAAACAGTCAAATGCAAGCTGGCCAAAAAAATTGACATGGGGTCGTTCATAATGAGAGTGTTGCCCACAGTGCTTTAAAGATATGATGAATATTAATTGTGTTGTTTACGCTTGGCATGTTTTGAAGATTGGAATGACGAAGGCATTTTGTTCTGCTATCCAAACACTTTATCCATCGTCAACCCTTTGAGCCTGAATTTAAAGTCTTTCATACCCCTCCTTCGGAATTAGTTGCAAAGACTAGAAACATAAGTTTGAAAGGCAAAAGAAGAAAGGGATAAAGAAAAAGTAAAAAAAAAGAAAACAACAAAAAGAGATAAAGAAAAGAAAAGAAAAAAAATGAAAAAGAGAAACTTGAAAAACGAGGAATTGGGAACTACGTTTGACCTGATTCCTCAAAGAGGATACGTAGGCGCTTCACGACTCGGTCATAGTGTAAATAAAGAAATATAAATCCCCAAGTAAGAAAGTAAAAAACTGGGGCAAAGAAAAATTGTGTTTATTGTAAATAAATTTAGGTCCGAAGGTTGTAAATGTTGAACCCAAAATTGATTTTGTTTTGAGCCTTCAATACCCTTTCTTTCTAGCCCCATCCAAATCCCACATTACGGTCCAAAGAAAGACCTTCCGATCAGTCTTCAAAAGATGCCGCGTCAGGCGAGGGATAGAGTCCTATCATAATATAACACTCTGATTCTCAGCAGAAAAGACTCTGATTCCCAGCAGAAAGGAAATACGAGAGAGTCTTAGCATTGACACCCCAATCCCCAGCTAAAAGTAATACAAATGAGAGAGTCTTACCGGTGAAAACCTTCGCAGGCACCATAAGGCGACGAAAGCTGAGAGAAAATCAAAATGAGAGAGGCTTGAAAGTGAAAACCCTTCGGGCACTACAAGTCGAATAAAGGTGATAATCAGATGGAAATCACGAGACGGAAATCGTGAAAGGCAATTAACGATGGAGGATAGGCCATATGTGCATGTCATGACCAGTAGAGTTGGTATCCGCGTTTGATAAGTTTTATAGTTGTTTCTGGTTAGAGAGTCAGTCCTCACTTGTCTTCTATTTGTTGTTTCTTTTTATCTTTCTCCTTTTGTCAAAATTCTCCATCAAAGTCGGTCTAGTCAAAACATAGTGAGAAATGACTTCAAAACTTGCCACCAACTTTCCAATTATTATGCAAGGCAAGGAAATGCCATTGACGGCAGAGAAGTATGGTGCAAAGAAGATTATTAAACTGGGGCAGAAAATTTTCTTTTCAGTTTGAAAATTTTCTGGAAGTCAATACCCACTTGGGGAAGAAGGAAAGTCTTAAGGGAAATGGTCTTCGAACCAGTGTCATCCTCAACAACCTTCAAGAAGAGTGAAACACCAATTTTGAGGAAATGAAAATCCACCGACAGTGTTATCTTCAGCAAGTTCCGAGGTGGTCGGACAACACAGAGTGGTAAAGGAAGAAAGCAAATCCCATCTTCAACAAAATAACCCCCAGCAAGTTGAGAACGGGGAAGGGATAAATGGAAAAACACATCCCCAACAGGAATATCATCTGCAGCAAATGAAATCATTCCCCGACAAGTTTTGGGAACCCCGAGCGAGGGAAAGGAGAAAAGGAAAAAAAACCACCACACAGGAGCGGCACAACCGCTCACAATGTTTTGAACTAACAAATTTTCTTTGATTTGAAACAGGGAAAGAAAATGCTATTGATAGCGGAAAGTCATGCCACAAGGAAGAACACCAATACTGGGGCAGAAAATTTTCTGCCGTTGTTGAAAATTTTCTCGGAGAAACGAGGAAGGCAATTCAAGATGACATGTCAGGTTTGTCCACCTTCAAATAGGATGTTTCAGGTTTGTCCACCTTCGAACGGGACATCTCAGGTTTGTTCACTTTCATAGTTTGTTCACTTTCATACATTGATATAATGGGAGTATTCGCCCTCGAATAGGATACAATGGGAGTATTCGCCCTCGAATAGGATACAATGGGAGTATTCGCCCTCGAATAGGATACAATGGGAGTATTCGCCCTCGAATAGGATACAATGGGAGTATTCGCCCTCGAATAGGATACAATGGGAGTATTCGCCCTCGAATAGGATACAATGGGAGTATTCGCCCTCGAATAGGATACAATGGGAGTATTCGCCCTCGAATAGGATACAACGGGAGTATTCGCCCTCGAATAGGATACAATGGGAGTATTCGCCCTCGAATATAGGATACAATGGGAGTATTCGCCCTCGAATAGAATACAATGGGAGTATTCGCCCTCGAATAGGATACAATGGGAGTATTCGCCCTCGAATAGGATACAATGGGAGTATTCGCCCTCGAATAGGATACAATGGGAGTATTCGCCCTCGAATAGAATACAATGGGAGTATTCGCCCTCGAATAGGATACAATGGGAGTATTCGCCCTCGAACAGGATACAATGGGAGTATTCGCCCTCGAATAGGATACAATGGGAGTATTCGCCCTCGAATAGAATACAATGGGAGTATTCGCCCTCGAATAGGATACAATGGGAGTATTCGCCCTCGAATAGGATACAATGGGAGTATTCGCCCTCGAATAGGATACAATGGGAGTATTCGCCCTCGAATAGGATACAATGGGAGTATTCGCCCTCGAATAGGATACGGAGGGGCCATTCGCCCTCGAATAGGATATTTTATGTATGGATTATCTTACATCGTCCTATGCATATTTTGTAAATTATTGCCGGCATGCATTTTAAATTCAAAAATTGCTACTAAAAGCAGGCGCCTACCTGTGTAACAAAAGGCAAGTCTTCAGTCTTATTGCAGGTCTTGAAAGCAGAGGGTTACAACAAGAGATCCCAGCGCAAATTCAAGCGCATGAGTCAAAGGAAATGAGGGTTGAAGGAAACAAAGAATACTTCCTCAGCAGCATCATCCCCAGCAGGTGAGTAAACAGTTCCAAAGATATCCCCAGCAGCCAAAAGAAATACGACCCAGGGGAAAAGCAATTCTAAGACAAGATAATTCAGAAGAAAAGGTGGCCCAAGAGGCAATGCAGGAAGAAGAAAACGGTACAAAAGGCAAAAGAAGGTGATCATGGATAGGATGAAATTAGTGAGTTGTAGTCGAAGTCAGGGAGCCCGCCTGGAGAATGGAGTGGCGATTTAGTTTTGAAGTTGTAGTTGAAGTCAGGGAGCCCGCCTGGAGAATGGAGTGGCGATTTAGTTTTGAAGTTGTAGTTGAAGTCAGGGAGCCCGCCTGGAGAATGGAGTGGCGATTTAGTTTTGAAGTTGTAGTTGAAGTCAGGGAGCCCGCCTGGAGAATGGAGTGGCGATTTAGTTTTGAAGTTGTAGTTGAAGTCAGGAAGCCCGCCTGGAGAATGGAGTGGCGATTTAGTTTTGAAGTTGTAATTGAAGTCAGGGAGCCCGCCTGAAGAATGGAGTGGCGATTTATTTTGAAGTTGTAGTTGAAGTCAGGGAGCCCGCCTGAAGAATGGAGCGGCGATTTATTTTTGAAGTTGGTTAAGGAAAGCGGCAGAGTGTAACGGAAATCCCCAGCACGAATCAGAAGGAAGGCAACCAGAATGCAAGTCAACAGTCCGAGGGGATCAACAGAAGTTTAGTCACAATAAACAAAAAGAAAAAAAGAGGCATGAAGCCAATCCAAAATGCAGAAGTTGATGAAAGATGTGGCATGCTCAAGACATGGCCGAGGTCCCAAGCACTGTATACCTAGTCTTGATTCGAAAAGCAGCACCTGCAACTAGCAAGTATCAAGGTTCAAATTTAGAGTACGCATGAAGCACCAACCAATACTCAAGATCAAGCTTCAGAAGACTTATAGATAGGAATCTTGTAACTAGTGACTGATAGGCTTAGTTAGTCTTTCTCATGTTTTGATTTTTGATGTAATAGCAGGACCACGGACCGGAACTTCGACGGACCGGAACTTCGATGGGACGGAACCTCGACGGAACAACACCTCGACTGGCTCTCCACCTCGGTTACCCCTTCCTCACTCACTTTCGAACTACACGTGGCTTGATTCCTTTATAGCCAAGGATATGTAGGCAGCTCAGATACAAGGGCTCGGTCACATTCCTCTTCTTTTAGTTTAGTCCCTCCCAATAAGGGTCAGGTCAAAAACACTTGTTTAGTCGTTCTTTGTCTGAAAACTCTTTGTGTTTTCAGTCAAAGAGGGGCAGCTGTAAACACGTGATTTTTGACCCTCCCCGAGATTTTCTATATTTCTAGCGTAAAATATTTAGTTTAGTTTTAATATAGCTATTTTAGTTAAATTTGACTCTTTTACTTTATTTTTACCTCAAAATGGAAAAATAACAAAAATATAGTTTTATTAATGTTTCGTAGTCATTTTAAACTTGAAAAATGCAAAAATAGTACTTTATATTTTTATCTTTTTATTAAAAACGAAAATTACAAAAATAATTTTTTATTAATATTTTGTAGTCATTTTAAACTTGAAAAAAATAGTTTTATTTTAATTATGAGTATTATAGTTATTTTTGATTACCTAGGATTAATTAAATAACACCATTCTCGGTTCCGGGCGAAGAATAATATTTGGGTTCAAACTACCCGGTTTTATAATTTTCGGACATAGCCCGTAATAACCCGACACTACGTGAAGGGGGGGAATGCACATGCACACACACTACAAAATGCACATGCACACACACTACAAAACACATGCACACACACTACAAAACACATGCACACACACTACAAAACACATGCACACATGACATGGGGGAAAATGCACACACATGCACACATGCACACATGCACACTACTTTTAAAAAAAAAAAAAAAATTTAAAAAAAAAGGTGCTGAACAATGGACAAAGGATGGGGCTCACGTTTTGGGGGGGGGATTGATTTTAAATAAAGGAAACATTACTACTATTAAAGGGGTGAGGCAGTAAACAAACAGGGGCTTTCTTCTTGGTCTCTCACGGCAAAAGAGAAGGAAACAAAGATTGGAAAACAAAAAGAAAGAAGGAAAAAAAACGTGAAAGAAAGAAGAGAGAAAGGCACGAGGAGCAAAGAAAGAAAAACGAAAAGGGTGAGCAAAGAAAGAAAAACGAAAGGCACGGCAGTGAGGAGGAAAGACATTTGAAAAACGAAAAAAGAAAAAGAAGAGAAACGGGCCGCAAAGGAGAAGGGAACAAGAAGAAAAATACTACAAATACTACACATTTTTCTAACGGGTAGGGAAAGGAGAAAAAAGAGTGCATTTCTGTTGAGTTCGTCGTCATTCGTCGAGGTCCGGTACGTCGTTTGGTTAGTCGCTGTCCTTGGTTCCAGTTTGGTTCGAGTTCTGTCCGGAGAGGTCGAGGTTTGAGATCGTCATAAAAGGTTCGTTTTCTCGTTGTGTACGTTGAAAAATATGCAGAAATAAAGGTGTTGTTCTTTTCCGATATTGTTCTTCTCGCTAATATTTTGGATCGTTTCGTATTTGATTTACTTTCGTATGGTTCAGACTATTTTTGTAAATATATAATTTTGTTGAACATGCAATGTCGAAGTTAGCTAATGAAAATGACTAATCCTTCATATGCTCGCCAACTAGTTATGCTTCCATTGTTTATGTAATTGTTCACCATAGTCTTGAATTTGCTCACTTAGTTAGCTACTCGTATGTTTACTCGAATTGGTTATAGTTGAGCACGATGTTGTCACATTATGGAAACTGGTTCATTATTCTTTAACTGAACGACGTAATTAGATTAAAGGAATCGGGGGTGCATTTCATGTGACCCGACTCCAATTTTGAACAAGGTTAAATAAAGCGTGTCGTGAACCACAAGTGCATTTCATGTAGTGTGGCTCGCAACATGTTTTAAATAATCTTGAATTAACTCTCAAATAAATATAGCGGAATGTAGTTTGCTTTTAAATTAGAATTAGAGTTATGCCTCGCCTAACAAAATTGTACAAATCGCGGGGCCCTCATAAATGTATATGTAAAATATTTAGATTTCGAGATGTGTCGTTTCTTAGCGAATTTCCTGGCCTTCTCAAAAATGTAAATAAGTAATCGCTCTAGGCGCGTATTTTAATAATTTTACCTTCTTAAATACGGGCGTGCATTTCATGCGGCCCAAATCCAAATCCCAAAATGTTGAATAAGAATGTGTCGAGGATCCGGGTGCATTTCATGTGACGTGATTCGAAACATATTTTTAGGCAACATTCTCTTTCGTAAATAATAATAGTAATAAAAGCGGTAAAGGGATATTAATTTGCATTAAGTATATAACTGTAAAAATCAGATAAATAAGCCGAATATGACAGTTAAGCGACCGTGCTAGAACCACGGAATTCGGGAATGCCTAATACCTTCTCCCGGGTTAATAGAATTCCTTATCCGGATTTCTGGTTCGCGGACTGTTAAATAGAGTCATTCTCTTCCTCGATTCGGGATTTAACCGGTGACTTGGGACACCATAAATCTCCCAAGTGGCGACTCTGAAATAATTAAATAAATCCCGTCTCGATTGTCCTTTAATTGGAAAAACTCTTTGCATCCCTTGCGGGTGCGGAAAAAAGAGGTGTGACAATATTCATACTGAAGCTCACCTAAAAGGTATGAATATGAGGTTTACTTTTACTGCAGTTTATGGACTACATACAATTGAGGATATGAGAAGGCTTTCGAATGAATTGAATAGGTGGAGTAATGTACAACAAGGAGCATGGTTAATAATGACATATTAGAATACATTAGAGGACAAGAGGATAAACCAGTTGACAAATCTGTATAAGAGGCCGAAGTCAGGGATTTCAATGAATTTATAGAGCACAATGACCTAACAGAAATCAGAATTGTTGGGAGGAGATTCACATAGACCAATGGACATACTTATAGCAGAATAGATAGAGCTATAGAAAATGTTGTATGGATGCTACAAATGCCACAACTAGAAGTCAAAGTCATAGATCCAGGATGCTCAGATCACTCTCCTCTAAGCATCAACTTTGAAGAGAATACAGAAAGAGAATCAAGACCTTACAAGTTCCTCAATCATCTAGCTGAATATAAAGAATTCCTTGAAAAAGTAAATGAAGCATAGAAAAAAAGAAATGGGAAAAATAAAATGAAGAATGTATGAAGTAGATTGAAAAGGGTGAAACAAGCAATGGAGATACTTAATAGAGATGAATATAATAAAGTAGAGAAGAAGATAAGTAGATGCAGACAGCAACTTGCAGAACTGCATGAGAAAATGATTAATCCTGAGCATAAGGAATATGTGATCTTTGTAGAAAAAGAAATGAAGGCTTAACTAGAGAAATGGCTGGGGTAGAAGAAAGCATGGTGAAACAGAAATCCAGAGTGAATCAACTAAAATTAGGGGATGATAACACAACTTATTTTCATGCAAGTATGAAGAGTAGATGCTCACAGAATAAAATAAAGATCCTAACAAAGGCTAATAGAGCTGTAGCACAAACCAGGATATTGAAGAAGAAGTGCTTGGGTTTTATAAGCAACTATTGGGATCTTCGCAGGGAACTGTACCAATTATAAATCCAGTAGTAATGACAGATGGAGGCCTGGTGATGTGACGACCCAAAGGGTCATCACCTATTTTTCTCATCTCTTCCGTGCTTCAGAGGCCTTGCAAATCTCATTTTATATTGGCTCGATTTGCGTGCACAATCTAGCCGCATAGCCAGAAAATGTTTATGTTGAAATATTTGAATTCTGTAAAAAAAATTGAAGAATTTTAATATTAATATTGATATAGTCGACTTTAGTCAATATATTTGGTAAACGGACCCGGACCCGAGTTCGGACGGTCCCGGAAGGTCCGTAGAAAAATATGGGACTCGGCATGTGCCCGGAGTCGAATTCCGAGGCCTAGAGCCCGAGGTATGAATTTTTTTGTTAAATTATTTTCTTAAATTATTAAGGAAAAATAAAAATGAAAATGAGTTAGAAAATATAGGTATCGGGCTCGTATTTTGGTTTCGACGCCCGACATAGGTCTTAAATATGCGTTAAGCGCTGTCTATAAATTTTGGTCGAAATCGGACGTTGCTTGACGTGTTCCGGACCTAAATAGCTAAAGATGGAAGTTATGAACTTTGAAATAAAATTTATGAGTTTTGGGATTTGATTCATTGAATTTGATGTTATTTTAGCGATTTGATCGCTCGAGCAAGTTCGTAGGATAATATTGAGTGAGCGTGTGTGTTTGGTTGGGAACCCCGAGGGCTCGAGAGTATTTTCGGGGGTGTTCGGAGTGATTTAAAGTTGGAAAATATTAAATATTGTAGAAAACCTGCAACAGATGCCCAGGTATTTTCCTCTATGCGATCGCATAGGCTAGGCTGCGATCGCATAGTGCAAAGTCAGCCACCTTTCTTTCCTTCTATGCGATCGCATAGGCAAGGCCGCGATCGCATAGTGCAAGTCAGCCCCCCCCCCATTTTTCCCTATGCTTTTGCACAAATGCTTACGCGATCGCATTTCTTACCAAGACCTGACCCTATGTGATGGCAATCCTCCTTTCGCAATCGCATAGGGTAAATTTCACCCAGTTAATTTTATTAAGACGGGACAGAATCATTAGCTCGGTGTTTTTATACTTTTTAACACGAGTCTTCTTTTCTCCTAAGCCCTAGGAAGCCATTAACGCCCCCAAGCTTCAAGACCCTTTGAGTAAGTGATTCCCCGCTTATTTCTTTCACTTTTCTTCCATTAATTAACTAGTTTCTACGCCTAAATCATGAAATCAAGGTAGAAATTATGGGTTTTGAGTGAAGTTAGGTTTTTGATAATTTTGGGTGATTCAACCCCAATTTGGGGTAGAATCTTAAAACAAATTATATAGTTGCACTCGTGGGGGTATGGGTGAATTTATTTTGGTTCGAACTTCGTGTTTTGACCAAGCGAGCCCGGGTTAATTTTTCAATTTTTGGACAGCATGTCAAAGGGCTTTAATTAGGCAATTTGGGTTGGTTTGTTGAGTAGAATTATGATATTAAATACATTGTGTATAGATATGATTGAATTGGAGCGAAATTCAAAAGGAAAGGCATTGCTTGAGAACTGAATTGGCTATAAGCCGTCGAGATAAGTGTTTGATCTATCCTAGCTTGAGGGAATATGATTAGAGTATAATAAATTGCTATTTGCTAAATGATCGAGTGCGGTGTATAGGCGTGGTGATGAGTGTCTATACACCAGAGTCTAGCATGACCGTAAGTCGTTGTTGGTACATGTTGTGACTAATGTGGAACTATCCGAAGCTAAATTATGATTTGCTACAAATGTGAAGAGTTCGAGAATAAATTGTGAAATATTAATATTTTGGAGAGTTTGCTCAAATGATAAATATTATTGAAGTAAAGTTGAAAGTATTGAAAGGATTTATGATTAATCCCTTGTCAGGATAGTTAAATTACTTAACCCTTGCCGGATTGTGAAAGTTATTGTTATTGTTCCCTTGCTGGGACCTTATTGTTGTTGTTGTTGTTACTCCCTTGCTGGGATGGTTGTATTACTGAACCCTTGCCGGGTTATGAAAGTTATTGTTATTGCTCCCTTGCCGGGACTTACTATTATTTGGGTTATTCCTTTGCTGGGATTGGATGTGTATTGTGTTGAAAGAAACAGGATCGTGTGGCACGCCGACCACTTACATATTATGAATTAGGATCGTGTGGCGTACCGATCACTTGAGTATTATGAAATGGGATCGTATGGTTTTCCTACCACGTAATATATTGAGTATCGGGTTGCGCGATGCAACAGAGTATGGACTGGGTGTATTGTGTTCGTATGTGGAAACTTTTGATGTTTACCGTTATTGGTGTTATTATTCAGTTATATTTCGTAACGGATAATTTCTATATTTGACTGTGGTGTATCCCCCAGCATGCCCCTTCCCCCTTTTTTCTGCTTAACTTGGTGTATATGTATATAGAATTGCACAGATTTATGTGAGTGTCTGGTCCTAGCCTTGTCACTACTTCGTCGGGATAGGCCGCGCACTTACCAGCACATAGGGTCAGTTGTGCTGATACTATACTTCTGTGTATTTTTGCACAGGTCCAGATTTTGAGCAGCATCAGCAGCAGCTCAATAACAGGATTTTCATAACCACGAGACTGAGGTAGCTTGCAGGCGTTCCCAGGCCTGACGTCTCTTCTTATATTTTTCATTATTATTGTAGTCGCATTATTTTGAGACAGGCGGTTGTTATATTTCTTTCAGACCATTATGTGTAGTTATTCTTAGTAGTTCGTGAGTTTGTGACTCCACATCTTGGGTAGATGACTTATGTCGAGTATTTTACATTTATATTCAGATTTATGAAAGTAGACTTCCGCAGTTAATGTTATTATTATTATTATTCTTGTTATTAAATCGACAACAAGATGGTTTTTTTTTATTAATGGAAATATGGTGAGTCAATTGGCTTGCCTAGCTACCACGAGTAGGAGTCATCATGACCCCGATGGTGGAGAATTCGGGTCGTGACAAGTTGGTATCAAAGCACTAAGTTACATAGGTCTCACAACTCACGAACAAACTTAGTAGAGTCTGAGGGGTAGGTACTGTGACGTCTGTACTTGTTCCCCAGAGTCTATTGAGTTAGGAAAAATCTCTCATTTGTTCCTTCTTGTCTTGAAATTTGTTTCCTCAAATACTGATTGAATTTCTACTTTGTTCTTTCGCAGATGGCAAGAACACATACTTTCTCATCCGCTGATCAGCAGTCCGAGCCTCAGGCAGCTCCCACGAGGGGCAGAGGCCGAGGTCGTGCCGGAGGCCGTGGTAGGGTCAGAGCTCAGCCTTAGGCAGCGGTTCCAGAGGTGGAGCCTCATATTGAAAATGGTGAGTAGGTTCCAGCCCCAGCAGCTCCAGTGGGCCCAGCTTAGTTCCCAAGAGAGGTTATATTCACCTCGGATCTTCAGGAGACTCTGGTCCGGATAGCAGGCTTTATGGACAGTGTCGCCAAAGCAGGCTTACTATTAGTTGCACCAGCCACTTCTTAGGCTGGAAGAGAGGTACACACTCCTGTTGCGCGTACTCCGGAGCCAGTAGCTCCCCAGGCTCAGGCACCAGTGGTTCACCCCACAGTGGCAACTCAGACAGGAATTACATCTCAGGACGGAGATGGAGCGACCTTGACCTATGATGCTCTATGGAGATCGGTTCTCCAAGCATTTTACCACCACCTTCAGTGATGCTTTATCGGAGGACCCCCAGGACTTTCTATTCAATTGCTACGAGATTCTCAGAACTATGGGTATAATGGAGCCCAATGTGGTTGATTTTTGCACTTTCAGGCTTGCAGGATCTGCCAAGACTTGTTGGAGAGATTTCTGTTTAACTCAACCAACAGGGTCCCCAGCTTTGACATGGGACCAGTTTGCAGAGCTATTCTTGGAGAAGTTTCTCCCCGTCACTCAATGGGAGGCACTTCGGAGGCAGTTTGAGTGCCTCCAGCAGGGTTCCATGACCGTTACTCAGTACGAGATGAGATTTGTGGATCTGGCACATCATCTAGTTGTGATGCTCCCTTCAGATTGGGAGAGGGTCTGCATGTTCATTGATGGGTTAATTCAGTCGATCCAACTTCAGATGGCTTTGGGAGTTGGTAGTGACATATCTTTTCAGAAGGTGGCTAATACAACCCGCAAAGTTGAGATGGCCTTTACTCGGGGAGGTGGTCATGCTTCAGACAAGAGACCTCGTCATTCTGGCAGATTTAGTGGTGCCTCATCTAGAGGCAGTGATTCTTATGACAAGGGCCAGTCTTCCAGGCCTTTTCAATCAGCTCTCCAGGCTTCACATGGTAGTTCAGGTGATCGTGGTCCCCAGCAGTATCAGTTAGACCAGCAGCCTATTAGCGCACCACCACTCCGTTATTCTCAGCAGCCGAGGGCTTGCTTCACTTGCGGAAACCTAAGGCACATTGCCAGGTATTGCCCTCTAGCATCAGGTAACTCTCAGCAGTAGGGTCCTTGCCCCGTGATTTAGACCCTAGTTGACCCACAACCTGCCCAGTCAGCCAGGGGCGAGGGTAAGGATCGTAGAGATGGAGGTCGGGACCATAGAGGTGAAGGCCGTCCTGTCAGAGGAAGAGGTCAGCCGATGGATGACTGTCCCAGAGACATGGTTCAGGTAGGGGGTGCTGATCCCCGATTTTATGCTTTGCCAGCCAGGCCAGAGGCAGAGGCATCAAATGCTGTGATTACAAGTACCATTCTGGTTTGCGATAGAGATTATTCAGTACTATTTAACCCTAGGTCTATATATTCATATGTGTCTTCCTACTTTGCACCATGCCTGGTCGTGCCTAGCTATGCCTTGGATATTCCTGTTTATATGTCTACGCTAGTGGGTGACTCTATAGTAATCGACAGGATGCATCATTCGTGCGTGGTTGTGGTTGAGGTTCTTAAGACTCGTGTTGATTTATTACTATTAGATATGGTGTACTTTGATGTTATATTGGGGATGGCTTGGTTATCCCCGTATCATGCTATCCTAGATTGTCACGCCAAGACAGTGACCTTGGCCTTTCCAGGATTACCCCGACTAGAGTGGAGAGGGACCCCAGGTCACGCCACCCACAATGTCATTTCATACATTAAGGCTCGACACATGGTCGAGAAGGGGTGTTTAGCTTATTTCGCGTATGTTCGCGATTCCAGCGTAGAGGTTCCTTCTATTGACTCGGTTCCTATTGTATGGGAGTTTTCCGAGGTTTTCCCTTTAGACCTGTCGGGTATGCCACCCGACAGGGATATTGACTTCTGTATTGATCTGGTACCGGGCACTAAGCCTATTTCTATTCCATCGTATCGCATCGCCCCTCCAGAGTTGAAAGAGTTAAAATATCAGTTGCAAGACTTGCTGGAGAAGGGCTTTATCAGGCCTAGTGTTTCTCCTTAGGATGTACCTGTGTTATTCGTGAAGAAGAATGATGGTTCGATGCGGATGTGTATTGATTACCGACAGTTAAACAAAGTGACGATAAAGAATAAGTATCCACTGCCGAGGATTGATGATTTGTTTGACCATCTCCAGGGAGCAAGGGTGTTCTCGTAGATGGATTTGAGGTCTGGCTACCATAAACTGAAGATCAGGGGGGATGATATTCCTAAGATATCTTTTCACACTCGGTATGGGCACTACGAGTTCTTAGTCATGTCTTTCGGGTTGACCATTGCCCCAGCAGCATTTATGGAGTTGATAAAATGAGTGTTCAGGCCTTATCTAGATCTGTTTGTGATAGTCTTTATAGACGATATCCTAGTGTACTCCCACAGCCAAGAAGAGCACGAGCAGCACCTCGGAGTGGTTCTTTAGACTCTGAAAGATAATCAACTATATGCCAAGTTTTCAAAATGCAAGTTCTGGTTGAGTTCGGTTGCATTTCTGGGTCATATTGTATCAGTGGAGGGTATTCAGGTTGACCCAAAGAAAATTGAGGCAATTAAGAATTGGCCTCGACCAGCTTCAGTGACTAAGATTCGGAGTTTCTTGGGGTTAGTAGGCTACTACAGTCGATTCGTAGAGGGGTTCTCTTCTATTGTAGCCCCAATGACTAGGTTGACCCAAAAGGGTGCCAGTTCAAGTCGTCAGATGAGTGCGAGGTGAGCTTTCAGAAGCTCAAGACAGCTCTGACTACGGCACTAGTGTTGAGTTTCCCATAGGTTTAGGGCCTTACACAATCTATTGTGATGCATCCCGTACTGTTCTTGAAGCGGTATTGATGTAGGATGGCAAGGTTATTGCATATGCTTCGAGATAGTTGAAAATCCATGAGAAGAATTATCCGATTCATGACCTTGCGTTGGCAGCGGTTGTTCATGCATTAAAAATTTGGAGGCATTATCTATATGGTGTGGCGTGTGAGGTATACACAGATCGCAAGAGTCTTCAGTACGTGTTCAAGCAAAAGGAGTTAAAAATACGGCAGAGGAGTATGAGCACGTGATTTTTGCCCCAAGCAATTGAATTCCAAAATAAAATAAATATATACAAAATGATTTTTTATTTGCAATTGTGTGATTTGTGTGAAATATCAGTGTTTGTTAATTGTTTGAAATAAAATTGAAATGAAAATACAAAAAAAGAATTAATTAGAAAAATGTCACAAAAATTAGGAAAATATAAGAAGGACAAATATGTTGGAAAGCTGGGTAGAGATGAAGAGTATTTGGACAGCTAAGATGTTGGGAGTGTAGACAGTGATGAAGAGTTAGACCCACTGGTTGAAAAAGGTGTTGATCTTCCTCTAAGAAGAAAAAGCTACAAGATCAGGTATGACTTTGATGCTAAAATTCCTCTGTTTGAGTTGGGCATGATCTTTGATAATGCAATAGAATTTAAAAAAGCTCTTGCTGACTATGCTATTCAATGTAAAGTGACAATAAAGCTTAGACCTAATGAGAAAGATAGAGTAAGAGCTAAATGTAGACATGGATAATGTAAGTGGCAGATATATGCTAGTAAGGACAAGGATTCACAAAACTTTAGTGTGAAGACCTATATTCCTGTCCATAAATGCCCAATAAAGAACAAGAACAAACCTTGCACAACCAAGTACATTGCTAGAAAGCTGCAAGATAGAATAATCTCAAGTCGAAACACCACAGTTCATGAGTTGCAAGAGGTTATAAGGGTTAAATGGGGTTTATATGTAGGAGGTCATTTGTATATAGAGCCAAGATGAATGTGATTAGTCAATTTATGAGTGACTGGAACCTTGAGTTTTCTAGGTTGCTGGACTATGCTGACATGATTAAGTCCGCCAATCCTGGAAGTTCCTGTTGGGTAAGAACTGATACAGAAACAGAACCTGGGAAACATCTATTTAAAAACTTTTATGTATGCTTTGAGGCTATGAATAAGGGATGGATGGCAGGTTGTAGAAAAATAATTGGTTTTGATGGCTGCTTCCTAAAAGGAGCCTGCAAAGGTGAATTGTTAGTTGCTGTTGGAAAAAATGGAAACAATCAGATGTATCCCATTGCTTGGGCTTTGGTAGTTCAAGAGACTACACATTCATGGAGTTGGTTCATCAACTACTTCAAAACTGATTTAGAGTTGAGGAATGGTGAAAATTTAACAGTAATGTTTGATATGCAAAAGGTAATGTAATTGATTTATTATGTTGTTTGTTTCTTATCATTACTATTCTTAACTTTGGACTGTCATCTCACTAATATTCTATGGTTAAGGACTGTCATCTGCTATTGCTGATTTGCTACCCTTGGCTGAAAGAAGAATGTGTGCAAGACACATTTGGGCAAACTGGCATAAAACTTGGAGGGGAGAAGAAAGAAGGAAGCAGTTTTGGAGATGTGCTAAGGCTCCATTTCAGGTAAAATTAAGAGAAGAAATGAAGAAATTAGATGAATTAGGTAATGGTATCTGTGAAAGTTTATTGTCCTATGATAAAGAATACCGGTGTAGGGCTTATTTCAATGAGAATGTTAGATGTGATATTGTAGAAAATAACATGTGTGAAACATTTAATTCATGGATATTAAGTCCTAGGCATAAATCTATCATCACCATGCTTGAAGAAATTTGGCACAAAATTATGAGTAGGCAAGTAGATATGGTCAAGTTTGTTGAAACATGGGCTTCTGATATATCACCTATGGCAAGACTAGTTTTAGAGAAGAACAAGGAAATAGGAAGGAAGTTAAAAGTACATTGGAATGTTGACACTGGATTTGAAGTGAATGAGGGCATGTATAGGCACACTATTGACATACAAAAAAGAGAATGCAGCTGCAAGTTATGGCAGTTAAGAGGTATACCATGTCAACATGCAATATGTGCCTTTTATAAGGTTGGGAAGGAACCAGAAGACTATGTTGAACACTGGTATAGGAAAGATACTTTCTTGGCAGCTTACCAATACTTTATTCAGCCAATTCCAAGCATACAACTGTGGCCTGATTCTACAAATCCATCAGTTGAGCCTCCAGGGTACAGACTTAGTTCAGGAGGCCTTAGATAAGGTCAAGACTGTAAACACGTGATTTTTGACCCTCCCCGAGATTTTCTATATTTTTAGCGTAAAATATTTAGTTTAGTTTTAATATAACTATTTTAACTAAATTTGACTCTTTTACTTTATTTTTACCTTAAAATGAAAAATAACAAAAATATAGTTTTATTAATGTTTCGTAGTCATTTTTAAACTTGAAAAATATAAAAAATAGTTTTATTTTAATTACGAGTATTATAGTTATTTTGATTACCTAGGATTAATTAAATAACACCATTCTCGGTTCCGGGCAAAGAATAATATTCGGGTTCAAACTATCCGGTTTTATAATTTTCGGACATAGCCCGTAATAACCCGACACTACACTAAGGGGGAGGGATGGGAGAATGATTAAAAAATAAAAAGAGAATAAAAAAAAACAAAAAGAAAAGACAAAAGAGACATGGGTCTTGAATTTAAAAAGGGAGATAAAGGGGATGGGGCTCACGTGAGGGATGGGGTGGATTTTAAAAAAAAAACAAAAAAAACAAAGAAGAGAGATTCTCTTCTTAAAAAGAGAAGGAAAACGGCAGCACAAAGGGGGAGAAGAAGAAGAAAAATACTACAAACTCTCTCCATTTTCGAACGGGAAACAAAGAGAGGAGAGAAGAGACATTCTCTTCTTCATTTTTGAAAGGAGAACGGGCAGCAAAGGGGGGGAAAACGTGAAGAGGACTGGTGCAAAGGGAGTATAAATAACAGAAAGAACAACCTTCAAAGGAGAACGGATTTTGTAGTGCAAGGCAAGGGGAGAAAAAAAAGAAAAACAAAAAACCAGTAGTATTATCGTCTTCATCCCCGACGTCAACCTCAATAACACCCTAATAGCGTCGTAAACAGTTGCAAACGGACCATTGTCGACGTCCAGTCGACATCCCAAACGACCGCTGCAGCAGTCCACCATTAGCGTGAGGACACCATCCTTTAGTTAGCAAGAGAATCACTTAACTCCATAACCCAAAGCTAAGCTTCTTCGGTTCAGCAGCTACAAAACACCATTGCCATCGAGCTCCCAGAAGCCTCACACTCACCACACTACACATGTAGTCGTATCTCCAAAAGAAACCGAGCAAATTCGAGGTGCCGACGAGTCCCGTTGTGGAGGTTTGTCGCGGTTCCGACGAGTTCCAAGGTCCAGGCGCGGATCCGATTTGTCGACTTTCTGTTGATTGCAAAAATCATATCCGAATCTCTGTTCAGTAAAACCTTAAAGGTACACATCTCTGTTATTGTAATTCCTTGGTTCGAAAAGAATGAAGTTTGAAGCTTATGCTTAAAGTCTATTGGATTATGTAGTCGTCCCAAGTTCTTATATTTGGTTACGTTATGTTATTCTTTGATTAAGTTGGTATTGCTAGTTTTGTTATGGAAAATGTAGCTAGACCAAAGATACACTATCATTAGATATGCGCGTAAACCCGAATTAGTCTATTGTATCTCTGTTCAATCTTCTCTACTCATGTGGGTAATCTCCGAATCTGTTAAATGTTAGATCTTATGTTAAAAGCAAGATTAGCTAGGGAGTTATTACTCAACTGAATGACGTAATTAGATTAAAAGAGTCGGGGGTGCATTTCATGTGACCCGACCCCAATTTTGAACAAGGTTAAATAAAGCGTGTCGTGAACCACAAGTGCATTTCATGTAGTGTGGCTTGCAACATGTTTTAAATAATCTTGAATTAACTCTTAAATAAATATAGCGGAATGTAGTTTGCTTTTAAATTAGAATTAGAGATATGCCTCGCCTAACAAAATTATACAAATCGCGGGGCCCTCATAAATGTATATGTAAAATATTTAGATTTCGAGATGTGCCGTTTCTTAGCGAATTTCCCGGCCTTCTCAAAAATGTAAATAAGTAATCGCTCTAGGCGCGTATTTTAATAATTTTACCTTCTTAAATACGGGCGTGCATTTCATGCGGCCCAAATCCAAATCCCAAAATGTTGAATAAGAATGTGTCGAGGATCCGGGTGCATTTCATGTGACGTGATTCGAAACATATTTTTAGGCAACATTCTCTTTCGTAAATAATAATAATAATAAAAGCGGTAAAGGGATATTAATTTGCATTAAGTATATAATTGTAAAAATCAGATAAATAAGCCGAATATGACAGTTGAGCGACCGTGCTAGAACCACGGAATTCGGGAATGCCTAATACCTTCTCCCGGGTTAATAGAATTCCTTATCCGGATTTCTGGTTCGCGGACCGTTAAATAGAGTCATTCTTTTCCTCGATTCGGGATTTAACCGGTGACTTGGGACACCATAAATCTCCCAAGTGGCGACTCTGAAATAATTAAAATAAATCCCATCTCGATTGTCCTTTAATTGGAAAAACTCTTTGCATCCTTGCGGGTGCGTAAAAAAGAGGTGTGACAGACTTCTCTACTTTGTCAATGTCTTCAATTGTTTGGTTCAGGGTTTAAGAATTCGAGCTTGGAATAATTGTTGTATTTGGCTTATTTATTATCCGATTTTATTACATGTTTGTATTAATGTGCTAAATATTGTTTTTACTGCTTTGATATTTTGTGAGCTGTACATATAAATTGTGCTGAAACCAATCTCCTCTCCGAGTCTTCTAAATCATGAAGAAGGGTGCACTTCGTGTGACTTCTTTTCTGTATAGTGTCTAATTCCCACTTTAGAACGAGGTTTGGATAAGTTGCAAAACCGGTGAAGCTTCTGTATTCCCGGGTTGCTGCCTCCTCCTCGGCTCGAGTTGTCCGTTCGGGTAAGCCAGGTCTAGAACAATAAACCCGGGTTTTTAAACCTAGAATAACAAAGCTTCATGCCGGATCCCTAGTAGGAACGTTTATTTGCATCATGTTGCATTTGACTTAGGGGACTCAACACAGGGGTTGGGTCCGTCTAGGACAGGTGACCTGAAATGAAAAGACCATCCTGCTGCATCCTGTTTGTTTTATGCATATATTTGCTTCAGACTTGCAGGCTAACCGTTTTTTTTATATTGAGGAAAATGAAAAAAAATAGTCTCAAAATAGTTTGTTTTTTTACTTACTTAAAAAGAAAAAAAAACGTTTGTTGTAAAATAAAAAAAATGTTTAATCAAAATAAAAAAAAAAAAATAGTTTCAAAATAGTTGTTTTTTTTTACTTAAAAAGAAAAAAAACGTTTGTTTTAAAATAAAAAATGTGTGATTAAAATTAAAAAAAAAAATAGTTTCAAAAGAGTTTGTTTTTTTTTACTTAAAAAGAAAAAAAATTTTGTAAAAAGAAAAAAAAAATTTAAAACTTAAAAAAAAAAATGTGTGGAAAAATAATAAATAGTTTGTTTCATTTACATATGTAGTTTGTTTGACCGAACTACGCAGGTTTGATTCTCACCACTAGGTGAGATACGTAGGCAACCCTCATCGGGTTCAACCACCCCTTTAAAAAATCAAAAAAATGTGTGTGTTTAATTTTGTCAATAAATCGAAGTGACGCTGTTTTTGAAAATAGCCGAATGCTCCGAAAGGACACCGGAAGGTTGTTTTTGCAAAAATAGCCACTTTGAATTATTTTAATAATTTACGGGCACAACCTTGAAATATTCCTTGTGGAAATGTTGCAAGGCCATAGCCACAAAATCAAGTCCGGGTTCACACCCCTTTTGCAAAAATAACCAAAAAATGTCAAATTTTTGATTTTGTTATAAATAAGTCGGGTGATGCTATTCTTGCTTAAAAGTAGCGAATGTCCCTCAAAAGGACGCCGGAAGGCCGTTTTTGCAAGAATAGCCACTTTGAGTCGTTTGGAAATAATTTTGGACACATCCTGGAAATATTCCCTCGCGGAAATGTCGAAAGGCTGTATCCGCAAAAAAAAGGATGTATCCGCAAAAAATCAAGTTTTGAGTCATCACTCAACTTTACAAAAATAACCACTTTATCAAATAAGCCATTACATGGCCGGAGTTTTGCTTAAATAGCCACATTTTTGCATTTTAACTTCCTCAGTCTTGTGTTGGCCTGTGTCGTGCTGAACGATGCCCCATAGGCCCCAGGATAAAAAATTTTTTGGCATCTTCTTAAATAAAATTTTGCAAAAAGAGCCACTTTGTCTAAATAAGCCAAAAATAGTCTTGTGTTGGTTTATGGTGACGCCGAACGATGCCCCATGAGCCACAAGATAAAAAAAAAATATTTTTTTCAAGTTTATCTTTCTTAAATCAATTTTGCAAAAATAGTCATTTTGTCAAATAAGCCATTATGTGGCCAATTTTGTAGAAATAGTCATAATTGACACAAAAAAAATATATTCTTTTTCTTGTAGAAATCTCCTACACAAGTTTGTAGTTGGAGTCGGCTTCTATAATTTTCCTTCAAAAAAAAAAAAAGAAATCAAAAAAAAAAAAAATCAAATAAACATTTCTTTATTTCTTGCATTAATTTGCAAGAACTACGCTCGGTCCGATTCATGCGGGGTCATGATACGTAGGCAATCCACATAGGATTCGACCATTTCCAAAAAAAAAAAAAAAAGGAAAAAAAAAAAAAGAAGAATGATCAATAAGCGGGATACCTTAATGCTGACATGCTCGCTTTGTTTTGTTGTGTCCATTTACAGAAAGGTGGTTGGTTGTGGTTCTGAAATAACTCTTCCCCGTAAGACGAAGTCGGAGGACAATGGCAGATAATCTCAAGACTGAGTGGGTTGGTACAGGTACCCGACAACAGCTGGTTGAACGGAACCACGGGTTAGTAGAGGAGGTCGAGATATTGAGACAACACGTGGCTGATATGTATCGGGCGTGGATGGATGGAAAAGCACCACCTCCGCCACCACCTAGCTTCCTGGACTCTGTCCTTACCCGTACACTGAACGCGATGCCAGATGATCCCTCACACTCTCCATATATACCCACCTATCACAGCTTTTCCAGCCACTCGAGTAGCTCGATTACTCGTCCCCCAGCTATGTTTTCACAACGCTACTCCCGTCCCCAACACCACTACTCTCCCTGGGACAACCAAAATCGCACTTCACCTTCAAGGTACCCAGCTCCACAAAAGGCTTACCAACCCCCACGAACATACCGGAAACCCCCTGGGGCAGGCTTCAGGCCAAATAAGGCGTTTAGGGAGGAGAGGTTGCTGAAGCGAGAAAAGGCGCTCACCCCTATCGGAGAATCCTATGCAAGTCTGTTTGAAAAGTTAAAACATGTCGGCTTGATTACGCCGCTCCCCGGATACACTCCCGATCCACGTGCAAGAAGCTTCGATCCTACTGCACGATATGCATACCATTCCAATGTCAGAGGGCACGATATTGAGAGTTGCCGTACCTTGAAAAAAGAAATAGAAAGAATGATTCAAAAAGGGTGGTTGATTGTGGTCAATGATGATGATATGGGGCACACAAATCCTCTGGGGGGTGTATTGACTGGAGCTAAAAATGTTGAAGCAGATGGCAGCCTTGGCAATATTGAGGCGGAACTTAGTGGCTAAAATGTTGTGCTTGGTAATTGGGAAGATACTCCATCTTTTGGTCAGCTAGATGGAGCTTTGGTGGTTCGTTTTGTCGTCATTTTTGTTGTCCGAGTTATTTTCAGGGTTTTCTTGTGATCAAACCCTTTTTTGTCCTAGCAGTTTGCTTTGGTCTTGCCCAGTTTTGTTTCAGGGCTTGTACTCTAGTTTGTTTTGCTTGTTTTGTCATTAAACCATTTCGTCATTAGTTTAATGAAGCTTTCGGCCTTTTGTTACTTCCGGTCATTTTATTTGTTTAGTTCTTTTACACTTTAGATTTGTCTTGTGCTCAAATGCCGAATCTAGTGACACGACATGCGCGCACATAATTATGGCTTAATCCTAAAAGTTAATCATTAAGCAATTGGAAGATGATCGGGTCATCTAAAGGAAACAAAAACAACTTGAGACTATTTGGATCCCGAGTCATCCGAAACCGGGGCAAGTAAAAAGAAACAGTCAAAGGCAAGCTGGCCAAAATTGACAAGGGGGTCGTTCATAATGAGAGTGTTGCCCAACAGTGCTTTAAAGATATGATGAATATTAATTGTGTTACGCTTGGCATGTTTTGAAGATTGGAATGACGAAGGCATTTTGTTCTGCTATCCAAACACTTTATCCATCGTCAACCCTTTGAGCCTGAACTTAAATTCTTTCATACCCCTCCTTCGGAATTAGTTGCAAAGACTAGAAACACAAGTTTGAAAGGCAAAAGAAGAAAGGAAAAAAAAAAAAAAAAAAAAAAAAAAAAAAAAAAAAAAAAAAAAAAAAAAAAAAAAAAAAAAAAAAAAAAAAAAAAAAAAAAAAATGAAAAGAAGGAATTGGGAACTACGTTTGACCTGATTCCTTAAAGAGGATACGTAGGCGCTTCACAGCTCGGTCATAGTGTAAATAAAGAAATAAAAATCCTCAAAAAAAAATCCCCAAGCAAAAGCTGGGGCAAAGAAAAATTGTGTTGATTATAAATAAATTTAGGTCCGAAGGTTGTAAATTTTGAACCCAAAATTAATTTTGTTTTGAGCCTTCAATACCCTTTCTTTCTAGCCCTATCCAAATCCCACATTACGGTCCAAAGAAAGACCTTCTGATCAGTCTTCAAAAGATGCCACTTCAAGTGAGTGAGAGAGTCCTATCAGAATATAACACTCTGATTCACGGCAGAAAAGACTCTGATTCCCAGCATAAAGGAAACACGAGAGAGTCTTAGCAATGACACCCCAATACCCAGCTAAAAGTGATACAAATGAGAGAGTCTTACCGGTGAAAACCTTCACAGTCACCATAAGGCGACGAAAGCTGAGAGAAAATCAAAATGAGAGAGGCTGGAAAGTGAAAACCCTTCGGGCACTACAAGTCGAATAAATGTGATAATCAGATGGAAATCACGAGACAGAAATCGTGAAAGGAAATTAACGACGGAGGATAGGCTATATGTGCATGTCATGACCAGTAGAGTTGGTATCCGCGTTCGATAAGTTTTTTAGTTGCTTCTGGTTAGAGAGTCAGTCCTCCCTTGTCTTCTATTTGTTGTTTCTTTTTATCTTTCTCCTTTTGTCAAAATTCTCCATCAAAGTCAGTCTAGTCAAAACATAGTGAGAAATGACTTCAAAGCTTGCCACCAACTTTCCAATTATTATGCAAGGCAAGGAAATGCCATTGACGGCAGAGAAGTATGGTGCAAAGAAGATTATTAAACTGGGGCAGAAAATTTTCTTTTCAGTTTGAAAATTTTCTGGAAGTCAATACCCACTTGGGGAAGAAGGAAAGTCTTAAAGGAAATGGTCTTCGAACTAGTGTCATCCTCAACAACCTTCAAGAAGAGTGAAACACCAATTTTGAGGAAATGAAAATCTACCGGCAGTGTTATCTTCAGCAAGTTCCGAGGTGGTCGGACAACACAGAGTGGTAAAGGAAGAAAGGAAATCTCATCTTCAACAAAATAACCCCCAGCAAGTTGAGAAACACAGAACGGGGAAGGGATAAATGGAAAAACCCATCCCCAACAGGAATATCATCAAATAATAACATCCCCGGCAAGTTCTGATAATGAAACACAGAGCAGGGAAAGAGGAGGAGAACAATCCCCAGCAGGAGCACCACAACCAGCCACCACATTTTAAAACTAACCAATTTTTCTTTGATTTGAAACAGGGAAAAAAGGGGTTGTCAGCAGCAAAGCATGCCACGAAGAAGATTCTCAAACTGGGGCAGAAAATTTTCTCCTGTTGCGAAAATTTTCTCGAAACCAAATACTTGGTTAGGAAAAGAAGCTAGATAACGCGAGGAAATGATCTTTGAACCCGGTTATCCCAGCAGATTTGAAAGAAAGAAAACAACAAGCTGTGATAGATGAAATTATACCCCCGACAGACAGGACAAGACGAGGAAGCTTGCGTTCAGAAAGGCAAGAAGCCGGTATCACTCTCAGCAGTCCTCGGAAAATGAAACATTGATTTCGAGATTTCACCGGCAGCATTATATCCTACAAGTTTTTCAAGGGAGCGAAGCGCGAGCCCCGAAGGAGGTTTGGAAAGAGGAAGAAGGAAAAGGGATCCCCGGACAGGGTAATCCCCAGCTGATGACATTTCAATCCCCAGCGATCTCGGGAGAGAATACAGGTTTTGAAGGAAGTAGAAAAGGAGGAAATAAAGAAGATTTTCCCCAGCAGCATTACCCCAGCAGGTAAGTAATTAGTTCCAAAGACATCCCCAGCAGTCAAGAGAAAAATAACACAACCGGGAGGAAAGCAATTCCAAAACAAGGTAATTCGGAAGAAAGGATGGCCCAAGAAGCAATGCAGGAAGAAGAAAGTGGTGCAGGAAGCAAAGGAAGGCGACATGGATGGGATGGAGTTAGTAAGATGTTGTTGAAGTCAGAAGCCCGCCTGAAGAGAGGAATGGCGATTTATTTTTTCAAAAGATGTTGTTGAAGTCGGGAGCCCGCCTGAAGAGAGGAATGGCAATTTATTTTCAAAAGATGTTGTTGAAGTCGGGAGCCCCCGCCTGAAGAGAGGAATGGCGTTTATTTATTTTCAAAAGATGTTGTTGAAGTCGGGAGCCCGCCTGAAGAGAGGAATGGCGATTTATTTTTTCAAAAGTTGACGTTGAAGTCGGGAGCCCGCTTGAAGAGAGGAATGGCGATTTATGTTCAAAAGATGTTGTTGAAGTCGGGAGCCCGCCTGAAGAGAGGAATGGCGATTTATTTTCAAAAGATGTTGTTGAAGTCGGAGCCCGCCTGAAGAGAGGAATGGCGATTTATTTTTTCAAAAGTTGACGTTGAAGTCGGGAGCCCGCTTGAAGAGAGGAATGGCGATTTATGTTCAAAAGATGTTGTTGAAGTCGGGAGCCCGTTTGAAGAGAGGAATGGCGTTTAATTTTCAGAGTTGATGGTTGAAGTCGGGAGCCCGCCCGAAGAGAGGAATGGCGATTTATTTTTTCAAAAGTTGACGTTGAAGTCGGGAGCCCGCCTCTGAAGAGAGGAATGGCGATTTATGTTCAAAAGATGTTGTTGAAGTCGAGAGCCCGCTTGAAGAGAGGAATGGCGTTTAATTTTCGGAGTTGATGGTTGAAGTCAGGAGCCCGCCTGAAGAGAGGAATGGTGATTTATTTTTTCAAAAGTTGACGTTGAAGTCAGGGAGCCCGCTTGAAGAGAGGAATGGCGATTTATGTTCAAAAGATGTTGTTGAAGTCGGGAGCCCGCTTGAAGAGAGGAATGGCGTTTAATTTTCGAGTTGATGGTTGAAGTCGGGAGCCCGCCTGAAGAGAGGAATGGCGATTTATTTTCAAAAGATGTTGTTGAAGTCGGAGCCCGCCCGAAGAGAGGAATGGCGATTTATTTTTTCAAAAGATGTGGTTGAAGTCGGGAGCCCGCCTCTGAAGAGAGGAATGGCGATTTATTTTCAAAAGATGTTGTTGAAGTCGGGAGCCCGCCTTGAAGAGAGGAATGGCGATTTATTTTTCAAAAGTTGACGTTGAAGTCAGGAGCCCGCTGAAGAGAGGAATGGCGATTTATGTTCAAAAGATGTTGTTGAAGTCAAGAGCCCGCCTGAAGAGAATGGAGTGGCGATTTTATTTTGAAGTAGTAGTTGAAGTCAGGGAGCCCGCCTGGAGAATGGAGTGGCGATTTTATTTTGAAGTAATAGTTGTTGAAGTCAGGAGCCCGCCTGAAGAGAATGGAGTGGCGATTTTATTTTGAAGTAGTAGTTGAAGTCAGGGAGCCCGCCTGGAGAATGGAGTGGCGGTTGTATTTTGAAGTAATAGTTGAAGTCAGGGAGCCCGCCTGAAGAATGGAGTGGCGATTTATTGTTGAAGTTGTTTAAGGAAAGCGGCAGGGTGTAACGGAAATCCCCAGCATGAATCAGAAGGAAGGCAACAAGGATCAGAAAAGATAGATTCAGACTTCGAAGGAGAATAGCTCGAAGATCACAAGTAAGGGAATTCACTTCGGAGTGCAATACAAGATAGCAACAAAAGAAGCTTGCAACCAGAATGCGAGTCAACAGTCCGAGATGATCAACAGAAGTTAGTCATAATGAAAAAAAAAGGGCAAGGAGTTAATCTAAGTGCAGAAGTTGATGAAAGATGTGGTGTGCTCAAGACATGGCCGAGGTCACAAGCACTGCATACCTGGTCTTGATTCGAAAAGCAGCACCTGCAACTAGCAAGTATCAAGGTTCAAATTTAGAGTCCGCATGAAGCACCAACCAATATGCAAGATCAAGCTTCAGAAGACTTATAGATAGGAATCTTGTAACTAGTAGCTGATAGGCTTAGTTAGTCTTTCTCATGTTTTGATTTTTGATGTAATAGGAGGACCACGGACCGGAACTTCGATGGGACGGAACCTCGACGGAACGACACCTCGACTGGCTCTCCACCTCGGTATACCCCTTCCTCACTCACTTTCGAACTACACGTGGCCTGATTCCTTTATAGCCAAGGATATGTAGGCAGCTCAGATACAAGGGCTCGGTCACATTCCTCTTCTTTTAGTTTAGTCCCTCCCAATAAGGGTCGGGTCAAAAACACTTGTCTAGTCGTTCTTTGTCTGAAAACTCTTTGTGTTTTCAGTCAAAGAGGGGCAGTTGTAAACACGTGATTTTTGACCCTCCCCGAGATTTTCTATATTTTTAGCGTAAAATATTTAGTTTAGTTTTAATATAACTATTTTAACTAAATTTGACTCTTTTACTTTATTTTTACCTTAAAATGAAAAATAACAAAAATATAGTTTTATTAATGTTTCGTAGTCATTTTTAAACTTGAAAAATATAAAAAATAGTTTTATTTTAATTACGAGTATTATAGTTATTTTGATTACCTAGGATTAATTAAACAACACCATTCTCGGTTCCGGGCAAAGAATAATATTCGGGTTCAAACTATCCGGTTTTATAATTTTCGGACATAGCCCGTAATAACCCGACACTACACTAAGGGGGAGGGATGGGAGAATGATTAAAAAATAAAAAGAGAATAAAAAAAAACAAAAAGAAAAGACAAAAGAGACATGGGTCTTGAATTTAAAAAGGGAGATAAAGGGGATGGGGTGGATTTTAAAAAAAAAACAAAAAAAACAAAGAAGAGAGATTCTCTTCTTAAAAAGAGAAGGAAAACGGCAGCACAAAGGGGGAGAAGAAGAAGAAAAATACTACAAACTCTCTCCATTTTCGAACGGGAAACAAAGAGAGGAGAGAAGAGACATTCTCTTCTTCATTTTTGAAAGGAGAACGGGCAGCAAAGGGGGGGAAAACGTGAAGAGGACTGGTGCAAAGGGAGTATAAATAACAGAAAGAACAACCTTCAAAGGAGAACGGATTTTGTAGTGCAAGGCAAGGGGAGAAAAAAAAGAAAAACAAAAAACCAGTAGTATTATCGTCTTCATCCCCGACGTCAACCTCAATAACACCCTAATAGCGTCGTAAACAGTTGCAAACGGACCATTGTCGACGTCCAGTCGACATCCCAAACGACCGCTGCAGCAGTCCACCATTAGCGTGAGGACACCATCCTTTAGTTAGCAAGAGAATCACTTAACTCCATAACCCAAAGCTAAGCTTCTTCGGTTCAGCAGCTACAAAACACCATTGCCATCGAGCTCCCAGAAGCCTCACACTCACCACACTACACATGTAGTCGTATCTCCAAAAGAAACCGAGCAAATTCGAGGTGCCGACGAGTCCCGTTGTGGAGGTTTGTCGCGGTTCCGACGAGTTCCAAGGTCCAGGCGCGGATCCGATTTGTCGACTCTCTGTTGATTGCAAAAATCATATCCGAATCTCTGTTCAGTAAAACCTTAAAGGTACACATCTCTGTTATTGTAATTCCTTGGTTCGAAAAGAATGAAGTTTGAAGCTTATGCTTAAAGTCTATTGGATTATGTAGTCGTCCCAAGTTCTTATATTTGGTTACGTTATGTTATTCTTTGATTAAGTTGGTATTGCTAGTTTTGTTATGGAAAATGTAGCTAGACCAAAGATACACTATCATTAGATATGCGCGTAAACCCGAATTAGTCTATTGTATCTCTGTTCAATCTTCTCTACTCATGTGTGTAATCTCCAAATCTGTTAAATGTTAGATCTTATGTTAAAAGCAAGATTAGCTAGGGAGTTATTACTCAACTGAATGACGTAATTAGATTAAAAGAGTCGGGGGTGCATTTCATGTGACCCGACCCCAATTTTGAACAAGGTTAAATAAAGCGTGTCGTGAACCACAAGTGCATTTCATGTAGTGTGGCTTGCAACATGTTTTAAATAATCTTGAATTAACTCTTAAATAAATATAGCGGAATGTAGTTTGCTTTTAAATTAGAATTAGAGATATGCCTCGCCTAACAAAATTATACAAATCGCGGGGCCCTCATAAATGTATATGTAAAATATTTAGATTTCGAGATGTGCCGTTTCTTAGCGAATTTCCCGGCCTTCTCAAAAATGTAAATAAGTAATCGCTCTAGGCGCGTATTTTAATAATTTTACCTTCTTAAATACGGGCGTGCATTTCATGCGGCCCAAATCCAAATCCCAAAATGTTGAATAAGAATGTGTCGAGGATCCGGGTGCATTTCATGTGACGTGATTCGAAACATATTTTTAGGCAACATTCTCTTTCGTAAATAATAATAATAATAAAAGCGGTAAAGGGATATTAATTTGCATTAAGTATATAATTGTAAAAATCAGATAAATAAGCCGAATATGACAGTTGAGCGACCGTGCTAGAACCACGGAATTCGGGAATGCCTAATACCTTCTCCCGGGTTAATAGAATTCCTTATCCGGATTTCTGGTTCGCGGACCGTTAAATAGAGTCATTCTTTTCCTCGATTCGGGATTTAACCGGTGACTTGGGACACCATAAATCTCCCAAGTGGCGACTCTTGAAATAATTAAAATAAATCCCATCTCGATTGTCCTTTAATTGGAAAAACTCTTTGCATCCTTGCGGGTGCGTAAAAAAGAGGTGTGACACCAAGGAAGTGGGGAAAACTTTCAAAGAAAGGTGCCAAGATGTCTTGTTCAATTTTCCATCAGGTTGGTCACAACAAATCAGTATGCAGTTTAAGGGTAAGTTTGATGACTTTCAATTTTTGTTTCAAATGTTGTCATTGTTTTCATTGTTGTATTGATTAATGACTTAGCAATCATATATTAGGGACAAACAAGCACACCAGTTGATAGTCAATGTAATACAACCCAAGCTGAAAGTACATCAACTACTACAACCCAAACTCCAAGGGCCTCATCTTCCTTGTGTGCTGAAGCATCAAAGATAAGAAGGAACACACCATCAATAGGAGGTAGGGGAAGAGGTGGTGGGGCTGGTAGGGCAAGAGGTGGAGGATCTGGTATGGGAAGAGGTGGAGGAGCTGGTGCAACTATTTCTGCTACTGCCAGATCACTTGCTGCTTCTGTTGGAAAGAATAGAACCAGAAATTCTGGTTTTGGTTTGTACACAGACACAAAAACTGGAAGTACTATCCTTAATGTAAGTGTGAGAAGTCAATTAGCTTAGTTAATAATAATTTCCGTCCTTATGTTTTTGGATGATTTCATTACTGACTATAAGTATTTTGTAGCCTGGTAGGCCAAGTGAAAGAAATATTTCAACTGGTGAAAACTTGATGAATGCTGCACAAACTAATGTGGATCTTAGATTTAGACCAACTGGTCTCAAGTGGAAATGGAAAAGAGATGTGACAAGGAATCAACTTCAACAACAAAGGGATGCTGCAGTTTCTAACAAAAAGATGAAATTTGGGACCTCTACTTCATCTACACCAGTTGACTCTTGTCAAAGTCAGATTTAGGAAGACTTGTTTTGTGAAGTATTTTGTTGGTCATGTGTATGAACTTTGTTTTGTGAAGTATTTTGTTGGTCATGTGTATGAACCTTGTTTTGTGAAGTATTTTGAACAATTAGTATGGTTTTATATTAACCTCCTTTTGTTAGTTTAGTATGCTTTGGTTCTGGTTCGTTTATGCAGATAACTCAAAGTTGTAAACTAGGTATTGTATTTCTCATGGCAGTTACATTTGATGTCATGGCAATGAAACATCTTCTATTATTTAGATGTTGTATTTCTCTTAGTTGCTTTTTTTAGTTCAGTACAATTTAATTTAAGTACCTTGCTGTCTAATTTTTTAGCAGAAATTAAAATACATTTGATAACTGATAAGATCACCATACAGTTAGAAAATTTCAACTACATTCAATAGGCAACATTGGCCATAAATGATAAACGACATTGCAGTAAAATAAATAAAGACAAAATACATTCTCATATACATATACCATATACTTAAATAATAGAAGATTCTCTCAAAAACCAAGTCACAACTACATTCACAAGCAGCCAAACCAAGATCATCTATTTCTTCATCAACTTTAACTTTTCTTCTTCATGATTTTTTACCCTCTTTAGTAATCCATACATGACTTTGGTATAGTGTACGGACAATTCAACATCATATCAACAAAAAAAATTGCATCCTCCATCGTCTGCTTTCCCAAATCTACAGCAGTAAAATCTTCTACCTAGATTAAATGGTGACCATGAAAGTTTTAAAGGAGCAATTTGGCCACAATTGCAATTAACAATAAGTTCCATTGATATAGAAGAGGTAGAGAGAGAGAGAAGAAAAAAATCACAGCTTTTTTAAAGAAGAAGAAGAAACGCGGATGAGTTCTAATTTAGGGTTGGTTTTGGGTATTTAAATTAGGGAGTTCATTAAAGGTTTTTTTGGGAATTCAACAAAAAATTGTTAAGTTACCGTTAGTTAACACCTACACACGCGCGATTAGGAAGGTGGACCACACGCGACGTGACCTGCTGAGGTCGGGTGTTTGTAAATTTCAGTTTTTGAAGACTTGAAGTGTTTGGTTGGAAAACTTCTCAGTTGAGGTGTCCAACTGGCCGTTCTGGACAACTTTAATGGTCTATTTATGTGTTTCACCATTAAAAAACTCACTAAATATTTATAAATATCTAAGTGTGAATCCAATTATTATTGCATATTAATTCAAAATTACGGTAGAAACCCATAAGCCTCAAATCTTGGATCTGCCTATGATATTGTGCTGGAACTCCAACACTCGAAAAGTTCCAGCATATTATACTAGACTGATATACTTTGTTGGAACTCTAGTATATTATGTTGGAGTCTTAGTATACTTTGTTGTAACTCTAGTATATTATGTTGGAGTCCTGGTATACTTACGCTGGAGTACCACTATACTTATGCTGGAACTCTAGTATAATATGTTAGAGTTCTAGTATACCTATGCTAGAACTCTAGTATAATGTACTAGAGTATTTTACTGATTTTGAATAGTAATTTCGTTCAGATTTATCTTTACATGAAAAATGGCTAAATTTTAATTATTTTTAAAAATGTGATTAGTTTTAAATGACCCCTTGTAAATGTGAATTTTTTTTGAATTTCTCTCTTATTATTCATATATACTCTTTTAAAAAAGTGTGGCTTGTTTTAAAAATGTGGGGCTCTTTTAAGTTTATTGCTAATATGGGCAGCTAGCTAATTAATTTGATAACACTAGATGCTTAGAGAATCAATTATTTCCATAGAGACTATAAGTTACAATATCTACAAATTTCCTCAGAGCAATAAAGAAATATAGGAGTATTATTTTATGTACTCTAGTAATAAGAATAATTTATTTGGATTAGTTACTTTTTTCTTTAACGTCTAATTATTTTCCTCCTCCTCTAGAAACAAATGGAATTTGAATGGCCTCTATTATTACATGTGAATCTGATTCTGATAAGATATTATCGTGTTAACAATAATCAATCAGTCGAATGACTTTATATTTTATTTGAAATTAGATAAAAGGTACTTTATAGGTAAATGCTTACTAGTATTCCATGCTTACAACCAAGCTAATTTAAATAATTTAACCTTAACACGATAAAAATCAAAGTGAAAATACATATCATTGAACCAATGTTAAATTAGAAATTATTTATAAAAAAAAATATATATTGTATTTATTGATTTGAAAGTAAATATTGAACTTAAATAAATTTTATTTTTACTATTTATGCTAATAAATTTATTATCAAGTTATCAGCTAGTATAAGCTAAAATGGTTATGGCCTATGAATATATAGAATATATAATTATTAACAAATAAACTGCCAAGAGCTGCTGAATAAGTACTATGGTCAAGTTTTTTTTTTCTTTTTCTTTTTGTCCTGTATTTTTGGTTGGATATGAGAGATTCACCACATTTTCTTATCTCAAGACTCATCATTGCAATTAAAACTGTTTTTTTTTTTCTGAACAATTTGTAACATTAAAATGCAATAATTAAATTTAAAATGAAAAATTAAATGTTAGTTTGAAAGCAGAGGCGAATTCAGATTTTAAATTTTATGGGTTCAAACCTATTATATTTTTAAATTTATGGGTTCATATCTATTATTTTTATAATTTTAATGAATTTTTACGTATAAATTTTTACTCCGCGTCAAAAGTTATGAGTTCATTGAAACCCGTAAACTTTACACTATATCCGTCTATGTTTGAAAGTGTATTCTTTTAGTAAATTCCAAAATCTACACGAACATCTTTCCACCTCAACTCATTTTTCAAGTTCGAATTTAGAAATTATGAATCACACACAATCTATCAATTTCATGCACGTGCTACAAAATTCTCTTGAATATGTTGAGTAATTTGCTACCATACATCTGTTAGAATAATTTCATTTGTCAACGGCAAAGCGCATAATTAACAAACACCACCGACGTCAATAACAGTCACACCTACGTCTACGTGGCAAGACCAGATCCAACCTTCCTAAGATTCCATTATAGTGACAGATCCAACAAGACACAAACAACAATTAAAAGTGAACAACAAACATTAAAAGCAAATCCCACACAGGATTGTCTCCCATGACTGCCATCAAAATGAGTACAAAGCTTCCCCTTACCGCAGATTCTAACTTGAAGCCATCATTTGCACTAAAGAAAGCAAAAATATATAAAAGCAAATAAATTAAGAAGTTATATATGGAAATGAAAAAACCAAATTAACAAAATACTCCCTCCTTTAAACTACATTTAATTTAAGAATGTTTCAGTATATTTGTCATAATTTTCGCGATGAAAATTTATTAACTCATAGCTTTAAAGAGCGCGAGATAATTAATTAACAAACTAGTTTAAAGTAAATTAATCGTCATAACCAAGAACGAGTGTAGCTTAATAAGAAAGCATGTCTTACACTAATTGACATGTAAAGCTTCTAAGTGAGGGTAAATACATAGATAACAGTGTGTTTGGCATGAAGAAAATAATTTTTAGATTTTTTTGTCAATTTTTTCGTGTTTGATTGGTATAACTATTTTGAAAAGTATTTTTTTTCATAAATTCATTTTTTTAGATTGGAGAAAATGACTTCCTTACCAAAAAGAGATAAAATATTTTCCAAAATTCTTAAACTAGCTTTCCAATCCTCACCCCACCTGCTACCTCACGGGCAAAGCCACCTTTACCAAGGGGTGGTCAACATATATATCACTTTTTGCCGAAAAACTATACCGTATATATAAGTTAAATATTAATCTTAGATATATAAAACCTATTTTGAACACCCCTTGTCGATTTTTTTTACTTCTTTCAAATTTGAACACCCTTGAAAATATTTCTTGCTTCGCCATTGCTACCCCACTTATCCCCATCCCCCGGTACTGTAGCCGTATCGAGGATTTTAAGTACTACTACTTGTAGATAAATATATGATTTGACAATAATTTTTTTTTTAGGATGACCTAAATTGACGAGCAAACTCTGATTAATATTATTAGCATTATTTATGTCCTCGACGCATTTTTATACTTTGAAAATTATCAATAATAGTACTTATTATTTACTGTTTTAAATATCTTACGTTCTATTTAGCAGCCAATTTTTTTTATTTTTTTTATTTATCCTTTTACTTAGATATTTGTATGTACTTTTATTTTCATGTAGATACGTGATTTATATTATTAGATTTTTATTATGGTGCGAGTTTAAAATTTGCATAATTAGTTCTTGACAAAATATACACTTTTTTGAGAGATTAACCTTTCAAGTTTTGAAGTTCTTTTTTTCAACAAACACTTGCAACTTGCTATCAATCTTCAAGAGGAAAAGATGGAGTTACACTACAGTTTTAAATATCTTACGTTCTATACATCAAGCTAGAAATTATTAAAAATATATTTATTCATGTGATTTGCACTATTAGTTTTGATTATAGTACGAGTTCAAGATTAAATTTATTGTCTTTTTACGGTACTTTATTTCTTGACAAAATATAAACTTTTTTGAGAGATTAATCTTTCAAGTTTGAAGTTCTCTTTCATCACATTTCAGGAAACATTTAAGTAAAAGTTTTTTCTTTAAAGAATAACTTAAGGCCTGCCCTTGGTGGCGAAGGTGCACTCCTTTATCTCTAAGCCAAAACGCTTATTTGAGTATGAGTTCACACATATTTATTTAAGAATAAAATAAAAATAAATAAAATTACAAGTGGTACACATACTCTAGGGAGAGAAGTATGGGTTCATGTGAACTCATTGCCTCCCATATAGACTCGACCTTGCTCGGCACCCCCTAATATCACCATTGCCACTTTGGCTCTGAGACCTCGACTTACTGCTCTCCCTGTCCTTGCCCATTTCGTTATTTGTCTAAATTATATATTTTCCAAAAATAATTTTTTGCTACGTAACCAAATAGTAAAAAATAAGTAAGAAAACCAATATAATAACACACCCTAAAAAGAAAGTAAATACCAATCTATGTAGTACTTTTTAGCAGTCATTAACACAAGTCTACTATAAAGTTTACTCTTGTTATCCAATCGAGGGACCTCCACCTACCTCGTGTTAGATTTTGGGTTTTAATCATGTTAGAGGGAAGTATGTAAATATTATAGATTCTTTTAATTTAGAACACGTTTTAAAAAAAAAAAATCGAGGGGCTTTGCACTTGTATGACTTATGAGGATTTATATTTTAATACTCTTTAATATTACAAAGATAGAATAAAAAATAAGGGAGTAAAAAGGGGGGAAAAACACAGCATCAACTGTACTTTCTAAATTGCTTTATTCAGCTCAACCGTTAACTTGGACTTACTGTTTAGACGATTTGGTTTCTCATCTTTTTCTCGTCAAATCTAACATAGTTACAAAGATCAGTACATAGCAATTTGGTTACTGAGATGAAGGATAATACAGGGATCTAAGGATCTTGGAAGGGCCCTTTTAGTTTTCTTGGGGGGAAAAAGGGCCCTTTTTTGGAGCATAAAAGGTGTCAAATTTGCAAACTTTTTTAGAGAATGAAAGAGCTGGTGGGTAGTCCAGGAAGTGTGAGTGGTTTGTTTTTGAGACTTGGCCAATCTTTGTTTGCAGTTGGGTCAATTGTGTTCATGGTTTCTGCTTCTGGGTTCTCTAATTACACTGCCTTTTGGTATGTATTTCTCTCTTCTTCTTTCTTTAGATTTCTTCTTCAATTTTTTTCAGCATATTTCTTGATGAATCAATGCTTCTAATGCTCATTTGTATGTTGTATTGCTGCATCTTATCTATCTGTTTTTTTTTCCTAATTACGTTAGAGGTTAAATTATTGTAGTAGTAGTTAACTTTTGTGAAGTTGTGTGGAATGTCCACGTATTCCAAAATAGAGCTGAGAACAGATTCGGAAACAGAACAAGCTACGACAGCCCGGTCGCACCCCATGGGATGTGACGTAGACAATCTAACCAAACGCAAGCATTACTGCCTGGTTCTACGGCTCGAACCCGTGACCTGTATGTTGGCTATGTAACAAGCTGATAGTTAACTTTGGTTAAGCTTAAGTGAAATGTTAACTATAGTTAGGTAGTTAATGAGTTAGTTAAAGTCGGTTAGTTGTTAGATTAGTTAGGTCGTTAAATACCGTAGCTGCTTGTATAGAACTCAGTCATTTCTGAAGTGAAGTGAAGTCTGTTCTCTTCTTCTCTCATTTTCTCTCTGAACCTTCTTCTTCTCAATAGCTTCAATCGATCTTCCATGGCTTCGATCATGGTATCAGAGCCATCGGTGTGGATCTAGTCGAGCTAGCAAACTAATTTCTTCGTCTAGGTTGCTTCAATTCTGCGATTTAGTGTGCAGAATTGTCTTAGAGTAACTCGCAATTGAAGCTAGGGTTTGCAAGTCGTGTTCTTCGAAGCTAATTCTATGTTAACAATGGCGATTGAAGATGATCAGGTCAACGATTCTACTGCTCCTACTCGCACTGCCACAGCCATGACTTCAGAAAATGGCCATTTTGTGACCAGCTCCTCACTCCCTACCATCGATCACAATCATCCTTTGTACCTACAGCCAACCGACACATCAGGTAATTCTCTGATCTCTCTTCAACTTACTGGATCTGATAACTATGCTTTGTGGAGTCATGCAATGAGAATTGGCTTGTTAGGTAGTAGTAAATTAGGATTTGTTGATGGTAGGTTTCTTAGATCTGGGTTTGAACCTAAACTTCATGATCTGTGGGAGAAAGTGAATGCTATTATTTTGTCATAGATAATGAAGGCTGTGAGGGCGGGTTTGTTGAGTAGTGTCTTATATGCATCTAGTGCTCATAAGGTTTGGAAAGATTTAACGGAGAGATTCGATAAGGTTAATGGTTTCAGAATTCTGTACCTACATAGGGAAGTTCACACCTTGACTCAAGGAGTTATGACTGTAACTGATTATTTCTCCGAACTAAGAGAGCTTTGGGATGAGTTTGATGCCTTTATGCCATGTCCTGGGTGTCCCTGTGCTGAGTCAAAAAAGTATGCTCAACATTTTGAGTATCAAAGACTCCTTCAGTTCCTTACTGGACTAAATGAGTCCATTCTCAGTCAAGGAGCCAGATTATGATGATGTCCCCCTTGCCTAGTATAAACAAGGCATACTCTATGTTAGTTGATCAGGAAAGTCAAAGAAACCTTGCTATAATATGCCACAAGTAGCTCAAGTTTCTGAAGCCATAGAGAATATAGCTATGTATAATAGCAAAAGCACAAATCATATTGGAAACTACAAACCAAAAAAGAGTCAACCTCAATGTGAATATTGTCACTACAAGGGATATAGCAAGGAAAACTGCTATAAGTTGGTTGGATATCCTCCTGATTTCAAGTTCAAGAAGAAATGTATCAATACTGGGCAGTATGCAAACCAAGTGTGTAGTATAGAGGTGAATTATACAGACAGACATGGTATGGGGAGTAATGTAGCCTCTAATGTGATTCAACAAGGTAGAGGTGCAAATCAGTCTAATGCAGATGTTCCACAACCAGCTAATCAATCTGCCTTCTTTCAACAAATGCCACTCTCTACTCCTGTTTTCACTTCACTCCTGAACAATATCAGCAAATTGTTCATCTATTATCCAAAGGAAACATAGAAGGATCAGAGTCATCAAGCAAGTCAGCTGTTGCAGGTATTCTAAGCAAAGTGAATGCATTTATGTCTCATTGTGTTAATGACAAGTGGATTGTTGACACTGGGCCATCAAACCATAGACTTCTAGCTTAGACATACTACATAATCGTAGAGTACTTCTAAACACAGAAGAAAATAAAGTACAATTACCTACTAGTAGTGTGTCATTAGTCTCACATACAGGAAATGGTTCTGTATTAAGCAATCAGGAAATCTCTAATGTCCTGTATATTCCTGATGTTAAGTTCAACCTGCTTTCAGTTTCAAAACTTACTAAGGAACTAAAATGTATGCTGGCTTCTTCCCTGTAGCTTTCAGGACCTTTTCAGTGGTCAGGTGAAGGGGATTGGTAAAGAGGAACATGGTTTGTACATACTGCGTGGGAGTACTTCTATATCAACCTCATCTCAGTCAACAAATAAGTGTGCCAACACAGCAAATGATATGCCTACCTCTTCAGCAAATGACGCCTCTATTTTTCCATCTACTTCCAGTACTTCCTCTGGTGTATCTGTCTCTAGTACTTACAGTTTATGGCATAAGAGATTAGGACATACTCCTATAGACATAATAAAGAAGATAGAAGCATTGAATAAGCTAACAGCACGAGTCTTTAGTCAGCCTTGCACAGTAGGTGCCTTTCCACTTAAATAATACTACAACTAAGTTTGTTTTTGAACTAGTTCACTGTGATATTTGGGACCATATAGAGTACTTACACATGATGGTAAAAGGTACTTTGTCACCATAGTTGATGATTGCAGCAATTTACTTGGATATTTCTCTTGAATTGCAAGTCAGAAGCAATTGTAGTTCTAAGAGATTTTCTTACTCAAGTAAGTAATGTGTTCTCTACTACTGTTAAAATTCTAAGAATTGGCAATGGAAGTGAATTTTTAGTACTGAGCTCTCAAGCAGTTGCTGTCTAGTCTTGGTATTGCACATCAGAGTACATCTGTTTACATACCCCAACAGAATTGGGGTAGTAGAAAGAAAACATATAACTATTTTGGTAATGACTAGATCTCTCAGATTTCAAGCAGCTGTGCCTTTAAGGTTTTGGGGAGAATGTCTTACTACAACAATGTATCTACTAAACAAATTACCTTCTAAGGTAACTGGGTACAAATCTCTTTTTGAAAAGCTGTATCTGCATCCACCTTCTTTGTCTCATCTCAAGGTATTTGGTTACTTGTGCTATTCTACATCTCCTAAAGTTTTAGACAAATTTTCACCTAGAGCAGTGCCTGCTGTGCTCTTAGGTTACTCCTCTACTCAAAAGGGGTATATACTGTATAACTTACACGCCAAGAACTTTATGGTTAATAAAAGTGTTGTGTTTCATGAATCTGTATTTCCTTACAAGCATGTTAGAGATTCAGGAACTATCATTTTCCCTGTATTGGATCTGTTATCCCCTGATTTGGGTGCTACACCTCCCATCTCCTCTTCAACACCTACATTAGAAGAGTCAACTGAGCTTGCTACTGATCAGATGCCATCAGAATCCTCTGCAGAAGTTCCTTCTCTTCCTCCGGACAGAACTACTCCTGAACCTATCTCTTCTATTATGACAAACTATCAAGAAAATACCTGTGCTGAAAAATCTGCAAGTCAATCACACCCTGCTAAGAGTCTTGAAGGGTGCAGGAGATCCTCTAGACCAAGCAAGCCACCCGTGTGGTGCAGGACTATGTCACCCTCTCCAAAGAATCAAAATATACTTATCCCATTTCCTCCTATGTAGATTATTCTCACATTTCTCCAACCTTTAGACAAGCTCTCACAGCCTACTCAGCTATCACAGAACCTGCTACTTTCAAAGAGGCTGCTACTGATCCTAGGTGGGTGAAATATATGCATTTGGAGATTGATGCACTAGAGGACAATCATACCTGGAGCATTATAGATCTTCCACCTGGAAAGATACCCATTAGCTGTAGGTGGATGTATAAAGTCAAATATAAAGCATCTGGGGAGGTAAAATATTTCAAAGTCAGGCTGGTTGCTAAGGGGTACAGTCAAAAGGAAGGTTTAGATTATGGTAAAACCTTATCTCCTGTGGCTAAGATAGTTACTGTCATATCCATTATTGCATTAGCTGCTTCTCAACAGTTGTTGATCTTTCAAATGGATATTCATAATGCTTTCCTTGATGGTGATTTTGTTAAAGAGGTCTATATGAATATGCCCGATGGGTTTGCTAGACAGAGGAGACTCACAAGAAGGTCTGCAAACTTCATAAGTCTTTTTATGGACTTAAAAGGCCCCAAGGCAATGGAATATGAAATTCAGAAGCTCTACTTCATATGGGATTTTAGCAAAGCTATTATGACTACTCCTTGTTCACAAAGAAAGCTGGGAGTGACATAGTGGTCATAGTGGTGTATATAGATGACCTTTTGATCACTTGGAACAATCAACAGTTGTTGTGTGATGCTAGAACAGATCTCAAGAAAAGGTTCAAGATAAAGGATTTAGGAGAGCTGAATTCTTCCAAGGTATTGAGTTTGCAACGTCTAAACAAGGAATTCTCATGTGTCAAAGGAAATATGCACTAGAGTTAATTTTTGAGTCAGGTCTAAGTGGTGCAAAGCCAGCTGGAACACCATTAGAGCTGAACTAGGAGTTAACATTGACAGAATTTGACAGTTGCTTCATTACCAACAGTGCTCACTCAGATGAAGCCCTCAAGAATCCTGGTGCTTATCAAAGATTGGTAGGAAGGTTGCTATATTTCACTATGACTAGGCCAGACATTGCATTTGTGGTTCAATTTCTTAGCCAGTTCATGCACTGTCCTAAGGTCTCTCATATGGACGCATCACTGAGAGTGGTAAGGTATATAAAGGAGGCAGCAGATCTGGGACTGCTCATGCCTGCAGAACCATCAAGTAAATTGACTGCTTACTGTGACTCAGATGGGGGAGGGGAGCATGCATACAGATAAGGAGATGAGTTACAGGGTATATCGACAAGTTTGGCAATGCACTAATATCCTGGAAGTCTAAAAAAGCAAAATAGTGTCTCCAGAAGTTCAGCAGAAGCCGACTTTAGAAGTATGGCATCATGTGCAACAGAAGTTACATGGTTGACAAGTTTGTTCAGGATATATAAAGGAGGCAGCAGATCTGGGACTGCTCATGCCTGCAGAATCATCAAGTAAATTGACTGCTTACTGTGACTCAGATGGGGGAGGGGAGCATGCATACAGATAAGGAGATGAGTTACAGGGTATATCGACAAGTTTGGCAATGCACTAATATCCTGGAAGTCTAAAAAAGCAAAATAGTGTCTCCAGAAGTTCAGCAGAAGCCGAGTTTAGAAGTATGGCATCATGTGCAACAGAAGTTACATGGTTGACAAGTTTGTTCAGTGAATTAGGTGTCAAGATTAAGCTGCCAATAACTCTGATATGTGATAGCAATGCAGCAATCCAAATAGCTGCTAATTCAATATTTCATGAAAGAATAGAACACATTGACATAGACTGTCATTTTGTGAGAGAAAAACTTAGTCAGGGACTGCTGAAGACTGAGTATGTAAATACAGAGGATCAACTAGCAGACTTGCTCACAAAAGGGACTGGAAAAAGCCCAATATGAATACTTGCTGAACAAAATTGGATTGAAGAACTTGTTTGAATCATCAGCTTGAGGGAGAGCGTTAGCTAGTAGCTAAGGAACAAGCTGATAGTTAACCGTGATTAGACTTAAGTGTAATGTTAACTATAGTTAGGTAGTTATGAGTTAGTTAAAGTCGGTTAGCTATTAAATTAGTTAGGTTGTTAAATACTGTAGCTGCTTGTACAGAAAATCTTTTCTGAAATGAAATGAAGTCTGTTCTCTTCTTCTCTCATTTTCTCTGTGAACCTTCTTCTTCTCAGTAGCTTCAATCGATCTTCCATGGCTTCTATCAAGGTTACACAGAGACAACTTTACCCTTTGCTCCAAGGCTCTCCTTCCCGAAACACAACAAGCTAGAACCGTTAAATCTATTAACATTGGTTCTAGCCACTAACTGCAAGTTTGTTATGCATCTTTTAAGGCTTGCATCTAATTTATGAATTGTGGTCTATCTGATAATATGATTTAAAATAGGTCCGATTAACTTTGGTATCTTCTGATTGTTGAAGTTTACAGTCCTAAAACATGCTTCGGTGAGTCTTCCGCCGATTGACAGAAATGCCGTCATTGCGAAATGGCCTTGTTTAAGGAAAAAATGGGCCAGTAAAGATGTGAAATTATCTTGCAAGAGCATTACTAGATTAAGGGCCTTACATATGACATAAACACCTAAACAATGGTCCCAATTAGTGGTTCCTAGTTCTTGATTTTACAATTACCTTAAGTGACCATCAATAGATCTTAAGAAGTTCTGTTTACTTGACATGATTACTTGACAAGATACTTGACAAGTAGGGCTCCCACACCTTCATTCTGTTTTTTCCTATTATGCACTTGTTCATGGATTTTCAACATTGTTGTGACTATGCTTTTCTTGAGCCGAGAGTCTATCAGAAACAACCTCTCCACCTTTACTAGGTGGGTGTAAGGACTGCATACACACTATCTTCCCCAGACCCCACTTATGAGATTTCACTAGGTATTTTGTTGTTGTTGAAGCGTGTGACCATCTCATCTAAAAGCTTAAGCTGTTAGAGAGAAGACACATTTATTTATTTAATTATGTCTTCAACATGCCCCCTCACATGCAGGCTTTATTCTTTTTGATGAGCCAAGCATGTGAAAATTCTTCTTTGATATTGGTGGCGATGAGACTCGAACCCAGGATCTCAGCCTGCTCTGATACCATGTTGAAGTGTGTGACCATCTCATCTAAAAGCTTAAGTTGTTAGAGAACACACATTTATTTATTTAATTATGTCTTCAACAATTGTTACTTCTTCATGGATTGTTCTGACAAGATCCTTTTGTGCGGATGCATGTCACTTATTATTTGGCTGTTGAGTCAATTAAAAGAAACTTTGGGCACATATACCTTTGAATTATTTTTGGCCTATTTGGATGGAGGGACTTAATCCTACCTATTTTAAATTATACACTTAAATTCTTTGCACCTCTAAGGATAAAGCGAAAAAACTTTGGGTTCGGAATACTGACTCAAAGGACAGTTGATTTTGGCCTTTATCCTGGATTCATATTGAAGGTTTAATGTCATTTGAAATCCTCTGTCAAGTCCAAATATCAATCTCCAAACTGATCTTTGTGTATTGGTTATTTGTTACATGTATAGCAGTGTTCCAATATCCATTCGTTGTAAATTTTACCAAGTTTACAACGTTCCCAATATCTGGTCACTATATATTTTACCAAGTTTTCCACTATTGGCATTCCTTGCATCGGAAACGGACCTCCTATTATAGGAGATCACTATACCCATTTTGTATGTGTACCTTTGTTTTGTCATTCATCATTCAAATCTTATAGAATATTTGGTATTTTACAGCTATTTGATTGCATCAATGGGGCTTCAAGTATTGTGGAGTTTTGGACTTGCGTGTCTTGATGTGTATGCTTTGAGGATAAAACAGGATCTTCATAATCCAGTCTTAGTGAGCCTTTTTGTTGTTGGAGACTGGGTATGTATTTCTCAGTTTGCTTTTTTCTTCCTTTCTTATGTACTGTGTTTAATGTGTATAGCCGTGACATGTATAAGCAGCTTTCCACTCACATATTCTCACTGGTTTTGTTTCGTCCCTGAAAACTAAATATTTACTTCCGCCCTCATCAACAACTTTTACTCCCTTGGCATCAATAACAAGGTGCTCAATGTTCTGTGCCCTTATCCTTGGTTATTTATAAAACGTGCTCGAGAGTGCTGTTTTCTTGCTCTCTTGTATGTCTGAGCTGATATTTTGTTTCAGTCATGCAATTGAAAACAATTTATTATGCCTGAAAACAATTGAAAACAATTTATTAAATTAGGGTGCTTTAGGACACTGAAAACAATTTATTATGCCTGCACTTTTAGAACTACAAGCATTACACAGGTATTCTTGTCATGCAATTGTAATTATCACATATTGACCTGAAGTGTCAACAATATTACCCAGGGATGGATCAAGGAATTCCGTAAGGGAATCAAAAAAATTAAAAGAATGCCACACTTTGATTTTGATTCTATGACCTTCTATAACCTAAAATCAGTTCTTGAACCACGTCTTTGTCACTACACTAAAAGCGTTCCTTATGTTAACAGAATTAATATGTGTACAAAAAGAATCATCTTTGTCTTATTTCCCCAGCATTATTTTATGACAAAGAGGATTCAGTTGAACCCCTTTCATTACATGTAACTCCACCACTAGCATTGCCTCTGTCTTCTGATGTCCGCTTTATACTGGACGCTCGCGTTTCACTTCACATGATATTTTTTTTATCTGGATGAGATGTTCTATTTACATGATTTGATAATGTTCGCTTGACCTTGTCTTTCAAAGAAATCCTTCCTTTTTCTTTGCTCTTTACCATAATCTTATCCCTCTCAACCTTTTCTTTTCCTAAACATTGATTAAAAGCTCTGCTAGAAGAGTAATATCTTATACAATATTATGGCGACGATTCTGGAACCCCTGTCAGGAGATTCTACTTTTGCTTGATTGACATGCGGGTAAATTACCATATAATTTGTTTGACATTATGTGAACTATATTCGTGCTAACTGAATTAACTCAATTACAGGTGACAGCAACCTTATCACTTGCAGCTGCATGCTCGTCAGCAGGGATTGCTGTTTTGTATTCAAAGGATTTAAACTTCTGCAGCAGTTCATCGCATATTCCATGTGGCAGATTCGAGCTCTCTGTTGTCTTGGCATTCATAACCTGGTTTCTTATAGCCATTTCTTCCCATGTGATGTTTTGGATCCTAGCCACAGTTTAACATGTTAAGCATTGGTTGCCCTCACAAGATTATTCCAGTTGCGACCTTCAAGGACTGGTCTATTGTAAATCTAGTTTCACAATCTTGTCACTGTATCTTCCTTAGCGGTCGTACTGGAAATTCTTCTGAACTGGTTGATTGCTTGGAAAACCTGCCACTTAAATAGTTGAACTCGTTCGAGTTCCATTTTGATTCGAGTGTAAATTATAACGTCTGAATTGTAGTTTTTACTTACTGCAATTCAATTGTATTCAGATCTGGTGGGAGGCTTGATAGTTTCAGTTTAGCCATACATGACCTGGACATTTGAAAATCAGAAGTTGAATGCCATTGGACACTGTGCAAAAGCACATTTCCTTTCTTTTATATGTTCACTTTCTGCTCACATAACATTAAGGTTAGCTTTGCATTACGTGATGAACTCATTGGTTTGTGCCATTAATTGATCATAACAAACAGTACAATCCACTTATATCGATTGGTATTCCACTTAATGAGTGCAATGCAGTTTAACTTTCTAAACAGAGAATGAAGCACATGTTTCTAATAAGGCAGCCCAGTGCACTAAGCTCCTGCTCGGGGTCCAGAGAAGGATCGGACCACAAGGGTCTATCGTACGTAGCTTCACCTTGCATTTCTGCAAAAAAAGGTTGTTCTCACACAACTCACACAACTCGAACCTGTAACCTAATTCTGTGTCTTCTAGCAAGAACATAAATTGGGCAATAGGCAGCATATTTTTGTAAACTACTTGCGATAGTAGTAATAATGCAGCTATCTTTTCCTCAATGGCATGTACTTCCATATTATAATCCATGAAAAGAAAGGATACATAACATAGAAATGAATCATCTCTATAGAATTCTAACATGCAGTCAATAGCATTGACAAATGGAAAAACCTTGAACAGAACAGTGTTCTTCACTTGGTTTCCAGAAAATACCACATCATACAATCAATTTTTGTTCACATGACAATCTCTGGCTTCAGAATGCTGGATTTTATCTCTTTGTGCGGTAGAACAACATCTCCATTGCTGTAGACTTCATCGCCAACATGAACATCTTCTCCTAAGACTGTCATGTTCTCTACTCGAGCCCATCGCCCAACAGTTGAGTGCCATCCAACAATGCTACTTGAGATGCAGGCATGCTTTTTAATTCGTACACCACGCATTATAGTACAACGTGAAAGCCTAACTCCAGATTCAATAACACATCCGGGACCGATCGCCACATCTGGGCCAATAAGACATCCATCTACTATTACAGCACTCTCGTCTATTAACACGTTTCCAAGAATATGTGGCCCAACAGCCAAATCAGGTGAGGACCTTTTCCTCAAGGAATCCAGGTACAGTCTCAAGCCTGTAATGTAATCCTTTGGCTGACCAATGTCCATCCAAAACCCGGGTAGAACCATGGCGTGGAGCTTCTTCTCTGCTGCAATGCTGGGGAAAACCTCCTTCTCGATTGAGGTGGGCCTCAACTCAATCCGATCCAAAACAGAAGGGTTCAACAAGTAAATTCCAGCGTTGATCTTGTTACCCACGAATATTTTTGGTTTTTCTACAAATGTTTCGACTCTCCCAGTCCCTTCTTCCATGACGACCACACCATATTTTGATGGTTCATCAACCTAACAGAGAAAATGCATTACAAAATTATTTCCTTTTAATGCATATAGAAAAGTAAAAGATATAAGGATTTTCTAACCTTCGTAACCATAATGGAAGCTTCCCCACCATGGGATTTGTGAAACTCAATCATTTCTTTCAACGGGTAGTCACATATAACATCACTATTGAGGACGAAAAAGGGCTCATCAGAGTCATCTCTCAATATATCACGAGCTAAAGCCAGTGGCCCCGCTGTGCCCAACGGCTCTGTCTCTTCCGAGCAAGTGATCTTGATGTCTAACTTTTTCTCGAACTCTTTCAAGAAGTTTTCCATTGTCTAAAATGAAAAGGATAAGACATTTTCCTTGTAACATTGAATAGTTTTATAAGAACTAAATTTCTGGTAACTATGGGCTTTGGCTTTACCTTCGGCTGGTAGCTAATTGCCAAAACTACTTCAGTCACTCCAATAGCTTTTAGCGCTTCAATCTGGTTAAAATTAGATTTACAACAGCTCAGGCATAATAAAGCTTCCATTAGAAACTTATGTAGTGCTTTAGTACCAACAACAACAACTACAACTACGCCTCAGTCCGAAACAGGAGAGGTATGTCCGTTATATTTGTATATCATGGCAGCATACATACTCAACTAGCTATCAAACAATGTATGAAATCAGGAGAATAGAAGAAGCGAGAAACTAACTGAATGCTTTTGATTCAACATGCTACTAATACCAATGGTAAGATAACATTCGAGTTTAATAGAAAAACAAGGTATGTTTTAGTTCAAAGGATGGTGGATGAGGCTAAAGATCAAAAGTACCAAAGAACAACAAAATAATAGAGGAATCAGGAACTTATTATGATCCATCATAAACAAAAGGGAGTGTGGTGATAACACGAAACCTGATGTAGTATCATGGGCTTGTTAGCAAAGTCAACTAGGGGCTTTGGCACGTTGAGGGTCTGCGGCCTCAGCCTTGCCATCAGGAGAATAGAAGAAGCCAGAAACTAACTGAATGGTTTTGATTCAACATACTACCTAAGTTGCTCGGACTCGGTGCGGGTATCCGATACGGGGACGGATCCGAGTATCAGATTCGGCAAAATCTAAATTTTAAGATTCGGTGGTGCAGATCTAGATAAGGATACGAGTGCGGGATTCGGCTAATAAAAAGTAGAGCTATAAAAATATTTTATATTTTGAGAGATATTCTGTGAACATTATAGAATTCAATCTTTCATTCTCCAAGATGGACATTATACTTTCATTCTCCTAAATCTGTTTTATTTTTGATTTTGAGAAATCAAAATCTCAATTTTTCTCCCAAATTTGTCGATGGACTCCGGTCAAAGTGTCCGAAGTCAGTTGATCGTATTCGGGACGTTTCCCACTCCCGCTCCCATTCCAGTCTCGTATCGGGACAGGGACGGCATCAAAGTCGAAGAGTCCGCCCAACTTAGCATAATACTAATACCAATGGTAAGATAACATTCAAGTTTAACAGAAAAAAGGGTGTGTTTTAGTCCAAAGGATGGTAGATGAGGCTATGGATCAAAAGAACAAAAGAACGACAAAATAATAGAGGAATCAGGAACTCATGATCCATCATAAACAGAAGGGAGTGTGGTGATAACACGAAACCTGATGTACTATCATGGGCTTGTTAGCAAAGTCAACCAGGGGCTTTGGCACGTTGAGGGTCAGCGGCCTCAGCCTTGTTCCAAAACCCCCTACGAGGATGAGTGCCTTCATAATGAAAACCAAAAGGCTGCCTGCATCAGAAAAAACAAAAGGTTGCCTGCATCACAAAAAACCAAATATCCAGAAAAAACCAGTTGTATCATGATGAGTAGTACTAAAAGGATTAAGGAGATGTCTGATGAAAAAAATTATCCACATTATGAGGACATTCAAGTCAATTAAAAGCAATGAAAAGATTCAAAACTGACAGCAACATTCCTTGATCTAGCACAAGAACATGGGTAAACGTTCGATGACAGCTCTCTGAAAAGTGTTGATGGAAACTTGACAAAGTGTAAGACAGAAGATAAGTAAAGCAAAAGAATATATTCCTACCAAATAAATTAAGAGGTAAACTGAAGCTTCTGAAAGTAGCAACGAAACATCCTAGCAATCAAAAAGTCAGATAAATGAGGCAAAATTTTGGTCACTATGTCATATCTCCTGTATGAAATTTGGAATGGGTATGTACCCGATCCAGCTATACTCAATTTTTACCTATCTAGATACAGTAGTGTTCGTGCCAGCTATGATGCACCCGACTATTCCACCGAGTACCTGCTCCTACCAGCATAAGTACGAAGTAATTTTTGCCTCTACTGTGATTCAATCTTTGACCTCCAATCCCACTTCATTGACCATGTCATATACATTGTCATGGATACTCATAAAAATTCTCATCGATACATCTGACAAAAATGAAGTGTATTTCTAACATAGGTTGGGCAAACTAAGAAAGGTTTGCAGCATGTGACTAGTCCTATATAACTAATGTCACTAATTCACCTAGAGTATGATTGTGCATTGATGATTGTTTTCATATATCTGATTAGATTGTTGTTTCACACGAGAAGACTAAAGCTGGTGGATCTGCTCTCCATGTGCAGTAAGATATCTACTACACATAGATAAACTCCAAATGTTATCCATCACTATGCATTTTTTTGTCACTTTATCCCTAGCACATAGCTCTAGTGCCTCTTTGTTTCTCCTCTATTTCACTACCCATTGATGGCAAGCCTCCCTTTACAACCTAAGTTAGACGCATGGGCAGATGTAGTGTATTGACACATTGATACAAGGTTCATTCAAACCCCGATTTTCGACGCGGAGCATAAATTTATAAAAAACCCACTAAAATTGCAACAAATAAGAGATATGAACATAATTAAAAATACACTGGGTTCAATGCTAAAAACCTTAAAGGCTGAACCCATAGAGCCTCTGGTTAGATGCTCAATCATGAGACTATTAACCATTTTTTTCTAGAATTAGGGTGGCGATTGGCCCCGAAGCTTGATAAAGGAGGGGGTTGTAATATATTTTAACTAAGATAAGCCATTCAAATATTGAATGAGTAATGAAGATTCATAAAGCCGACCCCTACTAAAATGGGATTGAGGCATAGTTGATTGATCGGCACCAAAGATAATTTGTTGTGTCATGTTTCCAAGAGATTAACTGTTTAATTTGAGGTACAAGATTTTGGTCTCTAGCTGCATGAACAACCAAAAGTTTCAGCAGATGCATCTTATAGGAATATGAAATAACAACAATAGAAGCTGAGAATGTTATAGCTAGTAGGAAGCAAAGAATGAAAGCAATTAGCAAAACAATAAGGCTGAAATAGTTGTTTTATCTCAAATTAAATGAAATATTCGGGCATAAACAAGAGCTAAAAACAACTATTAATCATCTGGGCAATGAGAAAAACTAAAAGGAAAAATTGGAAAAGAGAGAAACCCCACTAAAGAAAGCATAAACCCCAGATAGATGAAACAGTTACTTACACTCGGGATGGCGACGGAGGAGACAATCGGTTGATCAAATAAGGTGACAGAGATGACTTCTTTTTTTCTTTTTACTATTTTTGTGCTTTTATTGCCGAATCACATCTTTCGGGCTTGTACTAACGGGTACAATTTTGAAACCAAAATCTAATACCCCAACTAGTCCAAATATTAATGGGTTACCTATAAATATTTTAAATAATTTTTACATTCCTATGTTACATATGAAATATTATTACCTTCAATGCTTAAATTTTGATTTAATTACAAACCCGTATACCAAATTACCAATCATATATCATACTTAATTAATGGTCTAATTAATGAGCAGTTTTTACTCCTTAATTAATATATCCAACGTTTCTCTGTCCCCATAATTCCTAAGATATTCTCAACCGCAAGATATTCAAGCATGTTAATTATTTAGTTCCATATCTTCCAATGGCCAATGTTCACCGAACCTTGTTAAGAAGTTCGAAGCGAAGAAGGTATTTAACCCAAAGAGATCTTTACAGTCGACATCCAAGCATTTGATTTAAAGTTCGAAGCAAGATATTCTCTTCTTTTTGTTTCTCCATCTTTTTTTATTTTTGTTTCTGCACGTCTTAGTTATTAGTAGCTGTATTATGGATCTTGAAACCTTATTTTTTTGGGATTTTTACATTCCTATGCCACATAGGAAACCTTTTGTAGTCAATATTTTTCTTTCAATATAAATTATAGTTTAATTGTAGTATAAATATAGTAATTTTATAGATACTTTTAAAACCAATACAACTTTATATAATATTTAAAGTAATTTGTAGTTTATTTGTAGTTTTTTTGAAGAAATTTTGTAGGTCAAGAGAAAATTTTGTAGTCAATATTTTTTTCCAACATAGATCATAGTTTAATTGTAGTAATTTTGTAGATACCCTTAAAAACAATACAGCTTTATACAATATTAAAACTTACACGACAGGCTCGATAGAACGAGCACTGCTGCCAACACCAGCTTTGAACAATTGAAGGAGGCGATCTGCAACACTCTTACTTACTTTCTGCGTCGTTGAAATGGATGTGGTTTTCAGATATTTTTTTTTTAAAACTTGTTTTGGTTGTGATTGGGCTGTGCCCGTAGATGTTTGTTTTTTCTTCTTTTTCTTCTGTGGATAATATTTTTTTGCTACTATTTGCTAATCCCTCTTTGCCGATGTAAAAAAGGGGGAGAATAAATATCTGGGTTGTTAATGGTTTATGTGCAGGTTCAAGTCGACTATGCATACATAAGGTCCCCTATGTATTCTTTATTTGTTATACAGTTTAAGTCGACTACGCGACATGCAAAGACAATACGTCTTCTTCTTTGAACATGTTAAGTCAACTATGCTGCCTATGCATAGACAAGACTATATAGGTACAAGTCGACTGCACACATTGAAGGGGAGATCAAGTTCAGTTGACTACACAGTGAGGGGGAGCCAAGTCGACTAGTACTAAATAGGGAAGTCAACTGTTGTTTATATCCTTAGATTTATGTATATTATTTTGCCATCATAAAAAAGAGGTACATTGTTAGATCATATTTTAATAATGCAATTAATATGCATGTGCAGGAGTTCAAAGAAGTAAAAATGAACAATTAGAATGGCTTTGTCGAACAAGGGAGGACAATATTCAGAATGGAAGCTACCTGAAATTCTTACGATGCACAAGGAAAAAAATATTACTACATCAGCAAATCAGGATTAGCTCCATAATTCCGGGAAATCAAATCTGCCATAATGGAATAAAAATTCAACACAATCTGTGGTTGACGAGTCAGATCAAATCACTGAAGAACAACTAAAGCTAGAAGATCCGAACAACAATCAAGATTAGAAGGTTCAACAATCAAGGGAGAATCCTGTCAAACCCGTTATCTATCGAAGGAAAAGATCTGAAGAGAAGCAACAGATAGCTCTTTATTCTTGGAAAGAATCAACTCTTTCCAAGGATCAAAACCCTTGGATTGACATGCCTTCACCATTCATCCTTGTATAAATTTTCAGTGTAACTCCATCCTTAGTATACTTTGATCACACCAAAATAACTCTCTTCATTCTACTGCAAACAAGCATAGTGGCCTATATAGACCTGCTGTGTCATAAGTCAGGGATAGAAAGTGGCATACAATTGGTGAGGCATTGTATCAAATGAGTGCTAGAGAAACTGAGTGACATACATCAAATCTGCTCGAAATAAAACTTATTCACTTGAAGAGAAATCCCTTGCAACCCAGCCCAAGAATCGCCCAAGCCAAGAAAATATGAGAGGAAATGGCCAAAAATTTGATTTTTAAAACCCCCCTCTATCTCTAGCACTTTTCGCACCTGCGATCCTTTGACCATTTTTGCGATTTCGTAGGTGCGGTCCAAATACCGCTTCTACGGTTCCCCACCAAGCTCCCATTTTTCGTTTATGTGTTCCTCCTTCTTCATGTGCGGTCCCGCTTCTGTGGAATCTTGACCGCATATGCGGTCCACGAGCCACTGACTAAAATCCGCTTCTGCACTCCTCCTTCCGCAGGTGCGGTCCCGCTTCTGCGGAAATATGACCACATCTGTGATCCCAGATCTCTTCACCTCCAACCGCTTCTATGGTTACCTTTCTCCCTTCTACGGTCAACCCACCGCAGAAGCGGTTATACCAGCAACCAGGCCCTTCAGTTATCTCAAAATTCCAAGTTTCGATCCGTTAGCCACCCGGAATCCACCCGAGGCCCCCGGGACCCCAACCAATCATACCAAACAGTCTCAAAAGACGTTACAAACTTGCTCGAGGCCTCAAATCATATATAGCAACACTAAAACCACGAAGCGACCTCCAATCCAAACTTAATGAACTTTAGAATATCAAATTTCTATTTCCGATGTTTAACCTATCAAATCACGTCTGATTGACCTCAAATTTTACATACAAGTCATATTCAACATTACAGACCTGCTCCAACTCTCAGAATTGGATTCCAACCCCGATATCCAAAAAGTCCAATTCCGGTCAAACTTCTCAAAACCTTCAAATTTCTATCTTTAGCCAAATGGCTTTAAAATGACCTACGTTCCTCCAAATTCACTTTCGATCTCGCTCCCAACTCCAAAATCACCACACGGAGCTACTCCCAAACTCGAAATCCCAAACGAATATTAATATCACTAAAATTCACTTCAACCCAAACTTATGAAATTTCTTTCAAAATGCCACCTTCCACAATGGGCACCAAAACACTCCCGAGTTATCCAAAACCCGATCCGGGCATACGCCCAAGTCCAAAATCATCATACGAACCTGTTGGAACCTTCAAATCCTGATTCCTAGGTCGTTTACTTAAAAATCCAATCTTAGTGAATCCTTTCAACTTTAAGCTTTCGAAATGAGAGTTCTCTTTCCAAATCAACTCTGAACCTCCTGAAATTCGATTCCGACCCCACGTACAAGTCATAATACCTGAAATAAAGCTGCTCATGGCCTCTAAGTGCTGAATGATATGCTATAGATCAAAACGACCGGTCGGATCTTTATATGTATGGCAATGGTAAGAGACGTTATAATAGTCATCATCGTGGTAGTCATGGCAAACGAGAGAACAATATGTGTTCTCAAAATAATCCTTCAAGATGCAAAAGTGGTAACTGCCATTGATGTGGCATGAAAGGTAACTGGAAATTTGAATGTCATGCACCTAAGCATTTTGTTAGGCTTTATCAAAACATCATCAAAATAAAGGCAAATAATATTGGAGCGTCTTCTACTAATGCCCCAGTAGAGTCTCACTTGACCTTTAAAATTGATTTTGAGGCAAGGCCTTCAAACAAAAATGATGACAATACCGAGACAAATATTGCTTTGAATGATGATGATTTTCAAGGCCTCGATGATCTTACTCATTTGGAATTTAAAGACTTCTTTGGAGATCAAAACTAAAGTTTGATCATTTTACTAAGGAATGAAATTATGTTATTTTTATTTTAGTGGTTTTTTTTTGTCTCGTTCTAAAGTTATTTTTTATTTTCAAGTAGTACTTAAGTTGTCTTATGTTGTCGTTGGTTATGTTAGTTTTTTTAATATTTCTCATGATGTACTTTTTTTTTAATGAAAAATATAAAATTCCCAGTCTTCAATTGGATCCAAAAGGAGTAATGAAGATTTATGCCTTTTGGATAGTGCTACAACTCACACAATATTAAGAGAAAAGAATTTTTTCTCTTATTTTGTTATGAAAAAAGCTTATGTTAATACAATATCTGATAGTACAAAGTTAATTGAGGGCTCTGTAAGAGCGGCCTTATTACTATCTGGAGGAGTGATATTAACTATTAATAATATATTATATTATAGTAAGTCTCGAAGAAACTTGTTGAGTTTCAAAGCTATTCGCCAAAATGGCTACCATGTTGAGACCTCTAACAAAGAAAAGGTTGAATACCTTTATATTACTACAATAAAAATGGGGAAAAAATGTGTGCACGAAAAATTACCTGCATTTTCTTCTGGGTTGTACCATACAAATATTGGTGTGGTTGAATCACATGCCATAGTAAACAAAATATTTACTACTTCTAATGATTTTACCATTTGGCATGACCGGTTGGGCCTGCCATCCCGGTTCTAGCATAATGCACAGAATAATAGAGAATTCAATTGGGAACACATTGAAGAATAAGAAGATTCTTCAATTTAAGAAATTCTCATGTGCTGGTTGTTCTTAAGGAAAATTGGTTATTAAACCATCAATAGTTAAAGTTGGGATTGCATCCCCTGTATTTTTGAAACGTATACAGGGTGATATATGTGGGCCTATACACCATCCTTGTGGACTATTTAAGTATTTTATGGTCTTGATAGACACATCTACAAGATGGTCATATGTTTCCTTATTGTCAACTCGTAATATGCGAGATCATTAGGCCAAAAAAATGGGTTAAGAGCATAATTTCCAGATTATGCAATTAAGATAATTTGTCTTGATGATGCTGGTGAATTTACATCTAAGGCCTTTACAGATTATTGTATGGCCACTGGAATAAAATCTGAGCATCTCGCTGCTCATGTTCATACTCAAAATGGTCTAGAATAATCATTGATTAAACAACTTCAACTAATAGCTAGACTATTGCTAATAAGGACAAAACTCCCCCTTTTAGTGTGGGGACATGGTATTTTGCATGCAACAACATTTGTGGGCATACGGCTAACTAGTTATCATAAAGTCTTCCCATTATAATTGACTTTTGGTGAGGAGCCAAATATTTCTCATCTAAGAATTTTTGGATGTGCGGTATATGTTCCAATTGCTTCACCACAACGCACAAAGATGGGTCCCCAAAGAAAGTTGGGAGTAATGTTGGTTATAGATCTCCTTCTATTATTAAATATTTGAAGCCTATGACAGGAGATTTGTTTACAACCAGATTTGCTGATTGTCATTCTGATGAATCAATTTTTACAATATTAGGGGGAGAAAATAAACAACTAGAAAAAAGAGATAGATTGGAACATATTATCTTTACTAACCTTCCACGGGTTACTAAATTGCATATTCCAGCTGTAAATACTCCAATTTGAGTTGATGTCCCAGTTGGACAGTATGATGATGCAAATGAGTCTAGGCCAGACCTTAAACATGGTAGACCAGTTGGTTCCAAGGATAAAAATTCCCAAAAAAGGAAAGGAGCAAATGATCAAGTTGATCATAACATGGAGGCAATTGCTCAATAGGAATATAAAGGCATAGCAATTGATAAGACCTCACATGAGGTTCTAATATCTGGAAATGATAAAAACGAAGAGATCTCAATAAGTTATGTCTCTACGGGAAAAAGGTGGAACCGAAATAATGTTGTTGTTAACAACAATTTTGCATATAATGTGGCAGTTGAAATAATGAAACCAGATGAGGATCTTGAGCCAAATTATGTCGATGAATGTGGACAGAGAAATGATTGGCCAAAATAGAAAAACGCAACTCAAGCAGAATTGGCTTCACTAAAAAAACGTCAAGTTTTCGAAACAATAGTCTGAACGCCTGAAGGTGTCAAGCCAGTGGGGGTACAAATGGATTTTTTGCGAAAACGAAATGAGAAAGGTGAAGTCATAAGATATAAAGCACGACTTGTGGCACAATGGTTTTCTCAAAGGCCTGGCATTGAGAGTACGGTGACATATTCTCCTGTGGTAGATGCAATTACATTCAGGTATCTAATAAATCTGTCAGTACATGAAAAACATGATATGTGGTTGATGGATGTCATCACATCCTACTTATATGGCTCACTGGACAATGAAATTTTTATGAAAATAACTGAAGGATTTAAAGTTTATGAAGCACATAAAAGTTCAAGAGAAAATTGTTCAATAAAGCTTCAGAAATCTTTATACGGATTGAAGCAATCACGGAGAATGTGGTACGATCGCCTTAGCGAGTATTTGCTAAAGGAAGGGTACGAAAACTATTTGCCCTTGTATCTTTATTAAGAGGTCTAGATCTTAATTTGTCATCATAGTTGTGTATGTTGATGACTTGAAAATCATTGGCACTTCTAAAGAGCTTCCAAAGGATGTTGAGTGTTTGAAGAAAGAGTTTGAAATGAAATATCTTGATAAGACAAAGTTCTGTCTTGGCCTACAAATTGAGCATGTACCAAATAAAATTTTTGTCCATCAATCAACATATACTGAAAAAGGTTTAAAGCGATTTTACATGGATAATGCACATCCATTGAGTATCCCAATGGTTGTGAGATTGCTTGATATAAATAAAGATCCATTTTAGCCTCAAGAAAATCATGAACAGCTCGTTGGCAATGAAACTCCATATCTTAGTACAATTGGAGGACTATTGTATCTTGCTGACAATACTCGACCAGATATTGCTTTTGCAGTAAGCTTATTAGCAAGATTCAGCTCCTCCCCAACAAGAAGACATTGGAATGGTGTTAAGCATATATTTAGATATCTTCGGGGAACCAAATATATGAGATTGTTTTATTCTAATGAATTCAAGTCAGAAATGATTAGCTATGCCGATGCAGGTTATTTATCTGATCCACATAAAGCCCCATCTCAAACAGGCTATTTGTTTACATATGGAGGTACTGCTATATCATGGATTTCAGTGAAACAAATAATAGCTGACATATCTTCAAATCATGCTGAGATAATAGCCATTCGTGAAGCTAGTCGAATATATTTGGTTGAGATCAATGACTCAATATATTCAGGAAATGTGTGGTTTTTTTATGAGAAAAGATAATCCAATAGCACTATATGAAGACATTGCTACTTGTATTACCCAACTGAAAGGAGGATACATCAAAGGAGACAGAACAAAGCATATTTCACCAAAGTTCTTTTTCATGCATGAGTGAAATTAATATTCAACAGATTCATTCATGTGAAAATTTGGCTGATCTGTTCACAAAGGCTTTACCAACCTCAACATTTGAGAAGTGGAGACAGAAGATTGGAATGCGACGTCATCGAGAAATAAAGTGATATTTTCATGAGGGGAAGTAAGATACGCGTTGTACTCTTTTTTCCTTAGCCTATGTTTTCTCCCACTGAGTTTTACTGGTAAGATTTTTAAAGAGGCAACAAATAAAGCATATTAAAGATATGTATACTCTTTTTCCTTCACTAAGATTTTTTTCCATAGGGTTTTTTCTTAGTAAGGTTTTAACGAGGCATATTATCTATTTTTTGGACATTCAAAGAGGAGTTTTATAAAATCTATAGTAAGTGTGGATGTCTACTACTCCGACTACTTTCATCCATGATGTAAATAACCTTCCACTACTCATCACCATTATTCTTGTTACTCCCACATCTCGATAACTCCTCCGTGTGATCTTCCGCCATGATCTCAATAATGTCATGTTTAAGACAATCATTTTGTAACATTCATATGTAATAATATAAATAGAGGCATGAAATGTGAGATGAAATACACTTGAACACTTGATGAAATAAGAAATTTATCTGTTCTTCTCTTATTCTACTTATATTCTTGTTTTATATTGTTACTTTAAGATACATTTTTCAATAAATTAAAAATAAACACAAATAAACAAAGTAATTCTGCTTTTTTTTTTTTGTTTTTTTTTTGTTTTCAGCCACGTAAGTCCTAATTCGAGATGATAACCAAATAGATCGCGATCACCAAAACTCTAATGTATGGACTTTAAGATAAAGCTTTTTTTAGGAAAACTTACACAAATGTCCCTGTGAGCACGTGATTTTTGCACCGAGCAAACAATTCCAAAATTAAAATAAATATATTTTTTGATGCAATTACTTGCTTTGTTTGAAATTGGCTATACTTTTGTGTTTGAATAAGTAGAAATTAGAAGAAAAATAAAAAAAAAATATATAATAGGCTAGGTAATTAATTGGCTAGTTTAATTAGTTAATTTTTTTAAGAGAAATAGCAAAAATAGAGTCAAGTAATAGAAATTAGGAAAAAATAGCAAACAAAATTGCAAAAAATACTAGAAAATTAGAGTAAATAGGAAATTAGGTTTTATAATTTTCCATAAAAGAAAAGAAAAAAAAAGTATAAAAGAAAATACATAAAAATCATTAAAATCAGAAAATGCAAAAAATAGCTTGTGTGTAATAAGATTGGGCCATTTAATTTGAATTAAAAGGCCCGGATGTATTGGCCCATAGGAAATCCGGTCCAGGCCACTCAAGAGATGTAATCTCAGCCGTCCATCAGGTTTAATCCAATGGCTGAGATAAATAGCGGAATTGTTGATCTAATTAAAATACAAGATCAAATCCGAGCCGTCCGTTTGGATTAATCCAACGGTTCATTGCTTGGAATCTCATATACAACCAAACGGCATCGTTTATGTAACGCCTCTGTGAGTCGTTGATCTCCGTTCAATGAACGGCTCAGATCTCCTTAGTTTCTTCGGCTATATAAAGCTCTTGTCTGAAGAGCCGCCCTTTTCCCTAACTATCCCAACCCTAGAGACCAGCCGCCCCTCCTCTCCCTCTTCATCTCCTTTTTCAACCACAGAAAACCCTAGCCGGCCAATGGCGGCCACCACCTTCCACGGTGGTCGCCGGCCCCTTTTAATTCATTCCCTTCATCTCCTTCTCCTTCCTCTCCTTCTTCTTCATCCCAAAACATCAAAGCTCCAGAAAACAAACCCTGTTCTCCCAGTTCCGGTCACCGGAACTCCGCCGGTGACTTGGGACACCATTGTCATTCCCAAGTGGCGACTCTGATTAATCTCTAACAAAATCCCGAACCGATTGTCCTTTATTGGATAAACTCCTTCCCTTACGTTATTTTATCCGTCTTGGGTAATTGAGCGTCGGGGTATACCCCACAAGTGTATTTATACGCTTTAAGTGTGTTGGGGTGATAAAAAGGGAGGTGTGACACTTGTTATTGATTTTTACCAACCCTGAACTCCGGTTTCAGGGTTTAAGAACTCGAGCTCCTTAGAACTGCCGTTCGCGTTTTTATTTGACTTTATTATGTGATTTGAACAACATGCTATGTGCTTTATCGCTTTGATATTATGTGAACTGTATATAAAATTGTGCCAAAAAACCCTTCTCTCTTCTCCCCCGGGGATGTGCTTACTGGTTGAGACTCCCCTTTCCGTTAAAGTCACCTTAAATTAAGAAAACAGAGGCCGGATAAGTTACAAAGCCTATTGACTCCGCGGGTCACCGGTACGTAGCCCCTCCTCGATTCGAGTTGTCCGCTCGGGTACACGGTCTAGCAATCCATGAAACCATAAGATTTTGAACATAGGTCTAGGACGATTATTTGCATCATACTTGACTTAGGGGACTCAACACAGGGGTTGGGTCCGTCTAGGACAGGTGACCCGGTATTGAAAAGACCGAGCATGCTATGTGTTGCATTTTATTGTCCTTGATCGTTATGCGGACCGGCGAAAATCCCGAGATTGGAAAAATTGTTGAAAAAAAAAAAGAGAGAGGAAAATAATGATTTATAGAAAATAGGTACCAGGAAAAATTGAAAAATTGGGAAAAGAAAAGGTGAAACATTTTTGAAATAATTGGTCAATTAATCTGACCGAACTACGCAGGTTTGATTCTCGCCATTAGGTGGGATACGTAGGCAACCCTTAAACGGGTCCAACCACACTTTTAGAAAAAGACCAAAAAGATTTTATTTTCAAATAATCGAGGTGATTGCTATTTTTGGAAATCGCCGAATGTTCCGAAAAGACGACGGAAGGCTGTTTTTGCAAAAATGGCCACTTGGAAAGTCATTTTCTTTTCTTTCCTTCAAAAATTGAAAACTTGCATTGAAAAAGATTTTTCCTTTTTCTAAATAAAATAATTTTAATAAATGTGCAGGACGAGCACGATGATGAATGAACACTTTTCCCTAAATAAAATCCCTTTGGAGCTGAAATTATGGTGGCAGGACATGGGATCCGATGGTCAAGACTGGGTCAAAAAGTACTTAAAAGGCCTTACGGGGTTACTAGACATGGTTCCTCGAGGTGATGTGGTTAGAGCGTTGGTCACGTTTTGGGATTCGGCACACAACGTATTTCATTTCCCAGATTTTGAACTTACCCCAACTTTGGAGGAGATTGCCTTCTACATTGGGAAGACCGAGGTCCCGCTGAAAGGAAAATACCCGGTATCTCCGAGGACGGTGACAGTACATCGCTTCCTCGACTCTTTGAAAATTGCCCGGAATGTTCATAATGAAGATCTGGCCGACGGGTTTTGTTCTTTAAGCTTCATCTACAATAGGTTTGGACACGTTGGGGGTTTCAATGATTTTACCAACAAATTATGCTGTAAGTCCAACCGAGCGAAATGGGAGGAACACCGGAGGTTCGCATTTTTGGTGGCAATTCTCGGAGTTGTTGTATTCCCGAGGAAAGATGGACATATCAATACAAAAGTTGCCGGAGTAGCTACCACACTGATAGTACAAGATAACTGTACTCTGGCCCTAATGATTGTGGCGGACATCTACCGTGCTCTGACTGCGTGCAAAGCAGGGGCTAGCTTCTTCGAAGGGTGTAACTTGATCTTGCAAATCTGGCTAATTGAGCATCTATGCCACCATCCTTCGTACTCAAGCTATGGTTCGGCCGAACGGACATGTTTGGAAGAGTTCAATACGAGGACAAAGGAAGTAAAATTGCCGGAAGGAGTCCAAGGTTGGATTGTGTATCTTCGATCACTAACTGACGGTCAAATCGATTGGACGTATGACTGGTTACCTCTTGACGAGGTGATATACATGCCAACGGAGGGATCACCGTTTTTGATCATGGGTTTGAAGAGTATACAACCTTATGCCCCATATAGAGCCCTGCGACAGTTGGGTCGGTGTCAGATTATTCCGAGGGATGGGGACCTCAGTGTGCAAGCTGTGGAGATTGGTCCAGACGGGCAATTCCCGTAAGCAAAAATCCGACAAATCTGGAATGAGTGCCAAAATTTGAAAATTGATACTTGTGTGCCGAATAGAGCAAAGGGGAGATATCACCTGGATACTCCACATGGTACCGACGAGGGGTTGAACACGAACGTCTTTCAAAGAGACCCCACTTGCAAGACCTGATAGAGCAATCCGAGGAGAATCAGAAATGGGTGGCCAAGGAAAAGGAATACAAGGCCAAAATCAGTCTGTTGGAGGATAAACTGAGAAATCTTCATTTCGAGAGTGGCTTGCAAGCAGCATCCGATGAAGTGGAAAAGAAACAACTGAAGAAAGAAAATGATATGTTGAAGGCTCAAATAGCTCAAATGAAAATTGCATCCGAGACCCCAGTTCGTTCAGCCCGAGATGAAAAGTTAATTGAGATTCTCCGGCGGAAAGTAAATGACTATAGCTTTGATTTGGACGTAGCTAAAAGAAAGTTAGTCAAGGCTCGGAAGCAAACGGGCAGAGACGCCGATGAAAGAGCCAAGTTGGTTCGGCAGCTACAAGACAAGCACGATGTTGAAGTAGCTCAGCTTAGAAAGAAAATAATTTCAGCCACGGTCAAGAGTAACAAGATTATCAAAGATCTTGAGGAGGAGAGAGAGCACTGCTACACGACTATGGCTAGATTGGAATTGGAGTTGCAACAAGTGCAAAAGGACGACCAACATACCCTGGATGCTCGCACTCAACAAATAAGCCGGTTATTGCAAGAAAAAGGGGTCATCAGAGAAAAGATTGTTCGCATCGCCCAATACATCACCCGGAAGACTCAGCTTTGTGAAGATATGTCTCGGAGGACTTTTGTATCTGCAGTGAAGTTTTTGTACAACAAGTCATGGCCGACCTGGATAGGCTTCAAAGGGGTTTAGCATATAGGCCCGGCGGCAAGGCCGAACGATGCCTCGCGGGCACTAGGTGCATTAATGTACTCTTAGGTCATGCATCATCTTTCATTTTTCTTTTTAAAACATCACTTTGTAATCAATGTTTTGAATTATCAATGAGAAAACAAGTGTTGTTACCAATTCTTTTGCTTTATGTCATTTCCTTTAAATCCGCTAGGCAAATAAATAGGAGCGTAATTATAAAAACGACAAGGAAAAAGAGAGAAAAGGAAAAAGCAAGATTAAGGAAAAAAAATAATTATGAAAACGACAAGGAAAAAGAGAGAATAGAAAAGCAAGAAAAAAAGGAGAAAAAGAAAAAGAAAAGAAAAGAAGAAAAGAAAGAAAGAAAGAGAAAGAAAACAAAGAGAGTGGAAAAAGAGAGAAAGTTATTGGTCCAAATGAGCAGCGGCCGGGATGATGCATAACGACTCGAGGAAATGTGTTTGTTTTAAAGTCGTTGCATCTTATTTATGCGCTAACAACTAACGAGTGTTGATGTTTGTGAGTCCAGATTTTCTAGGCAACTGGCATTCTGGCTACCCACCCATACAACACCAGATACAAAAAGATGACAAAGGCTGTGTCCCAGGAAATCGAGGCAACTATTGTGGACCCCGCTCACGAAGAAGAGATCGTGGATGTGGCAGGGATGAAGGAAGAAATGTACAAGCTGAGACAGCGGATGGCCGAAATGTACCAGGCTTGGTCTAGAGGTCAACCACTACCAGCCTACCCTACTAACCCTGCATATGTCCCTCCAGCCAATCCTAACCCTGAGCCACCAACAATGAACTCGTCCTCCACCTACCCCGACTACCCTCACTACTATGCTTCCACCTCCCAGATACCACCACCTCCAACCAAGCAAGCACCACCTCAGATACCACAAGTTGCTCCTGTATATGTGGCACCTCCGCCCGCCGTTATCCACAAATCCTCTAGTGAACCGATGTTTCATATCCAGGATCCTCACTACTACCCTCCGGAGCCGACTTTCAGACAACACGAGTCTCATGCTCCGATGATGGAAGCAAGTGCCGGGCAGGAAGAGATGGCTCGGAAAGTGAAAAGTCTTGAGAATGCTTTCCGCAATATGCAAGGACTGGGAGGGCAAGTGAGTGTAGCCTACAAAGACCTGTGTTTGTTCCCTGAGGTGCAGCTTCCCGTGGGATTCAAGTTGCCAAAGTTCGACATGTATAGCGGACACGGGGATCCGGTAGCTCATCTCAGAGGATACTGTAGCAAGATGAGAGGCGCGGGAGGTAGAGATGAATTGTTGATGGCGTACTTCGGCCAAAGTTTGAGTGGATCAGCTCTGGAATGGTACACCCGACAGGACCATACAAGGTGGTTCGTCTGGGATGACTTAGCACAAGCTTTCGCTAGTCACTTTCAGTACAATTTGGAGATCATACCCGACAGGTTATCCCTTACCAAGATGGAGAAGAAGCCCGGAGAAAGCTTTAGGGAATACGGTTTTAGATGGAGGGAACATGCCGCTAGAGTGGATCCATCCATGAAAGAAGGGGAGATGGTGGATTGTTTTCTACAGGCTCTGGAGCCAACATACTACGGCCATCTAGTGTCAGCAATTGGAAAGAGTTTTAATGAAGTTGTGAAAATGGGGAGTTTTGTAGAGGAAGGTTTGAAGACAAACAAAATTATGAGTTTTTCGGCTATCAAGGCCACCAATCAAGCTATACAAAGTGGAAACGGGGGAGTGATGGGAAAGAAGAAGAAGGAAGAAGTAGCAACCGTAGAAAGTAGGCCATGGAGTCGCAACCCACATTATAACCCACCAAGACCCTACCGCCAACACCCACCAAGCCCAGCAACCTCATATAATCCACCACCACCATCTTATCCGCCAAACCCATACAACACACCAAGCCCATATAACCCACCACCACCACCATACCCACCAACAGTCCCACATTACCACCACCCACAAGCCCAAGCCTACCCACCACCACCACCACCACCCCATGTGTGGAGAGCTCAAGCTCCACACAATGTGTACCACACTCAGAACACATATCCAACCTCTAAACCTTACCGAAACCAAAATAGACCCAGGCCGGACGCTGATTGGAGAAACAAAGCAAGAAAAACTTACTCCTCTCGGAGAATCATATACCAGTCTTTACCATAGGTTGAAAGAGTTGGGAATGTTAAGACCAGTTGCACCAAAAGTTCCAAACCCACCCCCGAAAAATCTTGATTCTTCCGTCAGATGTGAATACTGTTCGGGAACATTGGGCCACGATACTGAAAAGTGTTGGCAATTGAAGAACGCCATCCAAGATCTCATTGATGAGAGGAGAATTGAAGTGCAAGCTCCTGAAGCCCCAAACATTACCCAGAATCCGCTGCCAAATCACCACGAAACACATATGATAGAATTAGTGCAGGGTGATGGCAATCAAAAACCATCTCAGGCCGTGATGATGATAAAGTCGAGTGGCAAGTTAGAAAAGGAAGTTGTGAAGGAGAAAGCGATTGTTGAGAAACCAAAGCCAGTAGTGGTGGGAGGTTTAAAAGTGGTAGTGCCAGGCGCAAAGACGATCGTGATTGTGAAAGGCGCAAGTGCAGAGCCAGTAATCATAAAACCAGTAGTGCAAATGCCAGTGGTGAGTACAAAGACTGTACCTTGGAACTATAACAAGGTAGCAGTAGTTTACAAGGGAAAAGAGATTTCTGGTGAAATTAATGAAACGCATGGACTCACCCGGTCCGGAAGGTGTTTTGCTCCAGAGGAACTGAGAAAGATGAAGACGGTAAAAGAAAGTCAATTGAAGAAGCCAGTGTCGGAGGAGGAAGCAGAAGAGTTTCTTAAGAAAATGAAGTCACAAGAGTACTCGGTGGTTGAGCAGTTAAGAAAGACCCCGGCCCAAATTTCTTTATTATCTTTGTTGATACATTCAGAGGAGCACCGGAAGGCTCTTATGAAGATTCTAAATGAGGCTCATGTTCCGGAAAAGATTTCAGTGTGTCACTTGGAGAAGATTACCAGCAAAATTTTCGAGTCTAATAGGATCACCTTCTCTGATAAGGAGCTGCCGGTGGAGGGAACTGAACACAATAAAGCATTGTACCTTACAGTAAAAAGTGAAGAGTCAGGTCGTGACCAGGGTATTGATTGACAACGGATCGAGCGCTAACATTTGCCCGCTGTCAACTTTAGGGAAGCTGAACATTAGCCCGGACAGAATCCGGAGGAACAGTATCAACGTGAGAGGGTTTGACGGCGGAGGTAAAAACACATTAGGAGATATTATTTTGGAAGTGACCATCGGTCCCGTTGATTTTACTATGGAGTTCCAGGTGCTCGACATTGCCGTGTCGTATAACTTGTTGTTAGGTCGACCCTGGATTCATGCGGCCAAGGCAGTACCATCTTCTCTACACCAGATGGTCAAGTTTGAGTGGGAACAGCAAGAGATTGTCGTACACGGGGAGGAAAATGCTTGTAATGTGGTAGCACCTTTTGATGATACTGATGGGGATAGAGGTCCTTGGGTCTACCAAGTGACGGATGCTGTTGTGGTGAACAGAATTGCTGAAGGGGAAAAGTTGCCAACCCCTATGATGGCACCAACTGCTGTGATGGTGGCCAGAGAAATGCTGAGAAACGGATTTGCACCGGGGAGGGGATTAGGCAAAACACTGCAGGGAGTCATTCAACCAGTTCAGCTTCCGGAAAACAAAGGTACATTCGGCTTAGGGTTCAAACCCACCTTTGCCGACATCCAAAGAGCCTCAAAAGCCAAAAAGAACTGGATCTTGCCCAAACCCATACCCAAATTATCCGACACCTTCATCAGGCCTGGTACAAAATATCAACCATCTGCTGCGACAAAGTACATTGAGACCCAACTTGATGAAGAAATGCTGGGTTTTGAGAAGATGTTTTGGGAGGTGAATACGATTGAAGCAGGGGAAGGCACAAGCAAAATGGACGTGCAGTTTGTGGGGCCTGGAATCACGTTGAACAATTGGGAAGCTACTCCTTTCCCTGTCAGGAAGGAGTCTTGGTAGTTAGCTCAAAATTTCATCATTGCTTTCCCGAAAGTTGTTATTTTTATAGTTTTCCCATTCCCCTCATGAAAAGAAAATCACCATGTATCCCGAACATTGTTCACTCTTTTATTAATGAAATGCGGTCTCCCTTTTTCTTCACTTTTGCCTTATTTTTCTTTATTTTTCCTTTTGTACAGTTTTGCATGTGTTGATTCCAATGCCATGTCATGCGTGAAGGATTCTAGACCCAGTTCCGACAATCACGTTACTATACAAGAAATCGAGGAAGATAGTGAAATAGAATGTGAGGATGAGGAAGCCCTGGAGGAAATAAGTAAGGACATGAAACAATACGAGGAAAAACCCAAACCGAATCTGAGTGATACGGAATCTGTAAATTTGGGGAGCGAAGATGATGTCCGAGAAACAAAGATTAGTGTGCATTTGGAGGCGCCCTTCAGGGATGAATTGATATGGTTGTTACACGAATCAAGGACATCTTTGCCTGGTCCTATGATGACATGCCCGGACTTAGCACCGATTTGGTGGTACACAAGTTGCCTATTTATCCTGAATGCCGACCGGTAAAGCAAAAGTTGAGAAAGTTCAAAACGGACATTAGTGTAAAGATAAAAGAAGAGGTGAATAAGCAGTTTGAGGCAAAGGTCATAAGAGTTACTAAGTACCCCACCTGGTTGGCAAATGTTGTGCCGGTCCCGAAGAAAGATGGCAAAACCAGAGTGTGTGTAGACTATAGAGACCTCAACAAAGCCAGTCCGAAGGATGACTTCCCATTGCCAAACATTCACATATTGATCGACAATTGCGCCAAGCATGAGATCGGTTCGTTTGTGGACTGTTATGCTGGATATCACCAGATCCTTATGGACGAAGAAGATGCCGAGAAAACTGCCTTCATTACACCTTGGGGAACATACTGTTACAGAGTAATGCCGTTTGGATTGAAGAATGCCGGGGCAACTTACATGAGGGCAATGCCACAATGTTTCACGATATGATGCATCGAGAAATTGAAGTATATGTGGATGATGTCATCATAAAGTCCAGAAAACAACCTGATCATGTGAGAGATTTGAGGAAGTTTTTCCAAAGACTCCGGAGGTACAATCTAAAGCTCAATCCGGCGAAGTGTGCTTTTGGAGTACCTTCAGGGAAACTACTGGGGTTTATTGTGAGTCGGCGAGGTATTGAACTGGATCCATCAAAGATCAAGGCTATTCAAAGTCTACCTCCGCCGAAGAACAAAAAGGAGGTCATGAGTTTGCTAGGAAGGTTGAATTACATTAGTCGGTTCATTGCTCAATTGACATCAACATGCGAGCCGATCTTCAAGTTGTTGAAGAAAGATGCAGCAGTGAAATGGACCGACGAGTGTCAGGAAGCCTTCGACAAGATTAAGGAATATTTGGCCAATCCTCCGGTGTTAGTACCTCCAGAACCAGGGCGACCTTTGATTTTGTATCTGACAGTGCTGGATAACTCTTTCGGTTGTGTACTGGGTCAACATGACGAGACAGGCAAGAAAGAACAAGCCATATATTACCTCAGCAAAAAGTTTACATCCTACGAGGTGAAGTATAGCCAACTGGAAAGAACTTGTTGTGCATTGATTTGGGTAGCTCAGAAGCTAAAGCATTATTTGTCAGCATACACCACGTACTTGATATCACGATTGGATCCTCTCAAGTATATATTTCAGAAGCCTATGCCTACGGGAAGATTGGCCAAATGGCAGATTCTGCTCACAGAATTTGACATTGTCTATGTAACTCGTACGACAATGAAGGCACAAGCTATTGCAGACCACTTAGCCGAGAATCCGGTGGATGATGAGTATGAACCATTGAAGACTTACTTTCCGGATGAAGAGGCAATGATTGTCGAGGAGATGGAGCAAGATGAGAGACCGGGATGGAAAATGTACTTTGACGGAGCCGTCAACAGCAAGGGCGTTGGTATCGGAGCGGTACTCATTTCAAGTACGGGTCAACACTATCCCGTCACAGCTCAGCTTCGATTTTTCTGTACCAACAATATGGCCAAATATGAGGCGTGCATCTTGGGATTAAGGAGAGCAATTGACATGGGTATTCAAGAGATTTTGGTCATGGGTGACTCGGATCTCTTGGTACACCAAATTCAAGGGGAATGGGAGACACGAGATTTGAAATTGATACCATATCGGTATTGTTTGCACGAGTTGTCTCAAAGATTCCGGTCTATAGAGTTCAAGCACATCCCAAGAATGCACAATGAGATTGCAGATGCTTTGGCCACATTGTCCTCTATGTTGCATCATCCGGACAAGACATATATAGATCCGCTCCAGATCCAAGTCCGAGATCAGAATGCTTATTGCTTCATTGTGGAAGAAGAGTCGGATGGAGAGCCGTGGTATCATGATATTAGAGAATACTTGAAAGCTAGTAAATACCCAGAGCAAGCCACAGGAGACCAAAAGAGAGCCATCAGGCGTCTAGCCAATGGATTTTTCCTCAGTGGAGGAGTGGTATACAAAAGAACACCAGATCTGGGTTTATTGCGGTGTGTAGATGCACAACAAGCAAATGAAATCATGATTGAAGTACATGCCGGAGTATGCGGACCCCACATGAGCGGATATGTTTTAGCAAAGAAGATTTTGAGAGCGGGGTACTACTGGCTCAATATGGAGCGTGATTGTATCAGGTATGTAAAGAAATGCCATCAATGCCAGGTACATGGGGATCTGATCCATTCCCCGCCTTACGAGTTGCACACAATGTCAGCGCCTCGGCCCTTTGTTGCTTGGGGCATGGATGTCATCGGCCCAATAGATCCAGCCGCTTCTAATGGGCACAGGTTCATCCTGGTTGCAATTGATTATTTCACCAAGTGGGTCGAAGCTAAGACATTTAAGGCAATGACGAAGAAAGCGGTGGTGGATTTTGTGCACGAGAATATTATATGCCGATTTGGAATCCCCAAGGTGATTATCACAGACAATGGAGCCAATTTAAACAGTCATCTCATGGCGGAAGTTTGTGAAAGGTCTAAGATCGCGCACCGCAATTCCACACCTTACAGGCCAAAGGCGAATGGAGCAGTAGAAGCGGCTAACAAGAATATCAAGAAGATTCTCCGAAAAATGGTGGAAGGATCCAGGCAATGGCATGAAAAGTTACCCTTTGCTCTCATGGGTTACCGCACGACGGTATGTACTTCTATCGGAACCACACCTTATACACTGGTGTACGGAACGGAGGCTGTTATACCCGCAGAAATAGAAATACCGTCATTGCGAATTATAGCCGAATCCGAGATAGATGACGATGAATGGGTAAAGGCCCGGTTAGAACAGTTGAATTTGATTGATGAGAAGAGGTTGGCCGCAGTCTGCCATGGGCAGTTGTATCAACGAAGAATGGCCAGAGCATATAATAAGAAGGTACGACCTCGAAAGTTTGAAGTCGGACAACTTGTTTTGAGGCGTATCTTACCACATTGGGCAGAGGCAAAAGGCAAGTTTGCGCCAAATTGGTAGGGACCGTTCGTGGTATCACGGGTGTTGTCCAATGGAGCATTGTATTTAACAGATGTTGAAGGAAGGTACGTAGAGACTGCTATCAATTCAGATGCGGTCAAAAGATACTATGTATGATTCCTTTTCAATTATATGTTTTGTATTTTGTTGTGATTTTGGAATTGAAATGACGAAGGCGTTTTATTCTCTATCCAAACACTTTATCCATTGATAACCCCTTTGAGCCTTAATGAATGAATTCTTTCATATCCCTCTCTCGGAATCGCTCTAGTGCAATAAGATCGAAATTGCCAGAATGAAAAATGAAATGATGGAAAAATGAAAAAAAAAAAAAAATGAAAAAATGAAAATGAAAAAAAAAAGAGAAAAAGACAAAAATCGGGAAAGAGTCAAAAGAAATCCATCTAACTTATGAAGTTGGATGAACTACGTCCGACTTGATCCCGAAAGGGTACGTAGGCAGCCTCTCTGAGGTTCAGTCACAACAAAAGAAAAAATCCAAAAATTCCCCACATATTGAAACTGGGGCAGAAGTTATGTTTAATAATTCCGAGAGTTGTAAATACTTTTAACCCTCGTTGAAATTTTGAGCCTTTATATCTTTCTTTCTTAACCCACCCAAAAGCCACGTTACAGTCCAAAGAAAGACCTTCTGATCAATTTTGAAATGACAACAAATACAACGAAGGAGGAGCGAAGCATCGGATAATACCCGTGGTACAGAAAAACAAAATACAAAAAGGAAAAAATGGAAAAATAAAAATGAGAGAGTCTCATCAGTGAAAACCTTAGCCGGCACTGTGAGGCGATTGTGAGGTTGAGAGAAATAAAATGAGAGAGTCTCATCAGTGAAAACCTTAATCGGCACCGTGAGATGATTGTGAGGTTGAGAGAATAAATGAGAGAGTCTTATTGGTGAAAACCTTTCGAGGCACCGTAAGGCGATCGTGAGGACTATCAGAAAAGAGAAAAGGCAACAAAAAAGAGTTCGGTTTGGGGTCAAAGGAAATTCAGAGTCAGAATAATGATTGGAACGAACTGGGTCGGAGTTTAAATACATGGCATGGTCGGCGGAATCAGCCAACAAATACCCAGATAAGTTCCGTCATCTCTCCAAAATACCCTTACCTTTCTTTCATTTTTTCTGCATTTCATTGTTTACCCTTTTGAGAGCTAACTACCAGCTCCTGATAACGGAAGTTGAAACAACACTGGATCAGAAAGGATAGAAGATTGGGGAGGAGAATAAAGAAGCTTGGCAAACATGGCCAAAGAAAAAGAAAAACAAAACAAAAATGGAGAAATGAGAAAAATACAAAAAGAGTCTGCAAGGGACAAGAAGTCAAAAGCCATGCAACATGAGAAAGCAAAAACAAAGGAAGCAATGAGAAGTGGGGACGGCAGATGCCAGTTGCCAGAAGTTTATATCTAATAAATTTTGTTTCATGCAGGAACAGATTGTCACTAATCACTTTAAAGTGAATGTGACCAATGTGGAAAATTTAAAATACCAAAAAGAGAAAGTCTGCCGAATAAGTGGAGAAATTCACACGCAAGAGATAAGTTGGTAAAAAGAAAATACCAAAAAGAGGAAGGTAACATCTTTTAAAATCCACTCCCCAGTCCTCAGAGCTGTCACACCTCCCTTTTTACTACCCCGCACATGCGTAAGGTGTATAAATACACTTGTAGGGTATACCCCGACGCTCAATTACCCGAGACGGATAAAATAACGTAAGGGAAGGAGTTTTTCCAATTTAAGGACAATCGGTTCGGGATATATTTAGAGATTGATCAGAGTCGCCACTTGGGAATGACAATGGTGTCCCAAGTCACCGGTTAATCCCGAATCCGAGGAATTTTGACTCTTTGAAATGTCTGCGAAGCAGAGGTCCGGATAAGGAACTCTGTTAACCCGGGAGAAGGTGTTAGGCACTCCCGGATTCCGTGGTTTTAGCACGGTCGCTCCACTGTCGTTTTTTGACTTTTGTTTGACTCAGTTATGGATTTTAACAACATAATGTGCTTTTACGTTAAATATTATTTTTTAGGAATTTGTCACATCGCGGAAACACGCCTCGAGTCATACCGCAACCAGTACGCCTATGACTTTTGGAGTATTTCGGCTTTGCCGAGATTTGGATTTGAGTTGCACCAAGTGCACACTCGTTCATAGGAAGGTACATTAAAATCGTGCCCTAAAGTAGCGTCTATCGGCTTTTAATTATTTTGGGTAAGACTATGGAATTAATTAATAGTCTTCCCGAGTCTAATTGTATTATATTGTTACTAAAGGGGGCCCCGGTGTTATTCGGGCGAGGCTCGTCCCAACTTAATTTATTAAGTTCGGTCCTATTTCGTTTAACTACATTTGCTATTCATTGTTTTTGCCTTAGTCGTGTGCTATTACCATAATAATCCCAGGCCCGTTATTTAGATGGGCCTGGTTACAATTGAAGCTTTACACATATATTACATTATTCCAGCCCTTTAAGGCCCAAGTATTTACATGATTTTAGGGTCGTTAGTTGAATTGGCTACTTATCAAAGTTCAGGCTCACCTCTAGAATCAAAATTAGACAAAGAAATGGAATTACATTGAAAATGAACGAACAAAGACACACGTTTTGATCAATAAGAAATTCACCAACATGTTTATTTATATCAGATTCGCATACATAGAATAACAACTCTAAAGCAGTAGTTCTCTGTACAGGCTTGATGAAACTATAAATCACTATCATTTTTACAGCTAAAAGATCATATCATTAGTTACTGGTTTAAAGCTAATTCTAAGAGGTCTGGGTGATTACATAAGAGGACTTAGAAATGATTAAACTAATAAACTAAAAATATGAGCCAATTAATTGCATGCGTGTGATTTGCAATACCAATTTCAATTGCACCTTATACTTAATACTATATCCCCAGTTCTTCTTAATCCCGATTGTTTCAATATCTAATTATCTGTCCTTTTAAAACTTAAGCAAATTTAAGCCTACGTTTATAGATGAACTAAGCACCAGTTTAAACAATCATTGAAGGAGTTTGAATCTTCAAAACTTGTTATGAATGAACTATTGATAAATGATTTAAACTTAGCTCATTGGCAAATTGCGAACTCAGATATTCGTGAGTTACTATCTATTTCAACATTCTTATTCCATCTTTTAAGGCATTAACTAAGTGACAATGATTTCCGAAATTCTTGTAAAGCTAAAGTTATTGGTGATTTCCTATATGAGCTTCCGTCATTATAAACCTGTGTGATGGTTACTTAGCCTCATTTTAAGGATTTTACCTAATTAACTAAATGGTGAACTATCTATATTATACTACTACTATACTATACTACCACTACTATACTATTACACTGTTTTTGTTTCTGTTTTTCTTTGCTACTATCTACAAACAAATTACAGTATTAAACTACAACTATAAAGCAACAATGAATCTAAACTTGGATCTTCACTTTATTTCATCAAAGGCGCCAATACAGCATTATTCATAAAGAAATGTACCTGGATGAAACAGAGAAATCGATGAGTTCTAGGGGAGAAGAAGTAAGCAACAGCAGTGATTGAAACAGCAGTGAATGCAACAGTGAAGAGAAGGAAACACAGCACACAGCAGTAGCAAAATCCACAGCAAACAGAGAAGACCCAAGTAGATAACCCAATGGAATCCGATAGAAAACCCATGAAATTCTGTATTCAATGAATTTCAGTGTTAATGTATTTTCCAGATTACTCTTAGAATTGGAACCCCAAATACTAGCTCAGATTGTTCTACCGTGAAAATCCCCCTTTTTCAGCCCCTCTTTTGAGATATTTATAGCTAACCTTTTAGGGTTGAATACTTGGGGAGGAAGTAATGGGATTAATCCCACTTCCCCCCTCCTAAAATTACCTATTCTACACTTTAGTCCCATTTTCAGTTACTAAAATCCTTCCAGCATGTGCTGGAAGGTTCTAAAGATTCTCTTTTATGGCCTTTTACTAGTATAACCTTAGGGGTTTGAGATTTTTACTGATTTCCCATTTTTAGGAGACCATTATACCCCTAAATCTCTGCAAAATTGCAGAAATCAGGAGTATAAATGTCCCTATTACCCTCCTAAGTTCTTACTAGTTACTAATTTACCTTTTCAATTCCCAATTGTGCCCCTAAGGGCACTGCTGATTTACTAGCTTTGCCTAGGGCAGACTTCAACTAATTTTGCACCTATTTAACTAATGGCCAGCCCTGGCATTAGTATTTAAGGGCTGGCCAGATTTATTCTTAAGAACTATTTCAATTTTAGCCACTTTTAAACTAATTTCAGTCAATTAAGACCAATTTATTCCTAATTAAAGCTAATTGCAGGCATAGCCTGTTTTGTTATTATGTTTAACCTATTTAAAAGTTAGCCAGTCTCAAGTTGAGACTTAGCTTGGGCTATTAAAGCCATATACTGAACAGCTAGGCCCAAAACCTTTACAGGTTTGGCCACTTTGCTGTTCAGGGCTCAATATAGAGCCTGGGCTAGTCTGCATTTGCAGACATAGCCCTTTGCACAACCAGACACTGTTAAACAGTGAGCTGTGTGTTAGGGCTCACAGAATTGGTCAACCTTTTGCAAGGTTGACCATTCTTAGGCCAATTATTAAACTTGTAGCCTATTTTGTTCATTTTCAGTTTATACCTATTTAAAAACTAACCACTTATGGAACCTAGAACTACAGCTATAACCAATCCCCTTAAAGTATGAAAGGCATTTAACAGTATTCATGCCTAACATAAAACTATTGCAAACTTAACCATTTCAACATATAATTGCACATATAAACACATGAAGTCAAATATTGTTCATTAATCAATCAAAATTCAGAAGTAGGGTTTGATAATGTTGAATCTCAACTAATCAACTTACATAACTTGAAATCATGCAGCCACATGGCAATTAACATCAATTAGGATAAGCAACAGTCATTTCATGTTAAATGATATACTGAAAAACCCTACAACACTTAGCATTTATGGATATAGACATTGAATTCCCAAAACCAGTAAGCATGGTTCAACTAATCTAAGTAGGGTAATTAGGATTCATTTTTAAGTGCTACCCTAGCTTGATATATGCATGTTAAGAGTGAAGATGAGGAACAGAAAGACATGAAGGAGCAATGAATAACATCCCTAAATCTATTATGCAAAAGTGACAGAAGAAAGATCATGGGCATGCATGTGAGGGTGCTATTTGAAGTAGTAACCCTTAAGTAGACATGAGAGTCTAATGGCTAATTCTAAAATTATTCTAAAAGGAAAACAATGAACACATGGAAAACTGGAGTAGAGCCAACTCAGATATGAAACTAATATTTAGTCCTAACAGTATAACTAAACATGAAAAGACTAATTCAAACTTAATATAAGGGACCCATAGCTAATTCTATCCTTAAGCATGAGACAAAGAGAAGAGAAGGATCATTCAAACTGTCAAGAACTAACAGGGAAGATTAAGAGAGAATGAGAAAACATGCAAACAGAATGGAGAAGCCTAATACTAGCAGAGGACAAACAAGAGGAAAGATATCGGGTTCAAATCTTCAAATCAGAGAATCAGAAACCAAAATCCAAACATAGTATAAGATATGAATAACAATGACTAGACAGCTAAGCATGTGAAGAATCATGAAGAAAGGAACGGTCATGTTGTGGAAAGTAAACAGGTCTGGACTCATATTACACAGCAGAACGAAAAGGAAGGAAACTGAACATGATTGAAACATACAAATCAAGAGAAAAACATGAAGATGAACAAGTTAAAACACTGGAACTACAGAAGATGAAGAAGCACAGGGGATAAACAAAATATCAAGACGACAGACACAAAACAAAGGAAAGCAAAGCAAAACCCTAAAATTAACATGCGAAAACAAATAAGAAATGTAGAAGAGATATCAAAAGCCAACAGAGAAAGAAACAAAAGATGAAAAAGAATAAGGGATATTAAGAACATATCTTTAAATCAGAGAAACAGGCCAAAATTTTGACGAAAGACACCCTAATTCTTATGACAAACTAACAGATGTAATATATATATATACGATAAAAGATAAGAAACAAAAGAAGATGAACAGTCAAACATGGAGCACAGATGAACAAATTAAACCCTAAAACTAATCATGTGAAGCACGAGGAAAAGGGCAGATAGAAACATGCAAGACAAGAAACACATAGATCAAACAGGAAAAAGCAAAGAAATATAAAACAGGGGGAGGGTACTTAGCTTGCGGGGTCGGTCCCCCAAGCTTCCTATTCCCTTTTCTTTTCTTTTCTTTAATCTCAGACCCTCCCAGACCTTCAAGCTCCTTTTTATTCACTCTTGTTTTCTTTTTCTTATTCTTTTCCAGATTTTTTTTTCTTTTTCCTTCTCTGTTTTTTTTCGTTCAGGCCTAAAGACGAGGCCTTTTTTGGATTCTGGGTTGCATGAGGTGTTTTGGAGGTGGTAAAGGTGAGGTCTTGATTGAGGTTGGATTTGGGGTCGCCGGAGTTAGGGTTCCGGCGACCTTCTTCGGGATATTCGAGGCGTTCCGGTTTGATTCGAGGGTGACCAGTGGTATGAGTGGATAGATCAGGAAAGGAGGAAGAGATTGGCATTAGTTTTGAGCAGTGGTTCATTGTTTGGGTGGTCACCGGTGTAACTCCGGTGACCGGGGTTTTGAAGAGCAAGGGTTTTTTCTGGGTTCTTGGGTGTGTTTTGAGTGAAGAAGAAGAAGGAGAAGAGGGGGTAGTAAGAAGACAAGCCGGCGACCACCGTAGGAGTGGTGGCCGCCATGGCCGCTGATGATGAAGAAGAAGATGAGAGATACAGGGAGACGAAGAGGAGGGCGGCTGTCTCTTAGGGTTTTAATTTTGGCAAAATGAGACAGTCGCTTCAGACAAGCCATTTTTATAGGGCAAATATCCCAGGTGATCTTGGCCGTTGATTTGTTGATGATCAACGGTCAAGACCAGGCGTTACGAAACGGCACCGTTCCATCACTAAAGAGACCAAAGGTCTCTTCCGTTAGATCAACTCCTACGGACGGTTGAGATTGATCCTTACATCTCAATAAACCAAATAACTTCGCTAATTATTTCAGCCATTGGATCGAGCATAACGGATGGCTGAGATTGCACCTCCCTTCACGGATCAGGCTTAGCCTTTGGGCTTAAGGACTGGGCTAACCAATTGGACTGTATTTGGCCCAGTCTTATTACACTTATATATATTTTGTATTTTTCTAATATTTTAATTATTTTTATGTATTTTCTTTTATACTTTTTTTTTCTTTTCTTTTATGAAAAATTATAAATCCTAATTTACTACCTACTCTAATTTCCTAGTATTTTTTGGTAATTTTCTGCTATTTTTTCCTAATTTCTACTACTTAAGCTATTTTACTAATTTCCTAATTAACTAAACTAACAAATTACTTACTACTATTTTTGATTTTTTCTAATTTCTTACTTATTCAAACACACAAAAATATAACTAATTTCAAACAAAGCAAGTAATTACACTAAAAAAAAATATATTTATTTTAATTTTGGAATTATTTGCCTAGTGCAAAAATCATGTGCTCACAAGGGTGAGGGAATACTTTTCTGCATTCGCATTGCACGTTTAATTTCAGATTTTTGCACATCGGCATATTCCGTGAAAGCATTTTTGAAAACCTTTTGACCGCACCCTGCTTTAGAGGTTGCCTACATATCCTGGGCTAAACAGGAATCAGGTCAGTGTAGTTCGGGAAGGTCTGGCAGTTTAAAAACTACCAGACTCACTGTTGCATTGACACTGTTGAGACTCGCCGACTTACTCCTTATTACACCGGGGAAAATGTAAAATAAAGAAGCTATTCTAAGCTATGATCCTACAATTACAATTGTTCCTTGTCTAGCTTTTGCTCTTCTTCCCTTTCCGGTGATGCAGAATCTTCCTTTTTGTTGATTTTCTTGTTTTCTTGATGACTCTCTTTTTTGTTGATTTTCTTGTTTTCTTGATGACTCTCTTTTTTGTTGATTTTCTTGTTTTCTCTTGTTGACGAGCTGAACCTGCTTAAAACAAAACAACAAACTACCCTTTTTTTTTCTCTGCCCCAGTGTGGGCTTTTAACTGTATGAACCATGATATGCAGAAAATATTCCCGTATTTGAAGGTGGGCGCCTAACAGAAAATTTAAACGTGCAATGCGATGCGAGAAAATATTCCCGTATTTGAAGGTGGGCGCCTAACGTGAAATTAAACGTGCAATGCGAATGCAGAAAAATATTCCCGAATTAGAAGGTGGGCGCCTAACATAAATTAAACGTGCAATGCGAATGCAGAAAAATATTCCCGAATTTGAAGGTGGGCGCCTAACGAAACTAAACGTGCAATGCGAATGCAGAAAATATTCCCGTATTTGAAGGTGGGCGCCTAACGAATTGAAACGTGCAATGCGAATGCAGAAAATATTCCCGAATTTGAAGGTGGGCGCCTAACGGAATTGAAACGTGCAATGCAAATGCGGAAAATATTCCCGAATTTGAAGGTGGGCGCCTAACAGAAATTTAAACGTGCAATGCGGATGCGAAAAGTATTCCCGAATTTGAAGGTGGGCGCCTAACAGAAATTAAACGTGCAATGCGAATGCGGAGAAAATATTCCCGTATTTGAAGGTGGGCGCCTAACGAATTTAAACGTGCAATGCGAGAAAATATTCCCGTATTTGAAGGTGGGCGCCTAACGAATTGAAACGTGCAATGCAAATGCGGAAAATATTCCCGAATTTGAAGGTGGGCGCCTAACAGAAATTTAAACGTGCAATGCGATGCAAAAAGTATTCCCGAATTTGAAGGTGGGCGCCTAACGGAAATTAAACGTGCAATGCGATGCAGAAAATATTCCCGTATTTGAAGGTGGGCGCCTAACGGAATTTAAACGTGCAATGCGATGCAGAAAATATTCCCGTATTTGAAGGTGGGCGCCTAACAGAAATTAAACGTGCAATGCGATGCAGAAAATATTCCCGTATTTGAAGGTGGGCGCCTAACAGAATTTAAACGTGCAATGCAGAAAATATTCCCGAATTTGAAGGTGGGCGCCTAACAGAATTGAAACGTGCAATGCGAATGCAGAAAATATTCCCGAATTTGAAGGTGGGCGCCTAACAGAATTGAAACGTGCAATGCGATGCAAAAAATATTCCCGAATTTGAAGGTGGGCGCCTAACAGAAATTTAAACGTGCAATGCGAATGCAGAAAATATTCCCTCAGCCTGAGGACTGGGGAGTGGATTTCAAAAATATTACCTTCCTCTTTTTGGCATTTTCTTTTTACCAACTTATCCCTTGCCTGTGAATTTCTCCACTTATTCGGCAGGCTTTCTCTTTTTGGTATTTTAATTTTCCACATTGGTCACATTCACTTTAAAGTGATTAGTGACAATTGTTCCCGCATGAAACAAAATTTATTAGATATAAACTGCTGGCAACTGGCATCTGCCGTCCCCACTTCTTATTGCTTCCTTTGTTTTTGCTTTTTCATGTTGCATGGCTTTCGACTTCTTGTCCCTTGCAGACTCTTTTTGTATTTTCTCATTTTTTCCATTTTGGTTTGGTTTTCTTTTCTTTGGCCATGTTTGCCAAGCTTCTTTATTCCTTTCCCCAATCTTCCATTCTTTCTGATCCAGTGTTATTTCAACTTCCGTTATCAGGAGCTGGTAGTTAGCTCTCAAAAGGGTAAACAATGAAATGCAGAAAAAATGAAAGAAAGGTAAGGGTATTTTGGAGAGATGACGGAACTTATCTGGGTATTTGTTGGCTGATTCCGCCGACCATGCCATGTATTTAAACTCTGACCCAGTTCGTTCCAATCATTATTCTAACTCTGAATTGCCTTTGACCCAAACCAATACTCTTTTTTGTTGTCTTTTTCTTTTGATAGTCCTCACGATCGCCTTACGGTGCCTCGAAAGGTTTTCACCAATAAGACTCTCTCGCTTATTCTCTCAACCTCACAATCATCTCACAGTGCCGATTAAGGTTTTCACTGATGAGACTCTCTCATTTTATTTCTCTCAACCTCACAATCGTCTCACAGTGCCGGCTAAGGTTTTCACCGATGAGACTCTCTCATTTTTTTATATTTTCTTTTTTCATTTTTTGTATTTTGTTTTCTTACCACGGGTATTGTCCGATACTTTGCTCCTCCTTCGTTGTATTTGTTATCATTTCAAAATTGATCAGAAGGTCTTTCTTTGGACCGTAACGTGGCTTTTGGACGGGTTAAGAAAGAAAGATATAAAGGCTCAAAATTTCAACGAGGGTTAAAAATATTTACAACTCTCGGAATTATTAAAACATAACTTCTGCCCCAGTTTCAATATGTGGGGAATTTTTGGATTTTTCCTTTATTGTGACTGAACCTCAGAGAGGCTGCCTACGTACCCTTTCGGGATCAAGTCAGACGTAGTTCACCCAACTTTATAAGTTAGATGGATTTCTTTTTGACTTTTTCCCGATTTTTGTCTTTTTCTCTTTTTTTTTTTTCATTTTTTCATCTTTTTTTTTCATTTTTTTTTTCATTTTTTTCATTTTTCATTTTTTTTTTCATTTTTCCATCATTTCATTTTTTATTCTGGCAATTTCGATCTTATTGCACTAGAGTGATTCCGAGAGAGGGATATGAAAGAATTCATTCATTAAGGCTCGAAGGGGTTAACAATGGATAAGGTGTTTGGATAGAGAATAAAATGCCTTCGTCATTTCAATTCCAAAATCACAACAAAATACAAAACATACAATTGAAAAGGAATCATACATAATATCTTTTGACTGCATCTGAATTGATAGCAGTCTCTACGCACTTTCCTTCAACATCGGTTAAGTATAATGCTCCATTGGACAACACCCGTGATACCACGAACGGTCCCTGCCAATTCGGTGCAAACTTGCCTTTTGCCTCTGCCCAATGTGGTAAGATACGCCTCAATACCAGTTGTCCGACTTCAAACGTTCGAGGTCGTACCTTCTTATTATATGCTCTGGCCATTCTCCGCTGATACAACTGTCCATGGCAGACCGCGGCCAATCTCTTCTCATCAATCAAATTCAACTGTTCTAACCGGGCCTTTACCCATTCATCGTCATCTATCTCAGATTCGGCTATAATTCGCAATGACGGTATTTCTATTTCTGCGGGTATAACGGCCTCTGTTCCATACACCAGGGTATAAGGTGTGGTTCCGATAGAAGTACGTACCGTCGTGCGGTAACCCATGAGAGCGAAGGGTAACTTTTCATGCCACTGTCTGGATCCCTCCACCATTTTCCGAAGAATCTTCTTGATGTTCTTATTTGCCGCTTCTACTGCACCATTTGCCTTTGGCCTGTAGGGTGTGGAATTACGGTGCGTGATCTTAAACCTTTCACAAACTTCTGCCATGAGATGACTGTTTAAATTGGCTCCATTGTCTGTGATAATTACTTTGGGGATTCCAAATCGGCATATGATATTCTCGTGCACAAAATCCACCACCGCTTTCTTCGTCACCGCCTTGAATGTCTTAGCTTCGACCCACTTGGTGAAATAATCAATTGCAACCAGGATAAACCCGTGCCCATTAGAAGCGGCTGGATCTATTGGGCCGATGACATCCATGCCCCAAGCAACAAAGGGCCAAGGTGCCGACATTGTGTGTAACTCATAAGGTGGGGAGTGAATCAAATCCCCATGTACTTGGCATTGGTGGCACTTCTTCACATACCTGATGCAATCACGCTCCATCGTGAGCCAGTAGTACCCAGCTCTCAAGATCTTCTTTGCTAACACATATCCGCTCATGTGGGGTCCGCATACTCCAGCATGTACTTCAATCATAATTTCATCTGCTTGTTGTGCATCCACACATCTCAATAAACCCAGATCTGGTGTTCTTTTGTATACCACTCCTCCACTGAAGAAAAATCCATTGGCTAGACGCCTGATGGCTCTCTTTTGGTCTCCTGTGGCTTGCTCCGGGTATTTGCCAGCTTTCAAGTATTCTCTAATATCATGATACCACGGCTCTCCATCCGACTCTTCTTCCACAACGAAGCAATAAGCATTCCGATCTCGGACTTGGATCTGGAGCGGATCTATGTATGTCTTGTCCGGATGATGCAACATAGAGGACAATGTGGCCAAAGCATCCGCAATCTCATTGTGCATTCTCGGGATATGCTTGAATTCTATAGACTGGAATCTTTGAGACAACTCGTGCAAACAATACCGATATGGTATCAATTTCAAATCTCGTGTCTCCCATTCCCCTTGAATTTGGTGTACCAAGAGATCCGAGTCACCCATGACCAAAATCTCTTGAATACCCATGTCAATCGCCATCCTTAATCCCAAGATGCATGCCTCATATTCGGCCATATTGTTGGTACAGAAAAATCGAAGCTGAGCTGTTACGGGATAGTGTTGACCCGTACTTGAAATAAGTACCGCTCCGATACCAACGCCCCTGCTGTTGACGGCTCCATCAAAGTACATTTTCCATCCCGATCTCTCCTCTTGCTCCGTCTCCTCAACAAGCATTGCCTCTTCATCCGGGAAGTATGTCTTCAATGGCTCATATTCATCATCCACCAGATTCTCAGCTAAGTGGTCCGCAATAGCTTGTGCCTTCATTGCCGTACGAGTTACATAAACAATGTCAAATTCCGTGAGCAGAATCTGCCATTTGGCCAGTCTTCCCGTAGGCATGGGCTTCTGGAATATGTACTTGAGGGGATCCAGCCGTGATATCAAGTACGTAGTGTATGCTGACAAATAATGCTTTAGCTTCTGAGCCACCCAAATCAATGCACAACAAGTTCTCTCCAGTTAGGTATACTTCACCTCGTAAGATGTAAACTTTTTGCTGAGGTAGTAGATGGCTTGTTCTTTCCTGCCTGTCTCATCATGTTGACCCCAGTACACAACCGAAAGAATTATCTAGCACCGTCAAATACAAAATCAGAGGACGCCCTGGTTCTGGAGGAACTAACACCGGAGGATTAGCCAAATATTCTTTTATCTTGTCAAAGGCTTCCTGACACTCGTCGGTCCACTTCACTGCTGCATCTTTCTTCAGCAACTTGAAAATTGGCTCGCATGTTGATGTCAATTGAGCAATGAACCGACTAATGTAATTCAACCTTCCTAATAAGCTCATGACCTCTTTCTTGTTCTTTGGCGGAGGCAGACTTTGAATAGCCTTGATCTTTGATGGATCCAGTTCAATACCTCGCCGGCTCACAATAAACCCCAGTAGTTTCCCTGAAGGTACTCCAAAAGCACACTTCGCCGGATTGAGCTTCAGATTGTACCTCCGGAGTCTTTGGAAAAACTTCCTCAAATCTTTCACATGATCAAGTTGTTTTCTGGACTTTATGATGACATCGTCCACATATACCTCAATTTCTCTATGCATCATATCATGAAACATAGTGGTCATTGCCCTCATGTAAGTTGCCCCGGCATTCTTCAATCCAAACGGCATTACTCTGTAACAGTACGTTCCCCAAGGTGTAATGAAGGCAGTTTTCTCAGCATCTTCTTCGTCCATCAGGATCTGGTGATAACCTGCGTAACAATCCACAAATGAACCGATCTCATGCTTGGCGCAATTGTCGATCAATATGTGGATGTTTGGCAATGGGAAGTCATCCTTCGGACTGGCTTTGTTGAGGTCTCTATAGTCTACACACACTCTGGTTTTGCCATCTTTCTTTGGGACCGGCACAACATTTGCCAACCAGGTAGGGTATTTGGTAACTCTTATGACCTTTGCCTCGAACTGCTTATTCACCTCTTCTTTTATCTTCACGCTAATGTCCGTTTTGAATTTCCTCAGCTTTTGTTTTACCGGCCGGCATTCAGAGTAAATCGGCAACTTGTGTACCACTAGATCCGTGCTAAGCCCGGGCATGTCATCATAGGACCAGGCAAAGATGTCCTTAAATTCATGTAACAACCTTATCAATTCATCCCTGAGGGGTGCCTCCAAATGCACACTAATCTTTGTTTCTCGGACATCATCTTCGTTCCCCAAGTTTACAGATTCCGTATCACTCAGATTCGGCTTGGGTTTTTCTTCGTATTGTTTCATGTCCTTACTTATTTCCTCCAGGGCTTCCTCATCCTCACATTCTATTTCACTATCTTCCTCGATTTCTTGTATAGTAGCGTGATTGTCAGAACTCGGTCTAGAATCCTTCACGCATGACATGGCATTGGAATCAACACATGCAAAACTGTACAAAAGGAAAAATAAAGAAAAATAAGGCAAAAGGAAAGAAAAAGGAAAAACTGCATTTTATTAATAAAAGAAGCGAACAATGTTCGGGATACATGGTGATTTTTTTTTCATGAGGGGAATGGGGAAATTATAACAAGTTTTTTCGGGGAAACAATGATGAAATTTTGAGCTAACTACCAAGACTCCTTCCGGATAAGGAAAGGAGTAGCTTCCCAATTGTTCAATGTGACTCGGGGCCCCACAAATTGCACGTCCATGTTGCTCGTGCCTTCCCCTGCTTCAATCGTATTCACCTCCCAGAACATTTTCCTAAAACCAAGCATTTCTTCACCAAGTTGGGTCTCAATGCACTTTGCTACAGCAGATGGTTGATATTTTGTACCAGGCCTGATAAAGATGTCGGATAATTTGGGTATGGGTTTGGACAAGGTCCAGTTTCTCTTGGCTTTGGAGGCTTTTTGGATATCGGCAAAGGTGGGTTTGAACCCTAAGCCGAATGTACCTTTATTCTCCGGAAGCTGAACTGGTTGAGTGACTCCTTGCAGTGTTTTGCCTAATCCCCTCCCCGGTGCAAATCCGTTTTTCAGCATTTCTCTGGCCACCATTATAGCAGTTGGTGCCATCGTCGGGGTTGGTAACTTTTCTCCTTCAACAACCTTGTTCACTTCTACAACATCCGTCACTTGGTAGACCCAAGGACCCCGATCCCCATCAGTACCGTCAAAAGGTGCTACCACATTACAAGCATTTTCCTCTCCGTGTACAACAATCTCTTGTTGCTCCCATTCAAACTTGACCATCTGGTGTAGAGAAGATGGTACCGCTTTGGCCGCATGAATCCAGGGTCGACCTAACAACAAGTTATATGATACGGCAATATCAAGCACCATGAACTCCATCGTAAAATCAACGGGACCGATGGTCACTTCCAAAATAATATCCCCCAACGTGTTCTTACCTCCGCCGTCAAACCCTCTCACATTGACACTGTTTCTCCGGATTCTATCCGGGCTAATGTTCAGCTTCCCTAGAGTTGACAGCGGGCAGATGTTCGCGCTCGATCCATTGTCAATCAATACCCTGGTCACAACTGACTCTTCACTCTTTACCGTGAGGTACAATGCTTTATTGTGTTCAGTTCCTTCCACCGGCAACTCCCTATCAGAGAAGGTAATTCTATTGGACTCGAAAATTTTGCTGGTAATCTTCTCCAAATGACACACTGAAATCTTCTCCGGAACATGAGCCTCATTTAAAATCTTCATAAGAGCCTTTCGGTGCTCCTCTGAATGTATCAACAGAGATAACAAAGAAATCTGGGCCGGGGTCTTTCTTAACTGCTCAACCACTGAGTACTCTTGCGACTTCATTTTCTTAAGAAATTCCTCTGCTTCCTCCTCCGACACTGGCTTCTTCAGTTGACTTTCTTTTACCGTTTTCATCTTTCTCAGTTCCTCTGAAGCAAAACACCTTCCGGATCGAGTAAGTCCATGCGTTTCATTAATTTCACCAGAAATCTCTTTTCCCTTGTAAACTACTGTTACCTTATTATAGTTCCAAGGCACGGTCTTCGTATTCACCACTGGCATTTGTACTACTGGTTTTATGATCACTGGCTCTGCACTTGCTCCTTTCACAGTTACGATCGTCTTTGCACCTGGAACTACCACCTTTAAACCTCCCATCACTACTGGCTTTGGTTTCTCAACAATTACTTCCTCTTTCACAATTTCTTTCTCTAACTTGTCACTCGACTTTATCATCATGACGGCTTGAGATGGTTTTTGATTGCCATCACCCTGCACCAGTTCTATCATATTCGTTTCGTGGTGATTCGGCAATGGATTCTGGGTAATGTTTGGGGCCTCGGGAGCCTGCACTTCAATTCTCCTCTCATCGATAAGATCTTGAATGGCATTCTTTAATTGCCAACACTTCTCGGTATCGTGGCCCAACGTTCCTGAACAATATTCACATCTGACAGAAGAATCAAGATTTTTCGGGGGTGGGTTCGGATTTTTTGGTGCGATTGGTCTCACCATCCCCAATTCTTTCAACCTGTGGAAAAGACTGGTATATGACTCTCCGAGAGGAGTGAATGTTCTTCTTGCTTTGTTTCTCCAATCGGCGTCTGGCCTGGGTCTATTCTGGTTTCGGTAAGGTTTAGGGGTTGGGTATGTGTTTTGGGTATGGTACACATTGTGTGGAGCTTGAGCTCTCCACACGTGGGGTGGTGGTGGTGGATAAGCTTGGGTTCGAGGGTGATGGTAATGTGGTACAGGTCGGTGGGTATGGTGGTGGTGGTGGGTTATATGGGCTTGGTGCATTGTAGGGATTTAGCGGGTAAGATGGTGGTGGTGGATTATATGGGGTTGACGGGCTTGGTGGGTGTTGGCGGTAAGGTCTGGGTGGGTTATAATGTGGGTTGCGACTCCAGGGCCTACTTTCAACGGTTGCCACTTCTTCTTTCTTCTTCTTTCCCATCACTCCTCCGCTTCCACTCTGTATAGCTTGATTGGTGGCTTTGATAGCCGAAAAACTCATAATTTTGTTTGTCTTCAAACCCTCTTCTACAAAACTTCCCATTTTCACAACTTCGTTGAAACTTTTCCCAATTGCTGACACTAGATGGCCGTAGTATGTTGGATCCAAAGCTTGCAGAAAACAATCCACCATCTCTCCCTCTTTCATCGGTGGATCCACTCTAGCGGCATGTTCCCTCCATCTAAAACCGTATTCTCTAAAGCTCTCTCCTGGCTTTTTCTCCAGCTTGGTAAGGGATAACCTGTCGGGTATGATCTCCAGATTGTACTAAAAATGACTAGCGAAAGCTTGTGCTAAATCATCCCAAACGAACCATCTTGTATGGTCCCGTCGGGTATACCATTCCAGCGCTGATCCACTCAAACTTTGGCTGAAATACGCCATCAACAATTCATCTCTACCTCCCGCGCCTCTCATCTTGCTACAATATCCTCTTAGATGAGCTACCGGATCCCCGTGTCCGTTGTACATGTCAAACTTGGGCAACTTAAATCCTGCAGGAAGCTGCACCTCAGGGAACAAACACAGGTCTTTGTAGGCTACACTTACTTGCCCTCCCAGCCCTTGCATATTGCGGAAAGCGTTCTCAAGACTCTTCACCTTTCGAGCCATCTCCTCCTGCCCGGCACTAGCTTCTATCATGGGAGCGTGAGACTCGTGTTGTCTGAAAGTAGGCTCCGGGGGTAGTAGTGAGAATCCTGGATATGAAACATTGGTTCGCTAGAGGATTTGTGGATAACAGCGGGCGGAGGTGCCACATATACAGGAGCAAATTGTGGAACCTGAGGTGGTGTTTGCTTGGCTGGAGGTGGTGGTATCTGGGAGGTGGAAGCATAGTAGTGAGGGTAATCGGGGTAGGTGGATGATGAGTTCGGTGTTGGTGGCTCGGGGTTAGGATTGGCTGGAGGGACATATGCAGGGTTAGCAGGGTAGGCTGGTAGTGGTTGACCTCTCGACCAAGCCTGGTACATTTCAGCCATCTGTTGTCTTAACTTGTACATTTCTTCTTTCATCCCGGCCACATCCACGATCTCTTCTTCGTGAGCAGGGTCTACAATGGTTGCCTCGATCTCCTGGGATACAGCCTTTGTCATCTTTTTGGATCTGGTGTTGTATGAGTGGGTAGCCAGTATGCCAGTTGCCTAGAAAATCTGGACTCACAAATATCAACACTTGTTAGTTGTTAGCGCATGAATAAGATGTAACGACTTTAAAAACAAACACATTTGCTCGAGTCGTTATGCATCATCCCGGCTGCTATTCACTTCAATCATCATTTTTCTTTTTCCGCTCTTTTGTTTTCTTTCTCTCTTTTCTTTTTTCTTTTCTTTCTTTTTTTTTTACTTTTTCTCTTTTCTTGCTTTTTCTCTTCTCTCTTTTTTTTGCTTTTCTTGCTTTTCCTTCTTTTATTGCTTTTTCTTTGCCGTTTTCATAATCACGCTCCTATTTATTTGCCTAGCGGATATGAAGGAAATGACATAAAGTAAAAGAATTGGTAACAATACTTTGTTTTCTCATTGATAATTCAAAACCTTGATTACAAAGTGATGTTTAAGAAAAAGAAAAATAAAATAAAAGACGATGCATGACCTAAGAGTACATTAATGCACCTAGTGCCCGCGAGGCATCGTTCGGCCTTGCCGCGGGCCTATATGCTAAACCCCTTTGAAGCCTATCCAGGTCGGCCATGACTTGTTGTACAAAAAACTTCACTGCAGATACAAAAGTCCTCCGAGTCATATCTTCACAAAGTTGAGTCTTTCGGGTGATATACTGGGCGATGCGAACAATCTTTTCTCTGATGACCCCTTTTTCTTGCAATAGACGGCTTATTTGCTGATTGCGAGCGTCCAAGACATGTTGGTTGTCCTTTTGCACCTGTTGTAGCTCCAATTTTAATCTAGCCATGGTCGTGTAGCAATATTCTCTTTCTTCCTCAAGATCTTTGATAATCTTGTTGCTCTTGGCCGTGGCTGAGATCATTTTCTTTCTAAGCTGAGTTATTTCAACATCATGCTTGCCTTGTAGTTGCCGGACCAACTTGGCTCTTTCCTCGGCGTCTTTGTCCATTTGCTTCCGAGCCTTGGCTAACTCTTTTTCAGCTACGTCCAAATCAAAGCTGTAGTCATTCACTTTCTGCCGGAGAATTTCAATTAACTTTTCATCCCGGGCTGAACGGACTGGAGTCTCGGATGCAATTTTCATTTGAGCTATTTGAGCCTTCAACATATCATTTTCTTTTTTCAGCTTGTTTCTTTTCCCCTTCATCGGATGCTGCTTGTAAGCCGCTTTCGAAATGAAGATTTCTCAGTTTATCTTCCAACAGACCGATTTTGGCTTTATATTCCTTTTCCTTGGCCGCCCATCTCAGATTTTCCTCGGATTGCTCTATCAGGTCTTGCAAGTGAGGTCTCTTTGAAAGACGTTCGTGTTCAACTCCTCGTCGGTACCACGTAGAGTACCCAGGTGATATCTCCCCCTTTGCTCTATTCGGCACACAAGTATCAATCTTCAGATTTTGGCATTCGTTCCAGATTTGCCGGATTTTTGCTTCCGGGAATTGCCCGTCTGGACCAATCTCCACGGCCTGCACACTGAGGTCTCCATCCCTCGGAATAATCTGACACCGGCCCAACTGTCGCAAAGCTCTGTATGGAGCATAAGGTTGTATACTTTTCAAACCCATGATCAAAAACGGCGATCCTTCCGTTGGCATGTATATTACCTCGTCAAGAGGTAACCAGTCATACGTCCAATCAATTTGACCATCAGTTAGTGATCGAAAATACATAATCCAGCCTTGGACTCCCTCGGGCAACTTTACTTCTTTTGTCCTCGCATTGAACTCTTCCAAACATGTCCGATCGGCCGAACCATAGCTCGAGAATGAAGGGTGGTGGCACAGATGCTCAATTAGCCAGATTTGCAAGATCAAGTTACACCCTTCGAAGAAAGTAGCCCCCGCTTTGCACGCAGTCAGAGCTCGATAGATATCCGCAACAATCATTGGGGCCAAAGTACAGTTTTCTTGTACTATCAGTGTGGTAGCTACCCCGGCGACTTTTATATTGATATGGCCATCTTTCCTCGGGAATACAACAACTCCAAGAAATGCCACCAAAAATGCGAACCTCCGGTGTTCTTCCCATTTCGTCCGGTTGGACTTACAGCATAATTTGTTGGTTGGGTCGTTGAAACCCCCAACGTGTCCAAACCTGTTGTAGATGAAGCTTAAAGAACAAAATCCATTGGCCAGATCTTCATTATGAACATTCCGGGCGATTTTCAAAGAGTCGAGGAAACGATGTACTGTCACCATCCTCGGAGATACCGGGTATTTTCCTTTCAGCGGAACCTCGATCTTCCCAATATAAAAGGCAATCTCTTCCAAAGTAGGGGTAAGCTCAAAATCTGGGAAATGAAATACGTTGTGTGCCGAATCCCAAAACGAGACCAACGCTCTAATCACATCACCCCGAGGAACTATCTCGAGTAACTCCGTAAGGCCCTTCAAGTACTTTTTGACCCAGTCTTGACCATCGGATCCCATGTCCTGCCACCATAACCTCAGCTCCAAAGGGATTTTATTTAGGGAAAATTGTTCATTCATCATCGTGCTCGTCCTGCACATTTATTAAGGTGATTTTATTTAGAAAAGGAAAAATCTTTTTTCGATGCAAGTTTTCAATTTTGAATGAAAGAAAAGGAAAATAACTTTTCGAAGTGGCTATTTTTGCAAAAACAACCTTCCGTCGTCCTTTCGGAACATTCGGCCATTTCCAAAAATTGCAATCACCTCGATTATTTGAAAAGCAAATCTTTTTGGTCTTTTTCTAAAAGTGTGGTTGGACCCGTTTAAGGGTTGCCTACGTATCCCACCTAATGGCGAGAATCAAACTTGCGTAGTTCGGTCAGATTATTTGACCAATTATTTCAAAAATGTTCCACCTATTTTTCTCATCAAATTTTCCGGATACCTATTTTCTACAAATCATTATTTTCCTCTCTCTCTTTTTTCTTTTTTTTTTCAACAATTTTCCAATCTCGGGATTTCCGCCGGTCCGCATAACGATCAAGGACAATAAAATGCAACACATAGCATGCTCGGTCTTTCCAATACCGGGTCACCTGTCCTAGACGGACCCAACCCCTGTGTTGAGTCCCCCTAAGTCAAATATCATGCAAATAATCGTCCTAGACCTATGTTCAAAATCTTACGGTTTCATGGATTGCTAGACCGTGTACCCGAGCGGACAACTCGAATCGAGGAGGGGGCTACGTACCGGTGACCCGCGGAGTCAATCGGCTTTGTAACTTATCCGGCCTCTGTTTTCTTAATTTAAGGTGACTTTAACAGAAAGGGGAGTCTCAACCAGTAAGCACATCCCCGGGGGAGAAGAGAGAAGGGTTTTCGGCACAATTTTATATACAGTCCAGATAATATCAAAGCGATAAAACACATAGCATGTTGTTCAAATCATATAATGAAGTCAAACAAAAACGCAAACGGCAGTTCTAAGGAGCTCGAGTTCTTAAACCCCGAAATCGAAATTCAGGGTTGGATCCCCAGCAGAGTCGCCAGAGCTGTCACACCTCCCTTTTTACTACCCCGCACATGCGTAAGGTGTATAAATACACTTGTAGGGTATACCCCGACGCTCAATTACCCGAGACGGATAAAATAACGTAAGGGAAGGAGTTTTTCCAATTTAAGGACAATCGGTTCGGGATATATTTAGAGATTGATCAGAAGTCGCCACTTGGGAATGACAATGGTGTCCCAAGTCACCGGTTAATCCCGAATCCGAGGAATTTTGACTCTTTGAAATGTATGCGAAGCAGAGGTCCGGATAAGGAACTCTGTTAACCCGGGAGAAGGTGTTAGGCACTCCCGGATTCCGTGGTTTTAGCACGGTCGCTCCACTGTCGTTTTTTGACTTTTGTTTGACTCAGTTATGGATTTTAACAACATAATGTGCTTTTACGTTAAATATTATTTTTTAGGAATTTGTGACATCGCGGAAACACGCCTCGAGTCATACCGCAACCAGTACGCCTATGACTTTTGGAGTATTTCGGCTTTGCCGAGATTTGGATTTGAGTCGCACCAAGTGCACACTCGTTCATAGGAAGGTACATTAAAATCGTGCCCTAAAGTAGCGTCTATCGGCTTTTAATTATTTTGGGTAAGACTATGGAATTAATTAATAGTCTTCCCGAGTCTAATTGTATTATATTGTTACTAAAGGGGGCCCCGGTGTTATTCGGGCGAGGCTCGTCCTAACTTAATTTATTAAGTTCGGTCCTATTTCGTTTAACTACATTTGCTATTCATTGTTTTTGCCTTAGTCGTGTGCTATTACCATAATAATCTCAGGCCCGTTATTTAGATGGGCCTGGTTACAATTGAAGCTTTACACATATATTACATTATTCCAGCCCTTTAAGGCCCAAGTATTTACATGATTTTAGGGTCGTTAGTTGAATTGGCTACTTATCAAAGTTCAGGCTCACCTCTAGAATCAAAATTAGACAAAGAAATGGAATTACATTGAAAATGAACGAACAAAGACACACGTTTTGATCAATAAGAAATTCACCAACATGTTTATTTATATCAGATTCGCATACACAGAATAACAACTCTAAAGCAGTAGTTCTCTGTACAGGCTTGATGAAACTATAAATCACTATCATTTTTACAGCTAAAAGATCATATCATTAGTTACTGGTTTAAAGCTAATTCTAAGAGGTCTGGGTGATTACATAAGAGGACTTAGAAATGATTAAACTAATAAACTAAAAATATGAGCCAATTAATTGCATGCGTGTGATTTGCAATACCAATTTCAATTGCACCTTATACTTAATACTATATCCCCAGTTCTTCTTAATCCCGATTGTTTCAATATCTAATTATCTGTCCTTTTAAAACTTAAGCAAATTTAAGCCTACGTTTATAGATGAACTAAGCACCAGTTTAAACAATCATTGAAGGAGTTTGAATCTTCAAAACTTGTTATGAATGAACTATTGATAAATGATTTAAACTTAGCTCATTGGCAAATTGCGAACTCAGATATTCGTGAGTTACTATCTATTTCAACATTCTTATTCCATCTTTTAAGGCATTAACTAAGTGACAATGATTTCCGAAATTCTTGTAAAGCCAAAGTTATTGGTGATTTCCTATATGAGCTTCCGTCATTATAAACCTGTGTGATGGTTACTTAGCCTCATTTTAAGGATTTTACCTAATTAACTAAATGGTGAAGTATCTATATTATACTACTACTATACTATACTACCACTACTATACTATTACACTGTTTTTGTTTCTGTTTTTCTTTGCTACTATCTACAAACAAATTACAGTATTAAACTACAACTATAAAGCAACAATGAATCTAAACTTGGATCTTCACTTTATTTCATCAAAGGCGCCAATACAGCATTATTCATAAAGAAATGTACCTGGATGAAACAGAGAAATCGATGAGTTCTAGGGGAGAAGAAGTAAGCAACAGCAATGATTGAAACAGCAGTGAATGCAACAGTGAAGAGAAGGAAACACAGCACACAGCAGTAGCAAAATCCACAGCAAACAGAGAAGACCCAAGTAGATAACCCAATGGAATCCGATAGAAAACCCAGAAAATTCTCTGTTCTATTGCTAATTATAATAGCCTATGTATTTTTTAGATTGCTTCGGCTTTGAACTACAAATATTAGCTCAGATTGTTCTACAGTGGAATCCCCCCTTTCTTCAGCCCCTTTCTTGAGATATTTATAGCTAACCTTTTAGGGCTGAATACTTGGGGAGGAAGTAATGGGATTAATCCCACTTCCCCCTCCTAAAATTACCTATTCTACACTTTAGTCCCATTTTCAGTTACTAAAACCCTTCCAGCATGTGCTGGAAGGTTCTAAAGATTCTCTTTTATGGCCTTTTACTAGTATAACCTTAGGGGTTTGAGATTTTTACAGATTTCCCATTTTTAGGAGACCATTATACCCCTAAATCTCTGCAAAATTGCAGAAATCAGGAGTATAAATGTCCCTATTACCCTCCTAAGTTCTTACTAGTTACTAATTTACCTTTTCAATTCCCAATTGTGCCCCTAAGGGCACTGCTGATTTACTAGCTTTGCCTAGGGCAGACTTCAACTAATTTTGCACCTATTTAACTAATGGCCAGCCCTGGCATTAGTATTTAAGGGCTGGCCAGATTTATTCTTAAGAACTATTTCAATTTTAGCCACTTTTAAACTAATTTCAGTCAATTAAGACCAATTTATTCTTAATTAAAGCTAATTGCAGGCATAGCCTGTTTTGTTATTATGTTTAACCTATTTAAAAGTTAGCCAATCTCAAGTTGAGACTTAGCTTGGGCTATTAAAGCCATATACTGAACAGCTAGGCCCAAAACCTTTACAGGTTTGGCCACTTTGCTGTTCAGGGCTCAATATAGAGCCTGGGCTAGTCTGCATTTGCAGACATAGCCCTTTGCACAACCAGCCACTGTTAAACAGTGAGCTGTGTGTTAGGGCTCACAGAATTGGTCAACCCTTTGCAAGGTTGACCATTCTTAGGCCAATTATTAAACTTGTAGCCTATTTTGTTCATTTTCAGTTTATACCTATTTAAAAACTAACCACTTATGGAACCTAGAACTACAGCTATAACCAATCCCCTTAAAGTATGAAAGGCATTTAACAGTATTCATGCCTAACATAAAACTATTGCAAACTTAACCATTTCAACATATAATTGCACATATAAACACATGAAGTCAAATATTGTTCATTAATCAATCAAAATTCAGAAGTAGGGTTTGATAATGTTGAATCTCAACTAATCAACTTACATAACTTGAAATCATGCAGCCACATGGCAATTAACATCAATTAGGATAAGCAACAGTCATTTCATGTTAAATGATATACTGAAAAACCCTACAACACTTAGCATTTATGGATATAGACACTGAATTCCCAGAAACCAGTCAACATGGTTCAACTAATCTAAGTAGGGTAATTAGGATTCATTTTTAAGTGCTACCCTAGCTTGATATATGCATGTTAAGAGTGAAGATGAGGAACAGAAAGACATGAAGGAGCAATGAATAACATCCCTAAATCTATTATGCAAAAGTGACAGAAGAAAGATCATGGGCATGCATGTGAGGGTGCTATTTGAAGTAGTAACCCTTAAGTAGACATGAGAGTCTAATGGCTAATTCTAAAATTATTCTAAAAGGAAAACAATGAACACATGGAAAACTGGAGTAGAGCCAACTCAGATATGAAACTAATATTTAGTCCTAACGGTATAACTAAACATGAAAAGACTAATTCAAACTTAATATAAGGGACCCATAGCTAATTCTATCCTTAAGCATGAGACAAAGAGAAGAGAAGGATAATTCAAACTGTCAAGAACTAACAGGGAAGATTAAGAGAGAATGAGAAAACATGCAAACAGAATGGAGAAGCCTAATACTAGCAGAGGACAAACAAGAGGAAAGATATCGGGTTCAAATCTTCAAATCAGAGAATCAGAAACCAAAATCCAAACATAGTATAAGATATGAATAACAATGACTGGACAGCTAAGCATGTGAAGAATCATGAAGAAAGGAACGGTCATGCTGTGGAAAGTAAACAGGTCTGGACTCATATTACACAGCAGAACGAAAAGGAAGGAAACTGAACATGATTGAAACATACAAATCAAGAGAAAAACATGAAGATGAACAAGTTAAAACACTGGAACTACAGAAGATGAAGAAGCACAGGGGATAAACAAAATATCAAGACGACAGACACAAAACAAAGGAAAGCAAAGCAAAACCCTAAAATTAACATGCGAAAACAAATAAAAAATGTAGAAGAGATATCAAAAGCCAACAGAGAAAGAAACAAAAGATGAAAAAGAATAAGGGATATTAAGAACATATCTTTAAATCAGAGAAACAGGCCAAAATTTTGACGAAAGACACCCTAATTCTTATGACAAACTAACAGATGTAATATATATATATATACGATAAAAGATAAGAAACAAAAGAAGATGAACAGTCAAACATGGAGCACAGATGAACAAATTAAACCCTAAAACTAATCATGTGAAGCACGAGGAAAAGGGCAGATAGAAACATGCAAGACAAGAAACACATAGATCAAACAGGAAAAAGCAAAGAAATATAAAACAGGGGAAGGGTACTTAGCTTGCGGGGCCGGTCCCCCGAGCTTCCTATTCCCTTTTCTTTTCTTTTCTTTAATCTCAGACCCTCCCAGACCTTCAAGCTCCTTTTTATTCACTCTTGTTTTCTTTTTCTTATTCTTTTCCAGATCTTTTTTTTTTCTTTTTCCTTCTCTGTTTTTTCGTTCAGGCCTAAAGACGAGGCCTTTTTTGGATTCTGGGTTGCATGAGGTGTTTTGGAGGTGGTAAAGGTGAGGTCTTGATTGAGGTTGGATTTGGGGTCGCCGGAGTTAGGGTTCCGGCGACCTTCTTAGGGATATTCGAGGCGTTCCGGTTTGATTCGAGGGTGACCAGTGGTATGAGTGGATAGATCAGGAAAGGAGGAAGAGATTGGCATTAGTTTTGAGGAGTGGTTCATTGTTTGGGTGGTCACCGGTGTAACTCCGGTGACCGGGGTTTTGAAGAGCAAGGGTTTTTTCTGGGTTCTTGGGTGTGTTTTGAGTGAAGAAGAAGAAAGAGAAGAGGGGGTAGTAAGAAGACAAGCCGGCGACCACCGTAGGAGTGGTGGCCGCCATGGCCGCTGATGATGAAGAAGAAGATGAGAGATACAGGGAGACGAAGAGGAGGGCGGCTGTCTCTTAGGGTTTTAATTTTGGCAAAATGAGACAACCGCTTCAGACAAGCCATTTTTATAGGGCAAATATCCCAGGTGATCTTGGCCGTTGATTTGTTGATGATCAACGGTCAAGACCAGGCGTTACGAAACGGCACCGTTCCATCACTAAAGAGACCAAAGGTCTCTTCCGTTAGATCAACTCCTACGGACGGTTGAGATTGATCCTTACATCTCAATAAACCAAATAACTTCGCTAATTATTTCAGCCATTGGATCGAGCATAACGGATGGCTGAGATTGCACCTCCCTTCACGGATCAGGCTTAGCCTTTGGGCTTAAGGACTGGGCTAACCAATTGGACTGTATTTGGCCCAGTCTTATTACACTTATATATATTTTGTATTTTTCTAATATTTTAATTATTTTTATGTATTTTCTTTTATACTTTTTTTTTCTTTTCTTTTATGAAAAATTATAAATCCTAATTTACTACCTACTCTAATTTCCTAGTATTTTTTGGTAATTTTCTGCTATTTTTTCCTAATTTCTACTACTTAAGCTATTTTACTAATTTCCTAATTAACTAAACTAACAAATTACTTACTACTATTTTTGATTTTTTCTAATTTCTTACTTATTCAAACACACAAAAATATAACTAATTTCAAACAAAGCAAGTAATTACACTAAAAAAAAATATATTTATTTTAATTTTGGAATTATTTGCCTAGTGCAAAAATCATGTGCTCACAAGGGTGAGGGAATACTTTTCTGCATTCGCATTGCACGTTTAATTTCTGTTAGGTGCCCACCTTTTAATACGGGAATACTTTTCTGCATTCGCATTGCACGTTTAATTTCTGTTAGGTGCCCACCTTCTAATACGGGAATACTTTTCTGCATTCGCATTGCACGTTTAATTTCAGTTAGGCGCCCACCTTCTAATACGGGAATATTTTTCTGCATTCGCATTGCACGTTTAATTTCAGTTAGGCGCCCACCTTCTAATACGGGAATATTTTTCTGCATTTGCATTGCACGTTTAATTTCGGTTAGGCGCCCACCTTCTAATACGGGAATACTTTTCTGCATTCGCATTGCACGTTTAATTTCGGTTAGGCGCCCACCTTCTAATACGGGAATATTTTTCGCATTCGCATTGCACGTTTAATTTCCGTTAGGTGCCCACCTTCTAATACGGGAATACTTTTCTGCATTCGCATTGCACGTTTAATTTCGTTAGGTGCCCACCTTCTAATACGGGAATACTTTTCTGCATCGCATTGCACGTTTAATTTCTGTTAGGTGCCCACCTTCAAATACGGAAATATTTTTCTGAATCGCATTGCACGTTTAAATTCTGTCAGGTGCCCACCTTCTAATACGGGAATACTTTTCTGCATTCGCATTGCACGTTTAAATTCCGTTAGGTGCCCACCTTCTAATACGGGAATATTTTCTGCGCATTCACATTGCACGTTTAAATTATGTTAGGTGCCCACCTTCTAATACGGGAATATTTTTCTGCGCATTTGCATTGCACGTTTAATTTCGGTTAGGTGCCCACCTTCTAATACGGGAATACTTTTTCGCATTCGCATCGCACGTTCGCATTGCACGTTAGGCGCCCACCTTCAAATACGGGAATACTTTTCTCGCACATCATGGTTTACATAATTAAAAGCCCACACAGAGAAAAAAAAAGGGTAGTTTGTTTTGTTTTGAGCAAGGTTCAACTCGAGATCAAGAAATACCAGGTGAAAATCAAAAAAAAAAAAGGAAAAACAAGAAAATTGACAAAAAAAGAGGGTCAACAAGAAAAAGAAAATCAACAAAAAGAGGGTCAGCATCAAAGGAAATCAACAAAAAGAAAGAGATTCTGCATCACCGGAAAGGGAAGAAGAGCAAAAGTTAGATCAAGAACAATTGTAATTGTAGGATCATAGCTTAGAATAGCTTCTTCATTTTACATTTTCCCCCGGTGTAATAAGGAGTAAGTCAGCAGGTCTCAACAGTGTCAATGCAACAGTGAGTCTGGTAGTTTTAAACTGCCAGACCTTCCCGAACTACACTGACCTGATTCCTGTTTAGCCCAGGATATGTAGGCAACCTCTAAAGCAAGGTGCGGTCAAAAGGTTTTCGAAAATGCTTTCACGGAATGTGCCGATGTGCAAAAATCTCTCATTACTGCTCACTTGTCTTTGCACTGAAACTCTTCGTGTTCCCGAGCAAAGAGGGGCAGCTGTGAGCACGTGATTTTTGCACCGAGCAAACAATTCCAAAATTAAAATAAATATATTTTTTGAGTGCAATTACTTGCTTTGTTTGAAATTGGCTATACTTTTGTGTTTGAATAAGTAGAAATTAGAAGAAAAATAAAAAAAAATATATAATAGGCTAGGTAATTAATTGGCTAGTTTAATTAGTTAATTTTTTAAGAGAAATAGCAAAAATAGAGTCAAGTAATAGAAATTAGGAAAAAATAGCAAACAAAATTGCAAAAAATACTAGAAAATTAGAGTAAATAGGAAATTAGGTTTTATAATTTTCCATAAAAGAAAAGAAAAAAAAAGTATAAAAGAAAATACATAAAGATCATTAAAATCAGAAAATGCAAAAAATAGCTTGTGTGTAATAAGATTGGGCCATTTGAATTGAATTAAAAGGCCCAGATGTATTGGCCCATAGGAAATCCGGTCCAGGCCACTCAAGAGATGTAATCTCAGCCGTCCATCAGGTTTAATCCAATGGCTGAGATAAATAGTGGAATTGTTGATCTAATTAAAATACAAGATCAAATCCGAGCCGTCCGTTTGGATTAATCCAACGGTTTATTGCTTGGAATCTCATATACAACCAAACGGCGTCGTTTATGTAACGCCTCTGTGAGCCGTTGATCTCCGTTCAATGAACGGCTCAGATCTCCTTAGTTTCTTCGGCTATATAAAGCTCTTGTCTGAAGAGCCGCCCTTTTCCCTAACTATCCCAACCCTAGAGACCAGCCGCCCCTCCTCTCCCTCTTCATCTCCTTCTTCAACCACAGAAAACCCTAGCCGGCCAATGGCGGCCACCACCTTCCACGGTGGTCACCGGCCCCTTTTAATTCATTCCCTTCATCTCCTTCTCCTTCCTCTCCTTCTTCTTCATCCCAAAACATCAAAGCTCCAGAAAACAAACCCTGTTCTCCCAGTTCCGGTCACCGAAACTCCGCCGGTGACTTGGGACACCATTGTCATTCCCAAGTGGCGACTCTGATTAATCTCTAACAAAATCCCGAACCGATTGTCCTTTAATTGAAAAAACTCCTTCCCTTACATTATTTTATCCGTCTTGGGTAATTGAGCGTCGGGGTATACCCTACAAGTGTATTTATACACTTTAAGTGTGTGGGGTAGTAAAAAGGGAGGTGTGACAGTCCCAAATAAATCTCAACTTACTAACCTCTTGCCATTAGTCACAGACTTACTAAAACTAGCTAACAAAAATTGTAAAACCAAATAATAGGGTTCTTTCTCTCAAAGAATCACATACAAAAATCATCTTCCATATTTTTAAGGGTGATTAGCAACATTAAATTCAAGATGGAAAGAAAATTTCATGGATGGGGTAGCAAATAAGGTGATGAAATAGAAAAATCTATATAATATTCTAAAAATTTAAACAAAAAAAGAAACTTTTTCAGTGGGTATAGATGAAATTAATTTAAAATATATAGATAAGTCAGTATACAAAATTTGAGGAAGATTGGAGGTGATTTAGACTGGTTTTTTATCAAAATTAATAATTAAATCGACGTAAAAAAGTCTTTTGCGACACATATATCAAACATGTATCACGCATGTATCTCACACACAGGTATACATGGATATACATGTGATACACAATTGATACAAATATGATACATAGATGATACACGTATCATTTTTTTTCATGTTCAACTTTTATTTTGAATTTTCAATTCAAACCACCTCAACAAACTTCATCAAATCATCCCTAAACTAAGATTCAAGCTCCTTAAGTTGTGCCCAATCTATTCTAATAACACCCACTCAAAACAAAGCAAAAATTTGATATTTTTTTGCTACAAATAGCTAATTGGCTAATATTAATAATATTGAAAACTTTAGCTGATTTTCCACTTGTATTTGCACTTAATATGTCCTCTCTTTCCTTAACTAGTAACCTTATTGTTCTTCTTTTTATGATGTAACGTCTATGGACTAGAAATCCACCTAAGAGCATAAGTAGCACAGAGACAACAGCAATCACGGAGAATGTGGTACGATCGCCTTAGCGAGTATTTGCTAAATTAAGGGTACGAAAACTATTTGCCCTTGTATCTTTATTAAGAGGTCTAGATCTTAATTTGTCATCGTAGCTGTGTATGTTGATGACTTGAAAATTATTGGCACTTATAAAGAGCTTCCAAAGGATGTTGAGTGTTTGAAGAAAGAGTTTGAAATAAAAGATCTTGATAAGACAAAGTTCTGTCTTGGCCTACAAATTGAGCATGTACCAAATAGAATTTTTGTCCATCAATCAACATATACTGAAAATGGTTTAAAGCGATTTTACATGGATAATGCACATCCATTGAGTATCCCAATGGTTGTGAGATCGCTTGATATAAATAAAGATCCATTTTAGCCTCAAGAAAATGATGAACAGCTCGTTGGCAATGGAACTCCATATCTTAGTACAATTGGGGGACTATTGTATCTTGCCGACAATACTCGACCAGATATTACTTTTGCAGTAAGCTTATTAGCAAGATTCAGCTCTTCCCCAACAAGAAGATATTGGAATGGTGTTAAGCATATATTTAGATATCTTCGGGGAACCATGTATATGAGATTGTTTTATTCTAATGAATTTAAGTCAGAAATGATTAGCTATGCCGATGCAGGTTATTTATCTGATCCACATAAAGCCCCATCTCAAACATGCTATTTGTTTACATATGGAGGTACTGCTATATCATGGCGTTCAGTGAAATAAATAATAGCTGACATATCTTCAAATCATGCTGAGATAATAGCCATTCATGAAGCTAGTCGAATATGTTTGGTTGAGATCAATGGCTCAATATATTCAGGAAATGTGTGGTTTTCTTATGAAAAAGGATAATCCAATAGCACTATATGAAGACAATGCTACTTGTATTACTCAACTGAAAGGAGAATACATCAAAGGAGACAGAACAAAGCATATTTCACCAAAGTTCTTTTTCACGCATGATCTTCAACAAAATGGTGAAATTAATATTCAACAGATTCATTCATGTGAAAATTTGGCTGATCTGTTCACAAAGGCTTTACTAACCTCAACATTTGAGAAGTGGAGACAGAAGATTGGAATGTGACGTCATCGAGAAATAAAGTGATATTTTCATGAGGGGGAGTAAGATACGCGTTGTACTCTTTTTTTCTTAGTCTAGGTTTTCTCCCACTGAGTTTTACTGGTAAGATTTTTAAAGAGGCAACAAATAAAGCGTATTAAAGATATGTATACTCTTTTTCCTTCACTAAGATTTTTTCCCATAGGGTTTTTTCTTAGTAAGGTTTTAACGAGGCATATTATCTATTTTTTGGACATTCAAAGAGGAGTGTTATAAAATCTGTAGTAAATGTGGACGTCTACTACTCCGACTACTTTCATCCATGATGTAAATTACCTCCCACTACTCATCACCATTATGCTTGTTACTCCCACTTCTCGATAACTCCTCCCTGTGATCTTCCCCCATGATCTCAATAATGTCATGTTTAAGACAATCATTTTGTAATATTCATATATAATAGTATAAATAGAGGCATGAAATGTGAGATGAAATACACTTGAACACTTGATGAAATAAGAAATTTATCTATTCTTCTCTTATTCTACTTATATTCTTGTTTTATATTGTTACTTTAAGATACATTTTTCAATAAATTAAAAGTAAACATAAATAAACAAAGTAATTCTGCTTTTTTTTGTTTTTTTTTCTTTTCAGCCACGTAAGTCCTAATTCGAGATGATAACCAAATAGATCGCGATCACCAAAACTCTAATGTATGGACTTTAAGATAAAGCTTTTTTTTTTAGGAAAACTTACACAAATGTCCCAAATAAATCTCAACTTACTAACCTCTTGCCATTAGTCATATATAGACTTACTAAAACTAGCCAACAAAAATTGTAAAACCAAATAATAGGGTTCTTTCTCTCAAAGAATCACATGCAAAAATCACCTTCCATATTTTTAAGGGTGATTAGCAACATTAGATACAAGATGGAAAGAAAATTTCATGGAAGGGATAGCAAATAAGGTGATGAAATAGAAAAATCTATACAATATTCTAAAAATTTAAACAAAAAAAGAAACTTTTTCAGTGGGTATAGTTGAAATTAATTAAAAATATATAGATAAGTCAGTATACAAAATTTGAAGAAGATTGGAGGTGATTTATACTGGTTTTTATCAAAATTAATAATTAAATCGACGTCAAAAAAGTCTTTTGCGACACATATATCAAACATGTATCACGCATGTATCTCACACAGGTATACATGGATATACATGTGATACACAATTGATATAAATATGATACATAGATGATACACAAATGATACACGTATCATTTTTTTTCATGTTCAACTTTTATTTCGAATTTTCAATTCAAACCACCTCAACAATCTTCATCAAATCATCCCTAAACTGAGATTCAAGCTCCTTAAATTGTGCCCAATCTATTCTAATAAGACCCACTCAAAACAAAGCAAAACTTTGATATTTTTTTGCTACAAATAGCTAATTGGCTAATATTAATAATATTTTATTAATTAACTAATATTTGTAATAAACTACTTATAAATGGACATAATTGGTAATTTCCCTGTATATTTCTAAAGAAATTTGTTTTGGGCATAGTGAGTGATGAGTGGCCTTCTTTATAATATTAAAAGGTTTTCGAGTCATTTGAGCATAACAGCCGATTAGCTCAGCTGGTTAGAGCGTCATGCTAATGACGTGCATGGGCCAAAATATAACAAAAAATAAAATAAAAATTATGGCATATAATTTACTAAGTCATTTTGGAACAAAATCACAGATGAGACAATGCTCTATTAATTATACCAATATTACATTAATCTAACTTTTAGAAGCCTGGCCAGTAACAATACCAATAACATACTCAAGCTCTTCTGCTACTTCTTTCATTGATGGCCTATTTTGCCTCCGATCATCTAAGCAAGCTGTGGCTAAATTTCCTACAGCTTTAATTGTCTCCATTTCCACTTTACTTGCCCCTTCTTTAATAAAAGGATCGATCACATCCATTAATTTCTCTTGATCCATTATCCTTTTCATGTACACTACCAAATTTACATCTTCCTCATCCCTGTTAAAATCGATCGCTTTTTTAGATGTCAAAAGTTCAAGCAACACGACTCCAAAGCTATAAACATCACTCCTATCTGTCAGTTGAAGGTTCAAATAATATTCCGGATCAAGATATCCCAATGTGCCTTGAGCGGTCGTGTTAATATGAGTATTATCACTTTCACTTAACTCGACTAATCTTGAAAGTCCAAAATCAGAAACCTTAGCATCAAGCTTATTGTCTAGCAAAATATTACTTGATTTGACATCGCGATGATAAATTGGTGGCACGGCTGACGAGTGAAGATACGCGAGTCCATCGGCAGTCTGTTGACCAATCACGAGACGCCTTAACCAACTAAGTGGGGCCCACTCACGAAGCCGGAACCCGTGGAGGTGCTCGAAAAGTGTTCCATTGGGTATGTACTCATAAATTAAAAGAGGCAACTCAAGCTCGACACAACAACCTAGTAATCTTACAAGACCACGATGGTTAACTTGACATAGAATTCGAACCTCGTTTAGGACTTGTAATGTGCCTTTTGCATTTCCAGGTTTTGCACGTTTAACTGCAACTATAGTTCCATCATCTAAAGTTCCTTTAAAAACTTCACCAAATCCACCAGAGCCAAGAAGATTTTCTTTGGCAAAATAGTTGGTTGATTTTTTGATTTCTTTGCCTGAGAAAACTTTAGCTGATTTTCCACTTGTATTTGCACTTAATATGTCCTCTCTTTCCTTAACTAGTAACCTTATTGTTCTTCTTTTTATGATGTAACGTCTATGGACTAGAAATCCACCTAAGAGCATAAGTAGCACTGAGACAACAGCAACTGAAATTGAAACAAAAAATTAGAACATGATAGGAAGAGTTCAAATAGAAAGATTAAACTTACACATCAGTGTAAAGAATATGTACTAACATTGTAAAGAATACTTGCACATAAGTTGTACGTTATTCTGGTGGCGCATGTAATAGGTAACCTGTCTTATTTTTTATGTTACTAATTTTACTGTTACGAACAATTAAACTTAATTTTTTTTAGGTGACCTGATAATATTAAAGTTATTTTATCGAATATTTACTGAATTAGCTAAAAAATTGGGTAAGTAGGTTCGAGTAAAAGAAACAAACCTGCAATAAGGGGCGGTTTATTCCTTCGAATTTTACAGGCAGTGCCATGACGACACTCTGCACAAATTAAGAAACAAAGCAATTAGCTAATGGCCTAATGCACTTCTACGGATCGTTAGGATTAAAATAGTTCTAGGATAATTTATACCTGCGAGAGGCTAGAATAGTAATCCTAAGATAAGTTTCCCAAGACAAAGCAGTAAAATTGACAATTCAGGATTAATACAACATACTAACCAATCAATAAAAAATAATACTAGAATAATTAATCGCAGTATAACTAATCTCAATATAACTAGTCGCAGCATAATTACTTCCTAACATAACTTGTTCAAACTCAAACCAAACGACCTCTTAGGAGTATGAAGCTAATTAAGCGTTAAATTAATTAGCTTATAACTGTATCTACTGCAAATCCCTAAATAATAGTCGATGCTCCAGTTATATTAATTTTATACTATCATATTCTTTGGAACAGCTATTTAAAGCACAGAAGCAAATCAACAACTAATTATTTCCTTCTTTTTTTTTTTTTGAAATCCAAGAATATATTGGTAAAACTATGTGGTTTAGTTGAAGGGAGTATATGAGTAATTGGTAAAGTTGCTGACATGTGACTAGGAGGTTACGAGTCGTCGTGGAAACGAACTCTTATAGAAATGAAGGGTAAGATTGTGTACGATAATCTTGTGATCCGGCCCCTTCCCTGGACCCATACATAAAGAAAGCTTACTGCACCGGACTTCCCTTATGTGGTCCAATTGAGAAGTTTGTTTTGTTTCGAAGGTTTCAATACAAATTTCAATCTACGTCATATATTTCCCTAGGTGGCAAAGTTATGAGTTGTACTCCATAATATATGGAACAAAAAATAGAACAACTTAAGTCTGATCCTCAAACTTGGTTTTTTATAATGTAAGATAAACAAAAATATACACTTTTTACGCTGAACCTATAATAGAAGGTATTTAACCTTTTTATTTTAAACAGTCACTCAGTTTATTTTTCTTTGTCCACAATAAAATTTACACGCTCCATACGAAATAATATATGAAGTGTATATTTTACCACATGCATAATAATGATAGTGCTTTGAGAAGTCTTGGAAAATAATTATATGATATGAGTTATTAACAATAAGGGTAAACAGAAAAAATATAATCTTCTTTTAGTTTGCTAAAATTGACAAATAAAAATAAATATTATATATTTTCAACTATAATGAACAAACAAAAGTCAACAGAAGGAGTATATCATTGGTGTGTCTATATAAATTAGGATTTAGGAATACACATCGAAACCATCAATCTTGGAGTAAATCCAAATAGTTTCCATGTTCTATGCCCATCGGATCCCCAATTTTATTTTTTCCACATATTTCTTTTTGTCTCTGATCTCGTGCAAGAGGACTTGTAGTAAGCATTGATATGAGCAAATTATTTAACCTTTATAAGTTGACAAGCAATTGTGCAAATGATAAATTGAATTCATTTTCATGTTGTTGAACCTCGGTGATATCATTAGCAATATAAAAAGAGGGAGAAGAAATATATATATATATATATATATATATATATATATATATATATATATATATATATATATATATATATATATATATATATATATATATATATATATATATATATATATATATATATATATATATATATATATATATATATATATATATATATATATATATATATATATTTTTTGCTTTTAATATAGTACCTTCTCTATATTTTTCTTGTCTTAGAAAGAAAGAAAAACTACTATAAGAAATGTGGAAAGCCCCCACAATGTTGCTCATCATTCTATAAGAATTATGCTGCTAGAAATTAATAGAGAGATCGATACTCGCTAGTTTATCTTATACAACAATATTTTCTTTCTAAACAGTTCAGATAATAATAACACATTTAGATCTGAAAAGAATTTGTACTTTAATTTTTTTTTCTTTTACCATTGATGACCTGCTTTTGTAATCACGCAGATGCAAAGATATATTTAAATCAACACATTCAAAAAGTCTATCACTTTTAAATTTCGTATCCAGTCAAATAATAACAACAAACTTAGTAGTTTTCTACAAGTGGGGTTTAGAGAGGGTAAGATGTATGCAGCCTTATCCCTACCCCTGAAAGGATAGAGAGGTTGTTTCAGATAGATCCTCGGACGGAGAACGACCGAAAAAGAAAAAGAAAAGGTAACTTACTTAAAATGAAAATGCCAAGTATGAGCTACTTACTTTGACAATATCCTTGTGCATCCCAATATCGGCCAGACTTGCAAACACACCTCTTTTTTCCAGGATTTTTAGGATCCCCTAAACACTTGGAAAATGGCAAGATATTACAATCCACTTCATTTTTACAAGCAGGTGGATCTGGAATTTGCCACATTAATTCCAGCCCAGGCTGTGGCCATTTTTCAATTGGCAAAGAAGTATCCAACCCTACAAAACTTTGGTAAGCCATGCACCCCTTAGAATTTAACCTAATCATATACTCATTTTGTGACCCTCCTGTCCTAAAAATACAACACAAACTTTGACGTCTACATGCAGCCCATTCTTGAAATTTATTAACATAAGGGTGACAAATACATGTCGAAGAACAATTTATCGGTGCTTGCAAATGCAACATGTTGTCCGTGCAATTTAGCAACAAGATTGTATTACTCCCCGTGATGTTAAAAGGAAGATTTGGATCAAGTTGGATACCCTCAGAATAAAAATCCGACGATAAACATGTGTTGGGATATAAGGTTGGTGTTTTAACAACCATTTTCTGGATCTGTGGACTAATGGATGAAATAACGTACGATGAATTTCCCTTAGTATCGAGCCATAATGTCCCTGCACTGCACCGGACTTTATACGATTGATCGCCACAATTCGGCCCCGTGCTTAACGGGTATGGCACTGGAGTTTTGCCACAATTTCCACAAATAAGTCCGGGCGTTGTACCTTTGTAGGAGTGTACTGTAGTATTTATTATCATAACGAAAAATGTGATGATAAGAAATGAAGTTTTCTCCATTGAAGTGCAAAATGAAGGAACTATGTGAAGATGGTGAGTGAAAATTATTGGTGATTCTCTAGACTTTTTATTGGGAGTTATTTAGACATGGTAGAAGCTGGCAAGATTTAACCTCGTATACTACTTAACAAGTGGGGAATAGGAGTATGTTTATGAATATCAATGTCTCGAAAACAAAACGGCCGACATACGTAAATAGTACACTAGTTTGTTTTATAACATAGGTCTGAAAATCGTCAACTTGAAGTAGTTTTGTGTCTAGGTTTCCTACAAACGGGACAACTATTTCTGAGGAAGATCGGAGGATCAGAATGTGATGATTAACATATGGTAGTTTCATTATATAATGGCAAAATTGTACATTAGTATATTCTTCAAAACAGCATTGGAACTTTCATATGCATGTGATCAATTGTGGTGTTTGTGGGGGTGATCTATTATTCTCACATGAACATTAGAGGAGTTATGATAGCCCTAGATTCTACTTTTGTGATGTATCATGTAAGTAGTGGTAGGTACAAAATCTGATATCATGTTGAGAAATGAAGGATGGGATTTGGCTGAAGAAATAGAGAGGCTTGGCGGTTGGAAAATTATACTGTGAGTAGAAAAATTAGCCCACAATATAGGTTGAACATATTTTTATGCGAGTCAATTTGGGCACAACTCAACTCAGTCCATCGGATTTTGTCGCGATCCAAATTAACTAGTCTCGATGACACCTAACTCAACTTGCTAGGTAAGCCAATTTAACTATAATTCAATTTCAAATGAGATTTCCTGAGAAAATAATGATGAAATTATTGAACTTTTGTAAAACAACCCAAGGACTGGTAGTGCAAATCATGAACTTCTGAGATTTAGTGTTTATAAAGCTGGTATGAAATGATTACATCATTTGTTCGAAATGTACATAACAGATTTTTATAAAGCTAAAGCTACCATGAACAAGAGGCAACTACAACCGGATTGCAGGTTCATCTTCAAAGCTAGCTCCTGCCATTCACAACAATACTCCAAAACCCGCACGCAAAGTGCATAAGTGTAGTATGAGTACAACCGACCTTATGTACTCAATAATTAGTAATAAACCTAACCTTAGATGTAAAGTAGTGACGAGCTTGGACAACAGTAGGGTCTAACATCAATAGCCAAGAACAATCCGTAACGATATAATAAAAGCAGTACAAGTAATAACTCAAAGATATGATGCTCAGCTTGTTGATAGTTATAGAAAAATAGGTATGCTTTTCGGTATAACAGTAAAATCACAAATCTTTCACCGAAATTGCCAAAGAATGAGTATATTATAAAACCGTGATTTTCCCAAAAACTTTCAACAATGGATAAGATATTTCATTCTCAGATAACCCGAGGAAAGTACATCTCTATGCCTATATGACAACGTGCATGTAAAGTCATGAATGCCACTATACCATGTAACATGAGTAAATGCATCTCTATGCTTACATGCCAAGTATGCATGCCAATGTAATATATCATATTGATGAACTCATGTACTCATACTCTCAGAGTACTCAATCTCATTGTATCACACTCAATCACTTGGCACTCAATGCTCAATCACTTTGCGCTCAATACTAGTATGTCAGACACCGGAGGGGCGGTTCTTATTGATTCTAATTCCATAGACATATAGGAGTTAGGTTAGCTTGAATAGGCGATTAAGAACTCGACAGATTCTTATGAGCAATATTAACCCTGTCAACCAATAAACTAGATAAATTGGTTAGTCAATTCAATTGAAGAATAGAATAGGAATGTTAGATAGCCCATAACCCTATATCATTTTTATTACATTGATATCATAAAAATCTGCTCTTTCTTTGTTTAAAGTTCATTAGCTATATTTCTTTATTCAATTAGTATAGAATCAAATACTTCTAGGTTTAATTCTGGTATACATAATTAGGATAGTCTAATTTAGTTAATAGTTAATCACAAGTCCTTATGGGATCGACATCCGACTTTTAGTCACTTTATTGTTTGACGACCGCGTATACTTGCGTGTACATTTGGCCGCAACAAATATGTCCACTATTCAGTGCCTTGGAAACAACAGAGTCACAATTCACACGATGCGTGCCCACATGCCCGTTACCTAGCATGTGCATCACCTCATCACCAATCACATAGCACATAATTCAGGATTTTATACCCTCAACACTAAGTTTAGAAGAGTTAATTATATTAAGCAAGACAATTCCAATAACGAGAAAGCCATGCGATGCTCCAAAAATACCATCATGTGCATAATGACCTCCAAATGGCTCAAAATTAGCCAAAACAACTCAAATATATTAGATGAAGCCCAATGAAACTATTACAAATGATAAAGATCGAATCCCAAGTCAAATTACAAATTCATCCAAATATTACACCCAGGACCACGCCTCGAAACTCGATAAAACTCAAAAAACCTGATAACCCATTCAATTACAAGTCTAGCCATACTAGTTTCACTGAAATCCGATTCCGAATCGGTGTTCAAAACTCAAAAATTCATGTTATGAAATTTCAGGCCAAAAAACCTTCCAATTTCACATTAACAGTCATCAACCAATTGCTAAAAATAAAGACACATTCATGATATATAACCAGAACCGAGTAGAAAATACTTATCCAATTCATATAGTAAAAATTGCTTCGCGAATCGCCTCAATCCACGCTCCATTGCTTCCAAAATGCAAAAATGACCAAAACCCTCGAAATAGAGTACTTTATAATCACTAGGAGAATCAATGAATCATGATCACGAAAATACCATCGCGATCGTGAAGTAGAAAATGCATTGCCCCGGAATTACCCTTAGGCAATCACAGTTGTAGACTCGCGAATGCGATACATAAGCTAACAGAACTACGCGATCGCGGAAACAACATCGCGAACACGAAAAGGAACCTGCCTCCTGACCAGCTCAGCCCATAACACTATGCGAACACGTCCCTCTAATCGCGACCGCGAAGAAGAAACTTCCAAGTTCCAGTTCTCCCTCTACGCGATGGCATCACCTACTTCGTGATCGCGAAGACCAAACGAGGCATCAAAAAACCAGATTGCACATGCAATCTAACATGAAGGAAAAATACCCGAAATCAATCTGAAACACGCCCGAGCCCCTCGGAACCACGTACAAATATACTAACAAGACCCATAACATAACACAAACTTACTCGAGGCCTCAAAACACATATAACAACATCGATGAATCACACCTAAATCTAAAATCAATGAACTTCAAACTTCCACGACTGATGCCGAAAGCTATGAAATCTCGTCCAATTGACCTCAAATTTTGCTCACAAGTTACATTCGACGTTATGGACCTTCTTCAACTTTCGAAAATAAAATTTGACCCCGATATCAAAAAGTCCACTCCTGGTCAAACTTTTCAAAATTTCAACTTCTATCATTTCAATCCAATTTCCACTACAGACTTCCAAATCACGATCCGGATGTGCTCCTAAGTCCAAAATCACCCACGGAGCTAACGGAACCATCAAAAATCTAATTCGAGGTCATATACTAAAAAGTCAAAATATGGTCAAACCTTTGAAATTTAAAGCTTCTAGCTGATGATCATTCTTCCACATCAATTTCGTAAAACCTCAAACCAAAACCGACGATTCACACAAGTCATATTACATCATACAGAGCTACTGATTCCCTCAAACAATTGAGTAGAATGCAATTACTCAAAACGACTGGTCGGATCGTTACAATTAGGCTCAAAGGTTGGCTGTTATTTTTTAAAATGAGTAGAGGAAGAATAAAAAAAAAGAAAATAAACGAAAATAAATAACAGCGTGTAGAAAAAAATATACATTTTAGAAATGCATACGAAAAGTAAAGAGATTTTTTTTAAAATATCCTTTTTTGCTCAAGGATGACTACGACTCTTTTCTTTCTGTTTTTATCTTTGTAATGACCAATATTTTTAATTGTTTACGTAATTATGACTATATGTATAACTTTATTTCAACATAAATATAACTAATATTTTATTTAATTTCTTCTTTTTGGTATGGCAACAATTTCTTTAGCAAGATTAAAACTTTTTGTTAAGTGTACATAATACTCCCCGCAATTTTCCCTCTTTACTTTCAATTATTTCTAAATTCTAATTGATTAAAGATTTTCAAGTGGTATTGGGTTCTTGAAGATATTTTTTTTTTCATGACAAATTATTTGATTTTCTAGTATTTGTGTTATGTTTAATTGTCATTAAACTTTAGAAGAGTAAAGATTTTAATGGGGGAAAGACAAGAATATGATGAGCAGTTGGATATAATTTAATTTTAATCATTTTAGATATAAGTAATTTCTTTGTTAAAATATTTCATCATAAATTTTTGGGCTTAACATAATTATTTTGCAAGGTGGAACTCAAAATGATAAATATATTTTAAATTTGTAAAATCGTTATGAAATAATAAAAGAAGAAGAACAATATTGCAGAGAAAGAGAGAGGGAGAATAATTCTTATTGAATTTTGGGATGATTTACAATGGGGTAAGACCACTCTATTTATAGGAGAAATATGACTTAGTCACAAAGTAAAGCTCTCCACAAGATAGACATTCACTCCAAATAGAATTCTATTCTTAACACTCCCCCTTGAATGTCGACTCAATAAGTAATGTGCCTCATTAAAACCTTAACTAAAATAAAACCCAATGGGAAAAAAAATCTAGAAAAGGAAAAAGAGTACACATATCTAATAATACGCTTTTTGGTTTCCTCGTTAAAAACCTCGCAAGGAAAACCCAGTGGGACAAAACCTTGTAAGGGAAAAAGAGTGCAACACGCATTAACTCCCCCTGATGAGAGCATCAATTCACATCCTTGAGCTTTCGCATCCCAATCTTATGCACTAGCTTCTTGAGAGTTGACGTCGACAAAGATTTTATATCAGTTTCAATATATTTTCATAATGACATAACATAGAGATCTCTTCATTCATATATTCAGGTACCTGAATCTCTCATGAGATATTATGAAGTGTTATGTCATGTGATCTTCTAGATCACTTGCCTCTTTTATTATGATCATTTTGATCATTTGCCCACCTTCTTTATCAAGAAGTTTATTTGAAACTGATTTGTCTATACGCTTTAAGCTTTACTTTGTCCTTCTAAGACTTATTATAATATGAGCATTTGCAGTGAGAATATAGTTACTTTCTTCGGGTCAGCAAATGCATCTGGCATGCTTTGCAATAAATTGCACATGAATTATCCTTTTATGAACTTCAAATTCATATTATTTTATTCGAGGATCTCGACGTGTAAATGATAATTTATTCCATGTAACTTTTCTTAACTATTGTATCTTGTCTCCCCTCATGTTAGCAATACTAACTTGTTTCCTCAACTTTGAGAACCCATCTTTGTGTGTTATGGTGTTAGTCAAAATATACACCGCACGTCAATAATAATAAGATGGAATTATTCGGTTCCTGACCCTGAACCACTTGTGAGGGGAGATTCCATTGATAACTTCACGGTAATGATTTTGTCTTCTTTCGGACTCATCACATACTGCTATCGCATTCTCTAAAGGGAATGAGAATGGAGCAAATTCAATGGGACAGGTTTCAAGTTCTTTGCCCACAATCATACATGAATTTAATCATAGCAAGACATAGAAATATTACCACTTCATGTGGTTGTAATTTCTTAAACTCCATTAGAGTTATAATCAAACTTTGTTGTCTTTGCTTGTATATAAAATCAAAGTATAGAATAAAAGAATTTGAAAGAGAAAAGTAAAATACCTACCTTAAATCCATAATTTAATCATGAAGGAAGTTCATAGAACAATTGACAATCATTATAATCAATCCCAAAGCTTCTATCAATTGGTTAGAATCTCGTGTTGATAACGTATTATGAAATAATAAATGGAGAAGAACAATATTGCAGAGAAAGAGAGAGAGGGAATTCTTATTGAATTTTGGGATGATTTACAACGGGTTAAGACCCTTCTATTTATAAGAGAAATATAACTTAGTCACAAAGTAAAACTCTCCACAAGATAGAAATTCACTCCAAATAAAATTATATTCTTAACAAAAATTAAGATATTGGAAGTTTGTTAGTTTTAAGGGGAAAACACGTGCTAGACCACGATAAGGGGAGATTTGAGACCAAATTCAAAATAAGGATAAAATCGTTCTATTTCTCATAATTGAAGAGCCTTTTAACCATTTTCCCTAGGGAAAAAACTTGCGACTGCCTAACAACTCTCCCTATACCCTAGGTCGTTTGGTACGAGGTATAAGAATGTATAATATTGATATATAAGTTTAATATTATCATTTACTTTGATTGGTTAGTAAATTTGGTATAAGTTATCTCGCGATTAAAATTAGTACCGAAATAACTTATACCTTGTAGAGCGTGGGCGGTAGTTAGTGCCGAAATAACTTATACCTTCTTATTAGAAATTATGTAATTGTCAGTTTTAATACAACATACCAAATAGTTGAGAAAAAATAATATCAGGATAACTAATCCTAATATAACTAAGCTCAACATAACTTATCTCACTATAACGTATCCCGACATATGCAGTATTCAATCCAAAATTTGCTTACTTTTGAATCAACAGAAGGAATTTGCTTCAAAATTTGATGAAGAGATCTTGCGAAATAAAGTTCAGTATTTTCCACGTTTTTTGTGCGTAAAATGTTTTTTAACTAAACGTAAGAAAGCTTTTGACGTTTTCTTAAAAATTAACGATTTTTTTTTTTTTTTGGCGTTTGGTTTAAAAAAAGTTCTATTAAAAGCTTGACTTTTTTCTTTTTGCATGAACTCTTTTTAAAAAAAAAAAATTAACCAAACTCCAAGAGTCACCTACCACTTAGTAGTATTTGTCTTCTGCTGATACAGTTCCTTTTTCATTTCTTTTCTGCTCCAATATTACTGATACAAAAATTGTAGAACAATAAATAAAAGTTTCCAACTTATCATTTTAATTGTCATGCTCAAGATTCGAAATAAAAAATGATTTCATGTGGAAAAGAGGGTCGAGGCATGGGCTTTTACCTAAGAGAAAATTAATGAACAGATCAAGTGCTGTCAAAAAGAAAAAGAAAGCAAACAATTTAGAAAATATTTAGATTGTCTTTTTTCTTATTTTTTTACTGTTATTTTCTTTTAGCATTTTTAACACTCAATCTCTTTGGTCAAAACCAAATGAAAAGATTATTTGCACAATTTATAATAAATACCATATTCTTTATAATCAGAGCTCCAAGTTAACTTGTAAACATATGCGCATTCAGAATTTAGGCAGGATGAGTGTATTATTAAAAAAAGGTAAATCCAGAATATAAATTTTATAGGTTCAATATTTAGTTCTTATGATTGCGTAACCATTGCACTTTTAAAATTATAAGTTCAAAATTATTATTTTTTAAAAATATTAATTTTCTTACCTCTATATCTATTTTTCATGTTGAAAATATTAAGATCAGTTGAACTCATTAACTATATGCTACATCATATAATACCATTAGTTTTAATATACACATTTTGTTTAATCATATAAGATTTACAGCGACAAAAGAAGAATAGGAGTTTCAATGTGTAAAAATTTACAAGAATAAATCAAACAAAAAAAATAAATAGAAAGAAAAAGTACTTAACTAATACACAAAAAATAACATCCCATATTTCGTGGGCGTCTACTTCTATTAAAAAAATAAAATAAGATTGATATTATTGGAATAAGTAGTATTATGGACCTAATTGTATATTTTAGAAGTTAGAGATGTTAAGGTAATTATAAGAAGTTAGTAACTAACTATTGGTTAGTGGTTAGATTAGTCTGTATATTAGACACGCATGTCTTCTTCTTTAGCTCAATTGAGCTTAATAAAATTTCTCTCCTTCTCTTCATGAATTTGTAACATGGTATCAGAGCATGGAGGAAGATCCATGAGCTCAATTCAGTAAATCTTCAAATTCAATCTCAATTCGTCATTAATCGATTCTTCAGTTCCTCAAATTTTTTCTTCTTCGAGATTTTCGAGCTTAAGGCTATACAACAATAGAGGAAAAACTAAGATAGATTATACACATCCTCTGTTTTTACAACTGTCGGACACTCCTGGACTGGTATTAATTTCAATTCAACTCGTAGGATCTGAAAACTATGGGTTGTGGAGTAGATCTATGTGACTTGCTTTGAAAGCAAAACGCAAATTGGGCTTTATTACTGGGACATGTCTTAAGTGTTCATTTGAAACTGAATTACATGAAGAATGGGAGACATGCAATGTTATAGTGCATACATGGATCATGAATTCTGTATCAAAGGATCTTATAAGTGGTATCATATATGCTGCAGATGCACATGCAGTATGGGGTGATCTTTAGGAACGATTTGATAAGGTTAATCGAGTAAGAATTTTTTAATTACACAGAGGAATTTCTAGGTTGACACAAGGATCTGATTCTGTTGCTGTGTATTTCACAAAATTGAAGGAATTATGGGCTGAATATGATGTACTTGTACCTTTTCCAAATTGTGGTTGTAAGAAATCGAATGAGTATGTTGAACAATTGCACCAGCAGAGATTGATGCAGTTTTTGAATGGATTAAATGATACCTATGACCAAGCTCGAAGACAAATTTTGATGCAAACAACTGAGCCAACACTGAATCAAGCATATGCTATGATTATACAAGATGAAAGTCAGCAGTCTGTGGGTAGCAGTACTATAGCAGAAAAAATAGATCCTATGGCCATGAAAATTGGGAGAGGTCACTTCGAATCACATGAAGCCCATATAGATGTCCACTCCTATTTCCTCTAAAGCTCTCCCTGTGGGGAACAAGGCTATCGAGGAAAGAAACAATTTCTACAATGTGATCACTGTCACATGAAAGGTCACACCGAGGAGAATTGTTTCAAAATAATTGGTTATCCTGATGAATTTAGAGGAAAGAAAGGCTATCAGACAAAGGATTATAGGCCAAAAGGACAATATGTTGCAGCCAACAATGTAGAGATATCAGGATCCTCCAAATCATAAGGAACAGATATGCAAAAAGGGGACTACTTCTTTACTGAGGCACAGTACCAACAGATACTTCATTTGCTCAATAGAGATGTTGCAAATCCAGATACACAGACACAAGAAAACATGACAGGTAACATTGTATCTCTTAATGCAATAATATGTAGTGATAATTGGATAGTGGATTTAGGAGCCACACATCACATTGCATCATCATTAGATCTACTTGAAGATATCAGAAGTATAGATAATCATAAAGGAGAAAATGTGAGACTGCCTAATGGAGATAGTACTGATGTTACACATGTTGGTAATTCACAATTTTCTGTAGAAACTAAACTGGAAAATGTATTATATGTCCCAGAGTTTAGGTTCAACTTAATGTCAATCTCAAAGTTGACTAAGGACTTACAATGTGAGGCTTTATTCCTGCCCAAAATATGTGTATTTCAGGATCTTTACACTGGAAGGGTGAAGGGGATTGGTAAGGAAAATGGAGGTCTTTATCTAATAAGAGGAAGAAGAACATCACAGATAGCTGCCCACATCAGTGCAATGGAGAGAAATCAAGACAGACAAGATGGAGAACTTTGGCATAAAAGACTAGGACACCCTTCATTACCAGTTATGCAACATATTTCTTTTCTGCACAATAAGATAGATAATTCTCTACACAACAACTATTCTGTTTGTCTATTAGCCAATCAACATAGACTCGTTTTTCCAAATAGTAAACACTTCAGTAATGCTCCTTTCAGCTGGTGCATATGGATGTATGGGGACCTTATAAGGTAGATACTCATGATAATAAACACTATTTTCTTACAGTAGTTGATGATTTTACCAGAGCAACTTGGATATTTCTCAGGCAGCTGAAGAGTGAAACAATTGTATTCCTCAAACAATTTTTTAGTATGGTGCAGAATCAATTTTATGTTTGTATTAAAACTGTCAGAACAGATAATGGGAAAGAGTTCATCAATTATCAGTGGAATGATTACTTGACTAAACATGGAGTCATTCACCAAAGTAGTTGTGTGCACACCCCACAGCAAAATGGGGTGGCTGAGAGAAAACATAGACATATCTTAGATACAACAATGGCCTTAAAATTTCAAGCTGGTGTACCAAATAGATTCTAGGGAGAGTGTGTTCAAACAGCTATTTATATCATAAACAGATTGCCCACTAAGGTGTTAGATGGCAAAAGTCCTTTGAATCATTGTATGGTAGACAACCATCATTATCACATCTAAGAGTTTTTGGATGTTTGTGCTATGCCACAAATCTAATCAAGGAGGACAAATTCAGTGCTAGAGCTAGAGAAGCAGTTTTAATGGGTTACTCTACCACTCAAAAGGGGTATAGGTTATTTGATCAAAAGACTAACAGTTTTTTTGTAAGCAGGGATGTTATATTCAGAGAAACAATATTTCCTTTTCTTACTATACAGCATCAGCAGCCTATGTCACATGGGACACTAAATGATGTGTCTGAGATAACACATATGGAGGAAACAAACAAAGAAAACACAGCTACAGATGTCACTCAAGATACAAGTAATGATACTGTAGACTCAGCATAATATATAGATGTAAATGATCATAATGTAGTAGATAGTGGAGGACCATCAAGGAGTGATGCAAATCCACTATCAGATGAGATGACCTCAGTATCAGATGCACCTCAAACTTTCCCAATATCAGATGCAGCTCAAACTCCCAATGCTGTTGATCAAGTGGATTCCTCAGCTACACACAACACCCCTGCTCCCACCAGACAGTCAATGAGAACCAAAGCACCTCCTACTTGGATGCAGGATTACTTGATTGGTGGAAAAAAGGACTCACACTGCCTTTATCCAATGTCAAGCTACCTATCATATGATAATATCACTCAACACTACAAGGACTATGTGTTGGCTTTTTCAACAAGTGCAGAGACACACAATTTCAAGGAAGCCATCAATGATGATAGATGGATACAAGCTATGAAGCAAGAGATTCAGGCATTGGAGGATAACAAGACTTGGGTTGTGGTGGATCTACCACCAGAGAAGTCTTCTATAGGCTCAAAATGGGTTTACAAAATTAAATATAAGGCCAGTGGGGAGATAGAGAGATTTAAAGCTAGACTTGTTGCCAAAGGATACAATCAACAAGAAGGGCTGGATTATCATGAAACTTTTTCACCTGTAGCTAAGATGGTGACAGTTAGATCAGTGATTGCATTGGCTGCTTCCAAGGATTGGCATCTGTTACAAATGGATGTTTTTAATGCCTTCTTACAAGGGGACCTAGAAGAGGAAGTATACATGGACCTACCACAAGGTTTTCAAAGACAGGGGGAGAACAAGGTGTGCAGACTGTTAAAGTCCCTCTATGGTCTCAAACAGGCCTCAAGGCAGTGGAATCTCAAACTCACAGAAGCGCTAATTGATGCAGGGTTCAGTCAAAGCTCATATGACTATTCCTTGTTCACAAAAAAGGTTGGAAATGATATAGTGATAATTTTGGTATATGTGGATGACTTGTTACTAACATGAAGTAGTATACAACTCATTGATGAAGCAAGAGCAGTATTACACAAGAACTTCAAGGTGAAAGATCTGGGAGAGTTAAGATACTTTCTGGGAATTGAAATATTAAGATCTCAGAAGGGCATTCTCCTCAATCAAAGGAAGTACATTCTTGAACTCATTTCAGAAATGGGACTAAGTGGTGCTAAACCTGCTGTCACTCCACTAGAACTCAATCAAAAACTAACCTCCATTGAATATGACAAAGGAGTTGGAAACCAAAATACTGATCCTACTTTAAAGGATGTTACTAGTTATGAGAAGCTGATTGGAAAATTGTTGTACCTTACAGTCACTAGGCCAGATATTAGCTATGCCGTGCAAGTTCTAAGCCAGTTCTTGCAAGCTCCGAAGAGATCTCACATGGATGCTGCTATTCGTGTTGTAAGGTACCTAAAACAAGCACCAGGAATGGGAGTTATCATGAGAAGACATCAGGAAGCAGCATTGGTTGGGTTCTGTAACTCAGACTGGGCAGCCTGTCCTATGAGTCGCAGATCATTTAGTGGCTACCTTATAAAGTTTGGAGACTCTTTAATCTCTTGGAAATCCAATAAACAGCACACAGTGTCTAGAAGTAGTGCTGAGGCAGAGTATAGGAGTATGGCATCTGCAGTAGCTGAAGTTGTATGGTTAAGAGGACTATTTGTAGAACTTGGTACTCCAATTCAGAAGCCAACTATATTGTTCTCCGATAGTAAAGCAGCCATTCAGATTGCAGCAAATCCAATATTTCATGAACGTACAAAACATATTGAGATAGATTGTCATTTCATTAGGGAGAAAGTCAAAGAAGGAATACCGAGCATTCAGTATATCTCTACACATCTTCAGCAAGCAGACGTTCTCACTAAGGACTCGCATCTCCACAGCATCAATTTTTACTTGGCAAGCTTGGTGTGTTAAACATTTTACACCATCCAGCTTGAGGGGGAGTATTGAAATAAGTAGTATTAGGGACCTAATTGTATATTTTAGAAGTTAGAGATGTTAATGTAATTATAAGAAGTTAGTAACTAACTATTGGTTAGTGGTTAGATTAGTATGTATATTAGACACGCATGTCTTCTTCTTTACGTCAATTGAGCTTAATAAAATTCTCTCCTTCTCTTCATGAATTTGTAACAGATATAAAATTTAAACTCACAACCTCACCTAAAGAGGTAAACCCAATAGTGAATCACATCATATAATATTTTGAACAACGATGCACACACGTAATTAAATATTATTGAAAAGAAATTAGCATTATTATACATAATTTAAGACGGAAAGCATGGGTTCAAACTGCTATATTTTGTATCAATATTTTAAACATGACATAAGCTTTTACTTACAGATTTCAGTATTTTACAAGGGGAGAAAGACATCTGGAATCAAGAACATAAAATGTTGAAAAATTCACATCAATTAGCGAGAAAAACAAAATTAAGCTGGCTTTTCTAGCCACTAATTATGAAAAACTTATCACACAAACACTAATAAAATTACACATGAAAAATACATATCTAGAATCAATAAGAAAACTTAATTATGAAACAAATACAAATATTTTACCCAATATATATAATATAATATACACTTTGAATTTTCACATAAGAACATGACATAAATGTAAGGTCCCTTTTGGGTTATTCTTACACTTAATTTCTTCCACAAAGCTTAAAACTACATAAAATTAAAAAGAAATTAACCCTTTTGTTTAATATCATAAAATACCCACCATATTTGACTTCATGATCACTTTGCTATTGGTTTTCTTATAGCAAAGTTTATATTTTTTACCCAAACCACAGATAAAGAAATTAACCGAAGATTTTTGACCATTTTCCAACTATGTCTTTTTATCTGTTAACAGCACGAGTAGAAATCCAGTGGCACCTCGCCGCCGGTGATCCGCCGGAGACCATTCTCTTAGTGGAAGTACTAGTTGAAGAAGCTGAAGAATTCATCGAAAATCTGTTATCAGGCGACCCGAATAGCTGTATATCCGACATCTCAAACCGACCCGAATCGCCAGGAAGTCTCATGTAAGAACCCAACGGTGATTCACTAGTCATTCCGCCTTGTCTAGTATTTTTGTAATCTATTATTGCTTTGTACACAAATGGAATTAATCCCTCCATTTTTTGAAAATTTTCTGTTTAATTTAGCTGTGATTTGGAGAGAGAAGAAGATCAGTGTTTGAGCTAAAATATTGGTTTTTGAAGTTGGAGAATATGGAAGAGAAGAGAGCGGTTTAAAAGAAGAGGAGGGAAGGGAGTGGTGACGTGGCGTAATGGGTTAGAGTCCAGCTGTAGTTGCTAAGCCAAGCTGACAATGAGGCACGATTTATAGACAGAATTTAAGCTACAAATAGTACGACCTACTTAATTTTTGGAATGATTATTCAAAAATAATCAATGTTCATAAATTTATTAAAAAATAATTATTTTCTTCATTTTAATTTATGTGAATCTATTTCCTTTTTAGTACGTGCCAAAAAAAATAATTTATTTCCTTATTTGAAAACAATTTACATTTACACAGTGATTTATAGCCACACAAAATAAATGTGCCTCATTTTACACCACAAGATTAAAATTTTTCTCTCTTTTCTTAAATTTCATGCCCCGTCAAATGGGTTCACATAAATTGAAACGGAGGGAGTATTATTTTACTACAAAACAAAAGGTTTCACCATAATATAGTGTAGATCGGTGCACCGATATATAAATTTTCAGTATATTGTGCTGAAACTTTAACACGTGGAAAGTTCCAGTATATTATATTGGACTGGTGTATTATATATTGGAGTTCCAGTATATTATACTGGAATATTTTTTCGGATTTTGCAAGGTATTTTTGTTCAGTTTTATATTTACATGAAATTGGCTAAATTTCGATTACTTTTAAACTGCAACTATTTCGAATAATCACTTGTAAATCTGAATATTTTTAAATTTCTCGCGAACTAAAGCTATATATACTGATAGTGAAATTTTTTATACTATCGATAAATTTTCATATGTTATAATATATTAATTATTAGTTTTATCAAATAATTAACTAGTTCTTATTGAGAAATATACTTATTTGATTGTATATATATATTTTATACTTTAGTGTATATAACATAAACTCAGATACATATCATGAGTCAGTTGTATGATGTTTGAGATTCCTAAGATTTTTTATTCGAACATCCCAAAAATGATTAATCTTTCAATAACACATTTTATCTCTTTAGTTAATAAGCCTACTACGTTAAACTATAATTCAGATTAAGCTGATCAATAAGCATTATACAAAACTGATTAAACCTTAGAAAAAGGAAAAAAGAAATAAACTTGGCGTTTTGGCTCGAATATCCCTGGCAATAGTCGATAAGAAACGTTTTATCCCCTTCAATAAATTTATACAAAATAATTTGAATTAATAAAATCAATGAGTTCGAATATCATGTGATTCAAACAAAGAAAAAGAAGTATAATATGAAGAAAAGAAGAAGAGAAAAAAACTTCCAAGTAACTAAAAAACATTGGATAAAATTCTTCTATGAAAGCTACCTCTAAACTAGAAGTATAACTTATCGCAAAATTTTATAGTGTTGTAATCGTAGACTACACAATTTTAAATTATCGGGGTATTTAATTAGTCTTAATTACGTGTAGGCACCCTTAAAATAAACGTAAATAATCTCATTTAAAATTAAGTAGGACCTACTCTCTATCTATGTCACTGGAAAGTTGACATCTTTAAAATAAAGGATACCTCATTTAAATAAATTGCGTGAGGCACATAGTAAAAGTTTTCCATTCTATCACTTCCCACCAAATCTCACTTTAATATTCCTCTTAACATATTTTAATATGAGATTATTTTAGAGTCTTTTTTATGGAAGCTAGTTTTAGGTATAAATGACATCAGGTAGCCACTCTAAAAAATAAAAATAAAAATAAAAATAAAGTAGTTTGGTACACTATATTTCTGCTATGGACCGGGTCTAGAAAAGAGTGGGACCACAAGGCTATTGTACGCAACTTTTTTCTACATATTTATGAGAGGTTGTTTTCACAGTTCGATCTGTGACCTCTTGGTCACATGAAAGTAGGTAATCACTCTAAAGAATTGTTATTTGAAAATTAGCAAGTATGTTCTAAATTTTAATATTTCAAGATAAAAATTTCTTGAGTTGTCCCAAAGTTAAAATTTTTATTTTAAAATTTCAATACAAAATAAATATTAGATAATCCCTAAATAGCATTCGTGAAATGGCTACATGTACATTTACCCCTAGTTTTAGACCCAATATAATAAATAAACCTCAAAAGAACTAACTCTATTATTTTATTAGTCCTTAAACTAATTGCCGTGTCTTTCTTCTTTACTCGCTTTCAACTACCATTGGTCTGTATAAATATTATGTACGTGGTAGTTATCTAATATCTATCTGGCATAAAATAAATATCCCTCCCAATTAAATTTTTTTGAGGTTTTAACTAGATAGTGGGAAACCAATATATACGTGTCATATATGTATAAATAGTGTTATAAAATAACGACATATTTGATTGGTTAGTTCAAATGTAGCTTTTCATTACATGGTGTCAAGCATATCTTTATGAAACGATATGGTGATTCTATTGGAAGCTTTCATAATGTGACATATATACTTGCTGCCATTTTCATTAGCAAATAACAGCTTAACCGCGTACAGCTTTCTCAGCATGATTTTATAGGGTTTTTGAGAATGTGTTGTGAGAACCACCAAATGTAGAATAGTAAAGATAAAGATAATTGTCTGGCTTGAAAAGGAAAAATTCAAGACAAAGAGCTGTCACCTAATGACACACACACATATATATATATATATATATATATATATATATATATATATATATATATATATATATATATATATATATATATATATAGATGGTTCCCGGACGATGAAGATGAAATAATGAGTTTAAAAGAATATACACATTCAATATCAGGAAGTTTTACACCATTAAATCATCTTTACTTGTTATAACAGATAATCTGTACTATTTTCAAGATTACAATTATTATATTTTAAGAAAATCTTCAGTGACCCGATCGATAATCTAAACAAATACAACCCCACATGAAAGACATGATGGAGCTTTAGCTTGAAATACACCCAACAGTGTACATAACTTAAACTTGTTTAATATTTTATTTTCGTGAATGATAACAAATTGGAAAATTTAGGACATTCTTGATATAACTTTGTGGTATTATTTTTTATCCATAGTATCTTCAAGGAACTACTCCAATCTTGAAACAAAATAAGTGATAAGTTATATTATTTTGCGTTTTGATGATTTGCCAAACACCCTAGAGGAATCAGATAGGAACCAGATGTGATCAGTTCCCTTGCTTTGATATGTTATGTTACTTCATGTTTTGATGTTGGTCAAACGTACACTCTCGAGAAATCAGATAGGGACCAAATGTGATCAGCTCCCTTTGCTGTCATACAGTCAATTCTATAGTTCTAAAAGTTAATGCACTGTACCGACTGACAGTAGTACAACAACATATCTGCAGCGTGCTATAGGCCAAATTAAAAGATGAAAAGTCCTCTTTCTTCTCACATGCTCTCATATATATATATATATATATATATATATATATATATATATATATATATATATATATATATATATATATATATATATATATATATATATATATATGACCATAGTATAATGTTTAACCTAACACTTGCAAATCCAAAAATCATATTCTCTCAAGGCTAGCCGCCACTCTCTCAAGAACAAAGTTGCAATCTCCTCAAGGATCAGAATTATTGAGTGTTTGTTATTTTATTTTTCATTTGTAATCCTACACTACTTTTAAGACGTGTCTTTATAGGAAAGTATTCAACTATTATTTGGATTGATCTTTTGACGAGAGTTAGTCAAGGTTTGTTGCTTTATAATAGAGTTATGTCGCGACCCAGAATTCCCACTCTAGGGAATCGTGATGATGCCTACTAATGAGAGCTAGGAAAGCCAATTCTTAACTACTTACTTCATTATCCAATTTCTTCTTTTTAACAAATATAAGGCATAACATAAAAACATCGAAACTTTAATTAATTAAGCGGAAGATGACGATTAAATATCTGAAATCGACAGCAATTACAACTCTTAAAACCTCAAACACCCAAAACTTGGTGTCACAGTGTCACAAACTATCTAAGATTGCTACATACAAAGTTTGAAGAAATAACAGTGCACTGTGGGGGAGATAACAATTCCAAATAGAGAGACATCAGTAACAAAGGAAACAACATAACTCGAATATCAATAAAGAATCAAAAATCAATAAATGCACAACACCACCCTTTGTGCTTTTACTCTCATCCTCACCAAAGCAATTATATAATAAAAATTTGTACGGCATCACCCTTCGTGCTTTTACTCTCTTTCTTTACCATATAATTAATAAAATTTGCACGGAATGGTACATCGTGCGGCACGGCATCACCCTTCATACTTTACACTCTCCTCACAATCATACACGGTATCAGCCTTCGTGCTTTACACTCTTTCCTCACAAATAAATAATACACGGCATCACCCTTCGTACTTTAATATTCTTTCCTGACTCAAATAACAATCACAAACAATGTGGCAAGTGAATAAACAAGATTATAATAGGAATTCCGGTAAGGGAATAACAATTAAATAATTAAACCCCGGTAAAGGAACAACATCAATATATCAACGTCCCGTCAAGGGAGATAACCAATAAGGCAACAATATCCCTGCAAGGAAATAATTAAATGTCTTCTTTTTCTTTTTCACTTTTACTTCACAATTCACTTTACCAATTGAGCCAACGCTCCAAAGGGTTCAATTAACTCATTTACTTTCACAATTTATAATATAGCTTGAGCCAATGTTCCTCAATGTTCAAAGGTCACAATTTTCACAACTTTCCACAACAAATAATAATCACCTCTAAAGCACAGATTATACAACAAAGTCATGAAAATCATAATATAAGACTTACCGGCATGCTTGACTCCAACGTATAGATACTTGTCACCATTCCTATACGTCGTACTCAACAATTATCACATAGAAAATAGGACTCGACTCCTAATCCCTCAAGCTAAGGTTAGACCAAAAACTTACCTCGATGCGACGAACACAATTAACGATTCAATTATAACTTTACCTCTTGATTCCACCACCAATTCGTTCGTATCTAGTCACAAGTTACTTAATTACATCAATAAACGCTAAATAAATCAATTTGAATGCATGAAAATAAATTTTCCAAAGTTTTACCCAAAAGTCAAAACTCAAGGTTCAAACAAAACCTGATTACACATTCCCCCACGAACTCAAATATATAATTTATTTTTAAATCGGATCTCAAATCGAGGTTCAAATCCCTAATTTTTAAAAATTATAGGTTCTACCCAAAACACTCAATTTCTCCCATGAAAATTATTAATTTTGAGTTGAAATCATGTTAAAAGATGTTAAGGAGTAAAGAAAATAAGTTAGAAATCACTTACCAACATTTTGGAGAAGAAAGGTTGTTTGAAAAATCTCCTCTTATGTTTTTAGGGTCTTGAAAATAAAAAAATAACTGAAAATCCCTTATAAATATACTACTCTCAGTTGCCCTGTGCGGACCACACAAAATCAACCGTGACCGCACAACTCTTATTCCGTACAGCAGTGATGTGTCTTAGTATTTTGGCCATAACTTTCCCTAGAAATGTCCAAATTGTAATTTCTTTACTTTTCTGGAAACTAAACACGAAAAGCTACAGCTTTTCGTTTTCGAATCATCTCAAAATTCCTTATGAAGCAAAATATATAGGTTTCTGAAGTTGGACCTATGAAATGTTCTTCACCGCGGACCGCACAAAAATTAGTGCGGCCGTACAGCCCTCCGCGGCAGCACTCCAATTCGTGCGGAAAGCACTGGTTTGTTCAGAGGCCTGCCACTTCTCTGAGCTTGCAACAGCTTTGATTTTTTGTCATGACCCAAATCCGGTCGTGATGGCGCCCAACAATCAAGCTAGGCCAGCCAGACCAACAATTTAATTATAACACAATACCAGTCCCCAAATGGACAACCCAAGAAGAATATATGAGTTTAAGAACTCCAATAGTAATAATACTGAACAAAAGTACTGACACTCCCAAAGATCCGGAGTCACAAGTCTAGAGCCTCTAACAAAACCCAACAGGAAATAGAGAGTACGATATAGAAGTACTCAAGTCCGAATACAAAATATACAATAACAACTGGAATGAGAGGAGAAGCTAGGCTCTGCGAACGTAGGCAGCTACCTCAGCAACTCGATGTGACAATGTAAACGCTGGAGATGTCCGTCTACTGCTCCTGTGTACCTGAGTCTGCACACAAAAGGTGCAGGGAGTAGGGGTGAGTACTAAGTACTCAGTGAGTAACAAATATATACATGTAGCTGACAGTAAGAAATCCATAAAATACCACAATATGAAGCTACACTACAGTCCGAATCTCCTACGAACTAGCAACAACAATACAATACAGCTACCACAGAGTAATTCAACAAATACAGATACAATGCAATGCACATAACCGCTACGGCGTGTAGCCCGATCCCATTTAACGTCGACGGCGCTCACTGGGGGTGTGTACAGACTCCGGAGGGGCTCCTACAGCCCAAGCGCAATACTGCTGCGGCGTGCAGCCCGACCCTCATATCAACTACCGCGGCGTGCAGCCCGATCCCACACTCAGTCCACAATAAGCAATTAAGTCACAAAACAATTCATTTTCCTTAATTCCAGTTCTCAATTCATAATTTATGAAAATACTTTAACTTTATTAAATTTGTAAAAGCCGGTGACTTAGCATTTCAAAAGTGTGATTTCAATTTCCAGGACTGAGATCGGTGATTTAAGCAATTTTAGCTATCACATAAATATTGTCCTCTAAGGACGCTACAGATCGGCACAAGGCCCCAAACAAGGCTTACAGCCCACAAATATAGCAAATACAGTGTATTTCCGACACTAACATCATATTATTCATTCCCGGGATGGACCAAGTCTCAATCCACAATCACAATCCATCCCACACCTGCCACGGTGTGCGAGCCACGCCCTATTAGCGTCACAATGTGCTAAGCCGGGGTTTCGAACCCTCAGGGCTACCATATACACAAACTACTCACCTCTAGCCGGTCGTAAACTCGTCCGCGATGCCTTTTCCTTTGAATTTCGTTGCCTCGTGTGTAGAATCTAGTCAAATAACAATAATTATATCAAATACGGGTCAAAGAATCATAACCCACTTCAATTTATATGAAATTCGCAAAATTACACTAAGTTGGTAAAACCCGACCCCAGGCCCCACTGCTCGGAAAATTCCGAAATTTAGTACCAACGCGATCCTTATCTCGCCACGAGTCCGTGCATATAAAATTTATCGAAATCGGAGTTCAAATGACCCTCCAAATCCAAAAATCCAATTTTTAATACTTAGGCCACATTTCTTCAAGATTTCAACCCAATTTCATGAAGATTGATGTTAATACTACCATAAATTGATGTTTTTGAGTCAAGAATCTTACCTCCGACGAATACCCGATGACTTCTCAGTGATTTTCTCGAGTTTTCTTCTCTCTAGGGCTCAAATGTGTGTTTTGGGTTAATGAACCCGTAACTCTCTGTTTCTGGATTAAATTCACTGCCAGAAGAGGTTCTTCTACGCGATCGCGATCTTCTTCACGCGATCGCGATGCTCAAAATCTCGGCCTCACGCGATCGCGACATCCTTCACGCGATCGCGATGCACAATCACCCTGCTTCACGTGATCGCGTCCTTCATTCCTGCGATCGCGTAGCTCATTCCCCCTGGACCCATTTCTTCTTCTACGCGATCGCATAAATAAGCATGCGATCGCGATGTACACCCGTTTTCTTCTACGCGATCGCGACTGGTTACCCTGCGATCGCGATGCCTTAGCCCTCAGCTCTACGTGATCGCATCCCCCTCCCCGCGATCGCGGAGAGCAAATGTCTGCTGCGTTTATGACAGCAACCAGTTTTTCTCTTTTCTTCCAAAAAATGGTCCGTTTGGACCCCCGGATTCATCCCGAGACCCCCCGGACCCCAACGAAAACCACCAACATATTCCAAAACATGATACGAACTTGTTCCAATCATAAAAACACCATACTAAACATCAAAATCTCCATTTACTCACGGATTCAAGCCTAAGTTTCTTCAAAACTCTCAAAACTAACATTCAATCCAAAACCCGATCAAACGATGTCCGAATGACCTGAAAATTTGCAGACATATCCAAAATCACATAACGAAGCTACAGAAATTGTCGAATTCCATTCCGACCCCCGGATCAAAATATCACCTACCATCCGGTTTTCGTCAAAATTCAACATTCGCCAATTCAGAATTCAATTCCGATTGTTCTCCTAAGTCATAAATGATCCCCCGGAACTAGTCGAATCATCGGAATCCGGTTCCGAGCACTCTAACTCAATAGTCAACTCTTGGTTGACTTTTCATATTCAAGCTTTCTTCAAACATGCTATTTGTTTCATTTTCAATCCAAATCACTCCTAACTCACCCGATATACTCTAATACTGGTTTTAAAAGCATAATATATGTAAATGCAAGGTAACGGGGTGGTAATTCCCGTAACGACGGGCCGGGTCATTACATTCTCCCCAACTTAAACAAACGCTCGTCCGCGAGCGGGTTAAGAAACATACCTGGAGTATCAAACAAGTGTGGATATCTGCTCCGCATCTCCTCTTCGGTCTCCCAAGTTGCTTCCTCCACGGGACGATCTCTCCACTGCACTTTCACTGAAGGTATATCCTTGGATCTAAGCTTACGAACCTGTCGACCCAAAATGGCTACTGGTTCCACATCATAAGTCAAATCCTCATCTAGCTGTATCGTGCTGAAGTCCAACACATGAGACGGGTCTCCGACATACTTCCGGAGCATAGCTACATGGAACACCGGGTGAACTCCCGACAAACTGGGTGGCAAAGCAAGCATATAAGCCACCTCCCCAACTTTCCTAAGCACCTCAAAAGGTCCAATGAACCTCGGGCTCAACTTTCCTTTCTTTCCAAACCTCATAACACCCTTCATAGGCGAAACTTTCAGCAACACCTTCTCACCTACTGAATAAGACACATCTCGGACCTTCCGGTCCGCATAACTCTTCTGACGCGACTGAGCTGTGCGAAGTCTCTCCTGAATCACCTTCACCTTATCTAAGGCATCTTGGACTAACTCTGTCCCTAACAACCTAGCCTCGCCGGGCTTGAACCAACCAACTGGAGACCTACACCGCCTCCCATATAAAGCTTCATACGGTGCCATCTGAATGCTGGACCGATAGCTATTATTGTAAGCAAACTCCGCCAAAGGCAAATAATCAGCCCATGAACCACCAAAATCAATGACACAAGCACGCAACATGTCCTCCAATATCTGAATAGTACGCTCAGACTGCCCATCCGTCTGTGGATGAAATGCTGTGCTCAGCTCCACCTGTGAACCCAACTCTCGCTGAAATGTCCTCCAGAACTGAGATGTGAACTGGGTACCTCTGTCCGATATAATGGAAATAGGAACTCCATGCAATCTCACTATCTCACGGATGAATATCTCTGCCAACCGCTCTGAGGTATAGGTAGTACACACTGGGATGAAGTGAGCTGACTTGGTCAACCTATCCACCACCACCCAAACTGAATCAAACTTCCTCGCTGTCCGAGGGAGTCCACTAACAAAGTCCATAGTTATTCTTTCCCACTTCCACTCCGGAATATCAATACGTCGGAATACACCACCAGGTCTCCGATGCTCATACTTGACCTGCTGACAGTTTAGACACCGAGCCACATGGCTCACAATATCTTTCTTCATCTTTCTTCATCTTTCTCCACCAGTAATGCTGCTTCAAATCCTGGTACATCTTCGCGGCTCCTGGATGAATAGAATACCGCGAGCCGTGGGCCTCCTCCAATATCAACTCACGAAGGTCGTCAACATTGGGCACGCATATCCGGCCTTGCATCCGCAATACACCATCACTATCAATAGTGACATCTCTAGCATCATCATGTTGAACTCTGTCCTTAAGGACAAGTAAGTGTGGATCATCATACCGGCGCTCTCGAATACGATCATATAAAGAAGAACGAGCTACTACACAAGCCATCACCCGACTGGGCTCAGAAATATCCAGCCTTACCATCCGATTAGCTAACGCCTGAACATCAACTGCTAGGGGTCTCTCCCCAACTGGAATATACGCCAAACTGCCCATACTAATAGCCTTCCAGCTCAATGCATCAGCCACTACATTGGCTTTCCCGGGATGATACAAGATAGTAATATCATAGTCTTTAAGCAACTCAAGCCATCTCCGCTGCCTCAAATTTAGATCTTTTTGCTTAAACAAATGCTGAAGGCTACGGTGGTCTGTATATACATCACAAGATACACCATATAGATAATGCCTCCAAATCTTCAAGGCATGAACAATAGCAGCTAACTCCAAATCGTGAACAGGGTAGTTCTTCTCGTGGGGCTTTAGCTGACGAGAAGCATATGCAATAACTCTACCCTCCTGCATCAACACACAACCGAGTCCAACTCTAGAAGCATCACAATACACCGTATATGACCCTGAGGCCGATGGTAACACAAGTATTGGAGCTGTGGTCAAAGCCTCCTTGAGCTTCTGAAAGCTCTCTTCACATTCATCAGACCACAAAAATGGAGCATTCTTCTGTGTCAGCTTAGTCAACGGTGAAGCAATAGATGAGAAATCCTGAACAAACCGGCGATAATAGCCTGCCAAGCCAAGAAAACTCCGAATCTCTGTAGCTGAGGAAGGTCTGGGCCAATTTTGTACTGCCTCAACCTTCTGTGGATCAACCCGAATACCATCACTGGACACTACATGTCCCAAAAAACCCACGGTATCAAGCCAAAACTCACACTTAGTGAATTTTGCATAAAGCTTCTCTTCTCTCAACCTCTGCAATGCCACTCTCAAATGCTGTGCATGCTCTTCCTGGCTGCGTGAATATACCAGGATATCATCAATAAACACAATCACAAAAGAATCAAGGTACGGCCGAAATACACTATTCATCAAGTGCATGAATGCCGCTGGGGCATTAGTCAACCCGAAAGACATCACCAGGAACTCGTAGTGCCCATATCGCGTCCTGAACGCTGTCTTCATAATATCTGAGTCCCTGATCTTCAACTGATGATAGCCCGATCGAAGATCAATCTTAGAAAATACACTAGCTCCCTGGAGCTGATCAAATAGGTCCTCAATACGAGGTAATGGGTACTTATTCTTCACTGTTACCTTGTTCAGCTGCCTGTAATCAATGCACATTCTCATTGTGCCATCTTTCTTCTTTACGAACAACACCGGTGCACCCCAAGGTGACACACTCGGACGAATGAAACCCTTATCTAAGAGTTCCTGAAGCCGTTCTTTCAATTCTTTTAACTCTGCTGGTGCCATGCGATAGGGAGGAATAGAAATGGGCTGAGTGCCCGGCACCAAATCAATACCAAAATCAATATCTCTATCAGGCGGCATGCCTGGCAGGTCTGCTGGAAATACATCCGGAAACTCCCTCACAATGGGGACCGAATCAAGACTGGGTGTCTCAGCCTCAACATTTCTAATGAAGGCCAAATAAGATAAACAACCCTTGCCAATCATTCGTTGGGCTTTTATATAAGAAATCACCCTGTCGGACACATAATCAATCAAGCCACGCCACTCGATCCGCGGATTACCCGGAATAGCTAACGTGACTGTCTTGGCATGACAGTCCAGAATTGCATGATAAGGAGATAGCCAATCCATGCCTAGGATAACATCGAAATCTACCATACCCAGTAGTAATAAATCAACTCGGGTCTCCAGACCCCCAATAGTAATAATACAGGATCGATATACCTGATCCACAACAACAGTATCCCCCACCGGGGTGGACACATGTACGGGCAAAGCAAGAATACCACGGGTCATACCCAAATGATGTGCAAAGTAAGTAGAGACATAAGAATAGGTGGATCCGGGATCAAATAAGACGGAAGCATCCCTGTGGCAGACTGAGATAATACCTGAAATGACCGCATCTGAGGCACTAGCATCCTTCCCGTCCGGAAGAGCATAGAAACGAGCCCGACCTCCACCAAGACGATCCTCGCCCCTCGGGCGACCTCTCGGATACCGGCCCCCGGTCCTAGGCCGATCGTGTCGGCGCCGAAGAAACGGAGTAGAAGACGAAGCGCCGATCCCTCCGTTGTGACCTCTTACGAAGCCACCGAGGACACTCTCTCCCGATATGGCCCAAATCACCGCACTCAAAACAACGGCCTGAAGATGGAAGAAGGGGCCGCCGAGGACCCCTCGCTACCGATGAATCCTCGTGCTCGAGGAAACAGGAGCGAGCTCGAGCCGGAAGAGCACTCGCAGCAGGCCGACTCGCCGACGGCTCTGCTGACCCTGATAACCCTGATGGCCCTGACGACCACGATCTGATGAAACCCCACTGGACTCTGCACGTCCGGACTGATGAGACCTGAAAGAACGACCCCTACTATACTGGGGTTGGCCCCTAGACGGAGCACCACTGAAACTGCCAGAACCACGAGGCTTCTTAGCCTCTCTCTCCTCCCGCTCTCTGCGGAGATCTATCTCAATATGACGGGCAGCATCAACCACCTCCTCAAAGGTAACTGCCGAAACTCTCTCCCTGGTTATCAATATACGGATGGGATAAATAAGGCCATCGATAAATCTCCGAATCCTCTCTCTGTCTGTAGGAACCATCCACATGGCATGACGGCTAACTGTGTGAATCTCATCTCGTACTAATTAACCGTCATCTCTCCCTGCTTCAACCACTCGAACTGACGTCGCAGCTCCTCTCTCCGAGACCGAGGCACGTACTTCTCCAAAAATACCATGGAGAACTGCTGCCAAGTGAGGGGCACTGCCCCAGCGGGCCTACGCCTCTCAAAATCCTCCCACCACTGGAAAGCTGCACCTGTGAACTGGAAAGTAGTGAATGAAACACCGCTGGACTCTAGAATACTCGCGGTGCGAAGCATACACTGACATCTGTCAAGAAAACCCTGGGCATCCTCGCCCTCAGCTCCACTGAATGTCGGAGGCTGTAACCTCTCAAATCTCTCCAAACGACGCTGCTCATCGTCGGGCATAACTGGAACCACATATGCAGGAGCTGGTGCAACGGGTGCAACTGGCTGAACTAGCTCGGGTGTGTGAGCCACGGGGGTCTGATTCCCTCCCCCTGCCTGTGAAGATGATACTGCAGCAGTAGCAGCAACCACCTGTGCCAAGCCTGTGCACACTGATAATATCTGAGCCAAGGTCTCCCGAAGACCCGGTATCACAATAGGCACTGCCGGTGCCTGAACCTGAGCTGCCGGAGCGTTCGCCGCTGGAATCTGGTCCTGAGTCTGATCGGCTGGTGGGTCAGCAGGTGCTGGTGCTGCTGCCCTACCTCTACCACGACCACGGCCTCTGGGTGCCAATGGTGGTCGTCCGCCACGTCCGTTAGCTCGTGTTCTCTCCATCTGCGAGAGAATAGAATATGGAAAGATTTAATTTCATGATAACACAAATCGCACGATATGAATTCAAGAAAATGAGGTTTTTCCTAAAGTTTCTGTAGCCCTTCGAAGATAGATACGGACGTCCACGTACCGATCTGCGAAAGCCTACTAAACCGGCTCATGACTCGCGAGTCCTAATAACCTAGGGCTCTGATACCAACTTGTCACGACCCAAATCCGGTCGTGATGGCGCCCAACAATCAAGCTAGGCCAGCCGGACCAACAATTTAATTATCACAAAATACTAGTCCCCAATTGGACAACCCAAGAAGAATATATGAGTTTAAGAACTCCAATAATAATAATACTGAACAAAATACTGACACTCCCAAAGATCCGGAGTCACAAGTCTAGAGCCTCTAACAAAACCCAACAGGAAATAAAGAGTACGATATAGAAGTACTCAAGTCTGAATACAAAATATACAATAACAACTGGAATGAGAGGAGAAGCTAGGCTCTGCGAACGTTGGCAGCTACCTCAGCAACTCGATGTGACAATGTAAACGCTGGAGATGTCCGTCTACTGCTCCTGTGTACCTGAGTCTGCACACAAAAGGTGCAGGGAGTAGGGGTGAGTACTAAGTACTCAGTGAGTAACAAATATATATATGTAGCTGAGAGTAAGAAATCCACAAAATACCACAATATGAAGCTACACTACAGTCCGAATCTCCTACGAACTAGCAACAATAATACAATACACCTACCACAGAGTAATTCAACAAATACAGATGCAATGCAATGCACATAACTGCTACGGCGTGTAGCCCGATCCCATTTAACGTCGACGGCGCTCACTCGGGGTGTGTACAGACTCCGGAGGGGCTCCTACAGCCCAAGCGCAATACTGCTGCGGCGTGCAGCCCGACCCTCATATCAACTACCGCGGCGTGCAGCCCGATCCCACACTCAGTCCACAATAAGCAATTAAGTCACAAAACAATTCATTTTCCTTAATTCCAGTTCTCAATTCATAATTTATGAAAATACTTTAACTTTATTAAATTTGTAAAAGCCGGTGACTTAGCATTTCAAAAGTGTGATTTCAATTTCCAGGACTGAGATCAATGATTTAAGCAATTTTAGCTATCACATAAATATTGTCCTCTAAGGACGCTACAGATCGGCACAAGGCCCCAAACAAGGCTTACAGCCCACAAATATAGCAAATACAGTGTATTTCCGATACTAACATCATATTATTCATTCCCGGGATGGACCAAGTCTCAATCCCCAATCACAATCCATCCCGCACCTGCCACGGTGTGCGAGCCACGCCCTATTAGCGTCACAATGTGCTAAGCCGGGGTTTCGAACCCTCAGGCTACCATATACACAAACTACTCACCTCTAGCCGGTCGTAGACTCGTTCGCGATGCCTTTTCCTTTGAATTTCGTTGCCTCGTGTGTAGAATCTAGTCAAATAACAATAATTATATCAAATACGAGTCAAAGAATCATAACCCACTTCAATTTATATGAAATTCGCAAAATTACACTAAGTTGGTAAAACCCGACCCCGGGCCCACTGCTCGGAAAATTCCGAAATTAGTACCAACGCGATCCTTATCTCGCCATGAGTCCGTGCATATAAAATTTATCAAAATCGGAGTTCAAATGACCCTCCAAATCCAAAAATCCCGTTTTTAATACTTAGGCCACATTTCTTCAAGATTTCAACCCAATTTCATGAAGATTGATGTTAATACTACCATATGTCACACCTCCCTTTTTACTACCCCAACGTACTTAAATGTGTATAAATACACTTGGAGGGTATACCCCGACGTTCAATTACCCAAGACGGATAAAATAACGTAAGGGAAGGAGTTTTTCCAATTAAAGGACAATCGGTTCGGGATTTTATTAGAGATTAATCGGAGTCGCCACTTGGGAATGACAATGGTGTCCCAAGTCACCGGTTAATCCCGAATCCGAGGAATTTTGACTCTTAAAATGTCTGCGAAACAGAGATCCGGATAAGGAACTCTGTTAACCCGAGAGAAGGTGTTAGGCACTCCCGGATTCCGTGGTTTTAGCACGGTCGTTCCACTGTCGTTTTTGACTTTTGTTTGACTCAATTATAGGTTTTAACAACATAATGTGCTTTTACGTTAAATATCATTTTTAGGAATTTGCGACATTGCGGAAACATGCCTCGAGTCATACCGCAACCGGTACGCCTATGACTTTCGGTGTATTTCGGCTTTGTCGAGATTAGGATTTGAGTCGCACCAAGTGCACACTCGTTCATAGGAAGGTATATTAAAATTGTGCCCTAAAGTAACGTCTATCGGCTTTTAAATCTTTTGGGAGAAGCTATGGAATTGGCTATTAGCTTTCCCGGGTCTATTTGTGTTATATCATTACTAAATGGGGGCCCCGGTGTTATTCGGGCGAGGCTCGTCCCAATTTTCATTAAAGAATTCAATACTTGTATTTAACTACGTTTTCTACACTTGTTCTTTCCTTAATCGTATTACTAACACTATAATAATCCCAGGCCCGTGTAGTTTGTTGTTATTGGGCCTGGGCTTTCCATGGACTATCTTCGAGATCCAGGTTGCCTTGGGTTTAAACTTGCCGGCTTCATTAGCTTCACGTTGTGGGTCAAATTTCGTTTGCACATTGAGCCCAAACCAATCGGTAGTAAACTACTATGAAAAACGATAAATGCAAAGAACCAGAAATAACGTAAATCAACAGGATTTAAGAATCGAAATCAGATTGCTTTTATTCATTGAAAGAGTAAAATCACTGTACAGGAAATTCAATATTAATTCCATGATTACAACTAATTAATGCACGGGTGAATGAATTGTTCTTATTCTTCTTTGTTTTTCTGCTAATGGCCTATAATAATATTGAAATTACTCAGTCAAAGTGACAATTCGACTATATGATATAGTATTCAAACAATCCAATTACTTATTGACCTTAAACAGATTTTCCAGGCTAGATGATTAACTATACATGCATGGTTATATTACTAGCTTTACTATAATT
>JASVEL010012400.1:0-204378 GCA_032618575.1 Nicotiana noctiflora | reverse complement strand
TAAGGAATGTTAGAAAGAATACAAGAGACTGCTAGAAGGAAATTTTATAGGGAACCATGGCCGGAATTACCAAAGGCTTGGTACTTGCAGAAGGGATCAATGCGAAGGTCCCTAAGCGAAAACAGTATGGTGGTGCATGCACGGGCTACATGCGAGGTGGCAGACTGGCGGAAGCTAAGGGAGCTTTAACAAAGGCCACAATTCGAGAGTATGTATGTGAGTTCACTACCTTACTGCTACAAATCTCATCATTTTCCGATGTAGATTTCCGCTTCTACTTCACGGTTAGGTTGCAAAACTGGACAAAGCATATGTTAAGAAGACTTCAAATAGCCAATATGAACGGGGCCATATGAGTAGCCTAGTCACTTGTTGACATCCAGATGGATCCTGCCAAGTCCAAAGAAGGCAACACCGAGGGTGATGAGGGAGATCATTATGAGGATAAAAGGAAATGCATAGCCGATGTATACAAGGGTAATGGAAAGGGGCCATCCTATAACGGACAGGGGTCCAAGAGAAACAGTAAGGGGCCGGGAAAATGGTAGGGAGTACGTGCCTAATGGAGAGTGCTACTTTTGTGAAGGATCACACCGGGCAAGTGAATGCTCAAAGTTAGGGAAGCTTACAAAAATGATAGGAAACTTTGCTCAAGCACATAAGGATGACACAGGGGAACCGTCTGCATTGGAGGGATGAGCTTGGAATCTAAGGCAAAAGTAAGGGATTCCAAAGCCTATGTTGGCACCATGCAAATGGAGCATGGTGGCAACAAGAAAAATTGGATGGACATAGTTGAAGAGGATGGCGAGTTACAAAGTGATGGCATGCTATCGGACTCAGACGATGCACCAAGTAGAGGGTTCAAATTTGCCAGTAAGGCTGGACCATAGAGGGCAGCCAAATAGGGAGTGGAAGCATGGACTCGATGCTTGAGAAGCTACTAGACTTGGTTGAGTCATGGTACGATTTAGGCCAAGATCAAGGAGGGGAATTCGATGGACAGAGGATGGAGGCCATCATTGCTAGCCATCCAAAGTACAAACACGTGAGAAGAAAGGTAGCTACTAGCCGGTAACTTGTGAAATGGGAAGGAGAACCGCTTGATAGGGCATCATGGCTAATGGACAAAAATTTCTGATGACACCAAGGCGATGTGCACACATACGTGTTGATTCTTTGTGCCTAGGGCGACACAAAATATGGTAGGGGAGAGTGTCACAAACCGCCACATCATCATGCCACATATGTGCTATATGGCATATAATATTTTTTCATATGGACTGGCTACTTTAGTTTGGGACTAGATCTTAATGGAATATTCTAGAACTATAGAGAATTTCCTTGGAAATATGCTAAATATTTACGCACTTGTAAGAAGGTTCTAGAGAAATATAAAGGTTTCCGTAGAAAGATCCTAGAACCCTATAGAATTGTTAGGAAAGTTCTTAGAAGATTCTAGCTATGTAGGATATCTAGAGAAGAGACTTAGTTGTAAATATGGAAGCACTTGTAGAACAGTTATTGTTTACATACTAGCCCTTAGGTGATTGGTATAAATGGGGAATTCATTTGTAATTCATGAAATATGCAAAACAATCAAGTTCTCCTTAATACAAAAGCATCATTCGTCAATTTTCATGTGCTCTAACATTCCTTGGCGATCTGTAGTGTGGTACGGTTGACTTGGCATAGCAAGAATGTGAGAAAGTTGTGCAAGATCGTGATCGAGTTTCCAAGTGCCGCACGTGCGCTTATTTTAATATTGAGGACATGACATAAGGCTACCATGAACAAGAGGTAGTTACATCAAGGATACAGGATCACCTTCAAATCCAACAACTATCGAATGCAACAACATCGACATCCGGGATCTGCATGCAATGTGCAAGAAGTTCAATATGATTACCATCAATCCCATGTACTCACAAATTAACAAACCTAAACTTAGGTTAAAATCACTAACGTGTTGGAACATAGGTCGGGTCCAACACCAGTATCTAATAACATTCATAACAATGTAAAGAAAATAAGTAAGGAAGTACCTTAGAGATAAAGTGTTCAACTTTTTCACAACTTTTCCAAAATTGTTTCAACTTTCAAGAGTATAAGAAAACCTAAATTCTTTACCGAAAAACTTCGTGAAATATGAGATATATTTAAAAAACTATATTTTCTTTTCCAAAACTCATTTTCACAATGAATAAGATGTTTCATTTTATTTCAAGGCAAGTGTGAGATACCTCTCTATGACCACATATCAATGTGTGTAAGATGTCATGAATGACATGATATCGTACATCATGAGGAAAATGTGTCTCTATACATGTATGTCATATATGCATGCCAATGTCATGGACCTTAGAGATGAATCATGCACGCACACTCTCAAAGTACTCAACCTCACTGTATAACACCTTCCACTCATCATAATCAACCACTCGGTACTATATATGGTCCATACGGCCTAGGGAAGATCCATCCCAAAATATATGCATTACTCACTATAAGTCACCAGTACCGAGGAAACAAACCAATCCAGCCTCATGGAGAAGGTCCATCATTATACCAAGGGAAGATCTATCCCTGAATATAATCAATCGCGCCCACTGTGGGTGTGCAGACTCCATAGGGGCTCCTACGGTCTAAGAGCTATAACATGCCAATGATGGCATAAATCAACCAGGCCCTCGACCTTTCTCAATAATCAGTAAAACATGTTGCGACGTGCAACCCATTCCTTAACTGTCACTCATAATCAGGCTCTCGGGCTCACTTAGTCATTAGTCTCTCTAGTCTCACCCACGAGCTCACAATGTCATAAAAGCTCATTCCGAACAATGACATAATGTATCAATAAGTAACAATTGAGATTGAGATATAAAATAACTGTATGAATGTGACTGGGGATGAAATATCAATGAATTCACATCAAGAAAAGACCATTCTCGATCCCAAAAATATCAGCATAAATCTCAAGCATGATATCTAACATGATGTATAACTCATTTATTTTGTCACATGGTGAAAACACAGATACAATAAAATTTGGCCACTATTCAGTGCCATGGAAATAACAGAGTCACAACTCACAGGGTGCATGCCCACACGCCCGTCACCTAGCATGTGAATCACCTCAAATCAATTATGTATCACGTAATTCGGGGTTCATACCCTCATAACTAAGTTCAAAAGAGTTTTTTAGCTGAAACAAGCCAATTCCGACACCGAGCAAGCCAAGTGATGCTCTAAGAGTGCCATATCACGTGTAGCAACCTACGAATGGCTCAACACTAACCAAAAGTAACTCAAATACATCAGATAAATCCTAAGGAAGCAATTATAAATGATACGTATCAAATCCAAAATTAGGCTAAAAATCACACCCGGACAGGCTAAAAGCGGTTATATACTGTCATTTTCCCTTTACATTTCTACTTAGAAATTTTGACACCCTATAGAAACCTTAGTACCCTATTTATCAATAATAAATACCATTTTAAAATATTACATCCTATAAATACCGTTTATCCTTTATAACAAAAAATCTAAATATAGTTACATCCTACAATTAAGGCACCATATATGCTAAATATTATTTTTCTCTCTCCATTTTTGTATTTTCTCTCACATAATTACCGCGTATATGCAAACCCTAATACAATCTCTCTCCGTTTTCATACAACCAGACTTTTTTCTCCCACAAACCCTAGTTTAATAACTCTTCTCCCAACCAAAATTCTCAATTTTCTACTCCGCGTCACCAACGTTATCATCAGCCATTGTCTGAGCCGGAATATGAGCAACCACACTCGCGTACTTCACAGATTGCATCCATGGTGAAGAAACCTCCTAGGTCTGTCGGAGGCAATTAGGTGATCCGGCGGCCTAATTGGAGGAGTGTTCATGTATCAATTGAACAAAACGGGTATAAAAGAGTAAATTTGGATGAAACACAGGGATCAAAAGATTATATGAAAATGTTTATGAGTTTAGGAGAGATTGGCTGGTGGGTTACAAGATCGAGAAAAGCTAGAAGCGGGGAAGAGAGAAGATGAAGAAGAAGCAGAGAGAGAAACCCCAGCTAGAAGTGTATTTGAATGTATTATTCAGTTGTACTCACTTGTATTTAGGTTTAATAAGTTGTATTAATTAAGTATTTTATTCAGCAGTACTTAGTTGTATTCAAGTATTTTATACAACTATATTCAGTTGTATTCAGTTATATTCAACTATTTTATTCAACAGAAGTTAGTTGTATTTTATTGCATTCAAGAGTTTATTCAGTTGTATTTTTGTTGTATTCAAGTATTTTATTCAGACAAATTAAGGTGTATTTTGTTATATTCAATTGTATTATTCATATGTATTTCTCTTTATTCAACTATAACCTTTATTATGTCTTTCAAATACAGATTAGTGAGGGATTGTTTTAGTTCGTTGAGTTAAATTAGGAGAATATCAAGTAATTTTATTTCCTTCCATTTTTAGCACAGATATGTTACTGCATTTAATGTTAATGTCGCTTGAATACAATTAAATGCATGTCAAACTTAGCTGGAATTCCAGATTTTACGCCTATATTTTTGGCTGTATTTAATGTTAATGTCGCTTGAATACAGCAGGGGCGGAGCCACAGTATTAGCTGTGGGTTCGGCCGAACCCAGTAGCTTTTGCGTAAACCCTGTATTTATATTAAAAATTCTAATGAATATGTATAAATTATTAATTTAGAACCTAGTAACTTAAAAAGATTATAATCCCGAACCCATAAGGTTCAAATCCTAGCTTCACCTCTGAATACAGCTAAATACATGTCAAACTTAGCTGGAATTCCAAATTTTTGTATTAATGAATACAACAGCTTAAACACATGAAATATATTGTATAAAAATATAAAAGGTATCTGGTTACGCAGCTCACAAATTTTACCCAGCCTACCCACTTTTTTTCTTCGTACTGAGCACATTTTTTATTCCCAAATATTACCTTTCCCTTTAAGTTCTAATAATAAACCTCATAGCTTCCTCGTCTAATGGACTAATGGAGTATGAAACCCAAGTAATCTCATAGCTTTTTTCTTTAAAAACCTATATTTGATCAGATTTTGTACTTCTTGTATTTTGGTAAAATGAATATTTTAAAGATTTTCTTTTTAAAGTTTTAAAAAAAATTAATACATGATTTTGTTTGTTTGAAGGTCCATCATTATTGCACTTAAAGTTCTTTAATCTTGATTTTTAACTTGAAGATTTTTGTTGTTTATTTCGAAGTGGATGTACAAAATATTATACATAGTATCTTTGGGAAGTTTATATTAAAATTTGATCGTATTTAGAACTGATTTTAGGTGATTAGCATTGAATTTTTGAAGATAAGCCAGTGATGAGTGTTGAGCTAGATGCTCTTTAATTTAAAGAAAAATTACTGTTACCCAATAGTATACCGTTATACATAAAACTATACGATAAAAATTTGAATGAGTTAATTTAGAGCTGATTTTAAATGTGTTTGGTCGAAATTTTCAAGCTAAAAATATGCTCAAGCTGCACTTCATTTCCATTTTGATCTTCTTTTTTTTTTCTTTTTTTTTTTGGATTCTATGTAATATGGTAAGGTTCTATTTGGTTCCTTAAAATCGGTGTTGCTTCCAGCTTCATTTACAATAAGTATAATGTAAATAGTTAGTGAGCAAGACTGTTAATGAATAGAGAATCGCTAATTTTTTTTGTTTTTACAAGTGTCGCTGAATTTATCTAAATATAATTTTAAAATTTTATACCGAAATTAATATTCTAATTATACCAAACTACCCCTAAGATACGTTACAAGAATAACAGCAAATATTTGTAGTTCCATAATCTTTGTAGGTGAACGGTTGTCCCCTCATACTTTTTCCTTTTCCTTTTTTGTTTCTCTCCCTTTATTTTTGCTGATGGAATCATTAGTAGATGTTTGACTTATAAAAGTCTGTTATCATGATTCACGATATTTCATTTTTTCTTTATTTGTTTTGGTTGGGGGGGGGGTGTATTCTTTGCAGATATCCAAAAATTAACCGGCTCAATTTCTAAACACATAAAGAAAAAAAGAAAAAGAAATAGAGAAAAAATAACTACAGCAAAAAGTACAATCATATTACACTTTCTATATACGTAATGATATCAGTGACAATATTTTCTTCCAAAAATTTATCAACCAATAGAGATTTTCTTGGAGCTTTTTAATAAGAAAGTAACTTTTTATCTTCTTTTTTTTGCCATTAATACATGTGTAGGCCAATGTATGTTTTGAAATTATGAGTAATCAATTTCATTCTGCTTTACTTAGTTTTTCCATATATCTTTATGATTTGACTGTAATCAAGTTGAAAGCCACTAAAATAACTTTACTTACATAAAAGGAATCTGTTTAGTGTTTACGATGATAGATTTGGATGGCTCCAACTGAAGTCTTATTGCCACGTACAAAAGTCATATCAAACATAATGGTCATGTCAAACATAGCAATGATCGATATTATCTAGAAGACAACGATTTATCAGAATTGATGAATCTTTCAAAATATTACAGCATAATTTCTTTTTCTTAAAATAAGGTTTTATGTTTCCTGTTATTTTCAAATTTATTTATCTTTTCACGTTGGAGACAAATTTCTTTTTGATCCACCATGTTATATCTTCCAGACTAGATGACTAAAGAAAAAAAAAGTGTAACGATCTCGGTTAGGTTCTTCGATTAGGTAAGCCTGAATCGTGGAAAAGAAACCAAAATTTGCGGAAGTAAAACAATTTAAAACGGAAATAAAGAAATAAATAGTGTTTAAATGTGCCGCTCGGCATACACCGTATCTAACTCTCAAACCGACACATAAATCCAAGACCCAGAAACCCATGAATCACAAGCTAAGAAATACCTCATAGCTCTAACTCCAGAATGTATAACAAGAACGGGAAATACAAAAGGGCTAATACTAAACAGCAAGAATAAAAAGAAACTCCTCGGCCCGCGGACGCGACAGATATACCTCGAAGTTGCTATACCAGTCGCATCGCCTCAGGGGTGATAGGACTGAGTCGAAGTACCTGCATCTGCAACAAAAGAGTCTCCCACAGAAGTATAAACATAAACTGGGGAACTCAAAGAATCCCGAGATACACCTAAATGCGAAGCAAAATAAGAAGACACATAGGAATAAGTAAAGTCTAGATCGAATAGAACTGATGCATCTTTGTGACAGACCAAAATAGTACTTGTGATGACAGAATCGGAGGTGATAGCCTCAGTACGGTCATGGAGAGCATAATATCTGGTCTGGCCTCCCCCTCGAGGGCGAACTTTACCTCCTCGACCTCCACCTCGTCGGTGGAGTAGTATTAGGTGCTCGGACCATAGCCTGAGAGCTTACGGGGCATGATGTGGCTGACGAGTCTGCGGAAGTGCACCCTTCGTAAGTCTAGGGCAATCCCTCACCATATGGCGTGTGTCACCATACTCAAAACAAGCTTTGGGAGGACCTGGCGAATGTGACTGGCTCGGACCAGGTCTGCTGGACTGTGACGACCCGACCCGTCGTCTTAGGTGTAACCGTCCCGTGTTTCCCACATTTGTGTTGCCTTATGTTTCATTATCCGTTTTGGGTGCGTTAGAATTAAATTGGAGTAATTTTGTTAAGAAATGAGAAACTTAGTCTCTTTTAAGAAGACTTAAGTTGGAAAAGTCAACCGGATGTTGACTTATGAGTTAGAGTACTCGGAATCGAATTATGATGATTCGGTTAGCTCCGGATGATGAAATGTGACTTAGGAGCGCAATCAAAAGTAATTTTGGAGGTCCGGTGTAGAAGTTAGCATATTTTGGCGAAGTTAGTATTTTGGCGAATTCCGGTTGATAGGTGATATTTTGATCCGGGAAATGGAATTCTGAGAGTTGTAGTAGCTTCGTTAGGTGATTTTGGACTTGTCCGCAAAATTTCAGGTCATTCGGACGTCATTTGGTTGGGTTTCGGATTGAATGTGAAAGTTAAACATAAGCTTGAATTTGTTGAAAACGGACGATTTTGATGTTAACGATAGAGTTTTGATGAATGGAACAAGTTTGAATAAGGTTATAGGACGTGTTGGTACTTTTGATTGAGGTCCCGGGGGCCTCGGGTGAGTTTCGGGGTGGTTTCGGACCATTTCTAACCATTATGAACTGCTGGTTTTTGGCTACAGCAGTGCTCTATGCGATCGCGGGGAATTGGTCGCGATCGCGGTGAGTAAAATCTGAGAAAAAACTTAATGAATCGCGATCGCGTAAAGCGCTTTGCGATCGCGAAGAAGAAAGTTCTGTCGCACAGGTCCTACTTCGGAAGATCATATCATTTTATCTATAAGAAATTTTGAGGTGATTCAAAAACGAAAGTTGTAGCTCATCTTGTCTAGTTTTGATAACAATAACGAAATCGTGATTTGGACATTTATGTCAAAAGTTATAGATGTTACACTATAGGCTGTCCGAGGAGGATCTCTAATACATATGTATGCATTGGGAAGCATATATCTCAAAATTTATAAGGATTCAGGAAATGAACAACAAATGAAAGTCATAGATCTATGTGTCTAGTTTCCAGAACATCAAATCATTTGTCATTTGGTGTTGTGTGCAAACAGTTATGACCATTATACTGAAGCCTGTCCAGAAGAACCAAAATTTATGCACCGCGATCGCGAAGGGTAATTTATGGGCCAGAAATTTGTTCTCCACGATCGCGATGCATTTACCGCGATCGCGATGAACAAAATGCCTGGGCAGAATGTTTTAAAACATTCCAGTCGCGAAAATAACCCATTTTTCCACCATTTTTGTCACTCATGAGAGCTTTTGGACGGGAAATGAAGGGGTTTCGACTGGGAATCGTTGGAGGTAAGTTTTATGAGTTAATTACATGTTTTTATACATGAATAATCCATGGAATTCATGAATTTGTGGCTAAAAATCAAGAAAATAGGGCTTGGAGTAAAAATCTTAAATTTATGATTTGAAGGGCCATTTATGGTCCGAATTGAGAGTTCTTGGTATGTACGGACTCGTGGCGAGACGAGGATTCCATAAATATGAATTTCGTAATTTTTCGGAATGTGGGCCTGGGGTTCGGGTTTTGCCAATTTCGTGATTTTTGGTATTTTTCAAGTTCTTTCGATTGAGTTATGTTCCATTAGCCTATTTTGATATATTTGTACTAATTTTGGCTAGTTTCGATGCGCGTGGAGGCCGGTTTGACGAGCAAAGACGCCGCGGGCCTGAGTTTTTTCCGGTTCGAGGTGGGTAATACTTGTAAATGATGTCCTAAGGGTTAGTAAACCCCGGACTTGCACATCTTAGTGTTGTGTTGAGGTGACTTGCACGCCGGATAACGGACGTGGGGTAGAGAACCATTGGGGATTGTGACTTGGTCCGTCCCGCGTAATAAATAATAACACCTAATTGTTTGAAATGAAATTGACGCCTCAATAAAGATATTAATTATCATGAATTGGACTAATTATCATGCTTGGGCTTCGCGCCGATTATTTGAATCCTTCAGGGATTGGTATTATTGTCTTGATAACACTATGCATATTTTTATCTCAATTTAAAGTTTTAAATGGTATTTTGCTACTCAGCATTTTTTTTATAAAGTTATGAAAAACTTGAACATGGTCTTAATGGCATTTCTAGCTGTGAGCTAATATGATACTGTTGCCCGAAGGGCTTTCTTGATTATTTGTTAGACTGATTGGGGCCGAGGGCCATATGTTAGGGCATGACAATTTATGTGAGCATATGCATACACATGTATGGATCGGACTGCACGCCGCAGTGGTATATGGATCGGGCTACGCGCCGCAGCAGGTGTGATATTGATATTGCGCTTGGGTTGTAAGAGCCCCTCCGGAGTCTGAACCCCCACAGTGAGCGCGGGCGCCTTTGCATGGATCGGGCTGTACGCCACAGCGTCATATGCATTGCATGGCATACATATATTGGTTTACGTGTACTACGTGTCATAATATTTAGCACTCATACATTACTGGAACACATGCATTATTTGCCTTATTGACCAGATCTCCTAGTGATATTTGTTAAGGAGTGCTGAGCCCGAGGGGCTGATTTGAGTGCAGAACTGCACTGCTTGAGATATTACCAAGGTATTGGTATGTTATCATGAAAGAAAGAAGCTAAAAATGAGATTTCTAAATAATTTACTCACATATGCTGAAATGGGATAAAATGATAGTGTGTTGAAGTTTAAAGGTAGTTCTGTATTGTGTAGCATGAGATAGTGCTTTGCGTGGTTTCCTTTCCTTCAGCATTATTTACTTTTATTACCGCTGAGTTGGAAGTACTCACACCCGACTCCCTGCACCTTGTGTGCAGATCCAAGTACATCACAGTAGAGCTGATTCTATGGCTGCTCGGGAGTGCATTTGGACAGTCGAGGTAGCTGCCAGCGTCCGCATGACCTCACTCTCCAGTTTATCCTTATTTTGTTCTCTCTATGCCACACTTGTGCACAGTTGTATACACTATCACAATTTATAAATTCTTGTAGAGGCTCATGACTTATGACTCCTGATTCGGTGGGAGGTTTATACTGGTTTTGGGATATCTATCCCCGATGTGCTAGACGTTATTTCACTATATTATTGTTTTTATGCCTACAAAGGGTAAAGTGAGAGCTGATAGCTCTGTGTTATGAATGGTTGGTCGGGCTGGCCTAGCAATGTGTTGGGCGCCATCACGACCAAGTTTAGGGTCGTGAAAAGTTGGTATCAGAGCCAAGGTTACTAGGCCTTATGCGTCTTGAGCCGATTAGTAGAGTCTCGCGGATCGGTACAGAGACGTCCGTATTTATCCTCGAGAGGCTGCAGAACCTTTAGGAAACACTTCACTTTCTTGGAATTCTTATCGTGCGTACTTGATTTAGCTTGAGATGTAATTCTTGAAATTCCTTCCACACGTTTGTATGCGCACTCGAGCGCTTAGTAATAAATTTGCCTTGATGGCTTGTGACTCCCCGATCGAGGGCGAGATATAATCTCCATGATTTTATGTTGGGCCAGTCTGAAGGACTTGAGGCCGAATCTTTGCCTATGGCTTGAGCACCGAGGTGCTAATTTTGCGAGCCGGTATTATGAACTTATATGTTCAGTATTGTCCCTAATTGTAGGAATGGCGGCTAGATAACTATGTAATGAGTATGTTGGTACTGTGTAGTGTGTATGGCAGTGGAAGGTATACAGAAATATTAAGGAAAGAAAATGTTCTTACTTGGTGGAATGTTATGTGTAATTGAAAGGTATTTGATATGTGTTATGATTCGAGTAGGTGCAACGCATGTCAGTATATCAATTTTGATAATATAATTCGTGTAGTATTGAGATTAATGTTGTTGATATACGTTGTGATGTCTTGTCGAGTTGTGGACGTGTTTTTAGGATGGTTTTGGTGATTCTCTGGCAGGTGGATAGGCCCAATTACAAAGGAAACTCTGTCGAAATTTTTAAAAATTTGGGACTTAGTAAAAATTTTGTCACCTAAAGAGTGGGCTTAACTGTAGTGTGAATGAATGCAAGAATTATGGAAGAGTTTGAATTTTTGATGATTCGTGTCTCCGCAAGCTGGTGAAAGAGTGAGTTTAATCTCACCATGATATTACGACAACAATAAAGTATATGTGTTGTGATAAATATGGCTTCGAGCTAAGTTGGGGAGGTTTCCATTGATTAGCTAATTGCGCAGTTGTATGCTACATTGGTTATGTCTTAAAGTACACTGATGAACCAGTTCTGGTTGCAGAAATTGAGCCGAGAATAGGACGAGTGAAGCAAGATTTTGACAAAAGTTATACGGTGCTTTCGTAGATGTGAGAAAATAATAGTATGTCTTGAGCTGTTGTTGGTAAGGAATGCTCAGTGAATTGAGGAGAAGGATGTTTGTTGGTATTTAAATGAGATCATATTCTGTGGTGTCAGACGAGTGGTTTTGTTCGTTAAGTCTGGTAATTTGTAGTTTCGATAAGAGTGGATGACTCTTGGGAATGTTATAATGTGTTCTAAGATGGTGTATGTGACTAAAGATAGTGTCTTCATTAGAAAATATCAAGACTTGTGGTATTTTGTGATGGTTGCTCTTGTGCGTTATGAAAAAAAAAATGGGAGTTATTATGGACCTTTGAAAGGTTATCAGACTAAGTTCAATGTGATCAGAATCGGCTTGAAGTCGATGGATAGATTTAATGTGAATAATGGCTCTATATCAGGCCAGATGTGTGCATTTTGTAATGCAGTTCTCATGAAGGAGTAGTTAGGTTGATGCTTTATTGTCAGATATCTCGCGTAGTGATGCCTTACGCCGTGTGATTTGTGAAAAGGCTCAAGAAATTATTATGTGTTGAGAATCCGCGTAGGGGTGATGTTACCTGAGCAGCTTGGCTACTGAAATTCAATTTCGTATATCGCACATCAGTTGTGCTTGGTTTTGTAGCTATAACGCTAAATCCACCTCAGGGATGATATCATGCACTTAGCATGCTTATGACCGATATTTGGTATTTGGTTATGATGAGCAGATTTTGCTCGATGTGTATCTCCTTATATGAGATCTGTGTGTGGATCGGGTGGCACGCCGCCATGGGTATGTTAACTGGATTGGGTTGCACGCCGCAACAATGTGATGTTGAGTATAATTTTATATATACTATTTCGTATGCCTTGTTCTTTGTTTTCTAAAGAAAGTCCCCATTAATGCGTGGAATTGATAATTCATTCCAGAGTTCATTTTCTTTTGTATTGCGTTAGAATCGGTAGCCTGTTGGCACTTTGGGGCATCATATGCGATTTATAGTTACACCTGGAGTGGCCTATTGCCCAGACAGTTCGTACTTGGAAAGACGAGATCATTGAAGTTGAGATCAATGCAATCTGAGTATGTGAAGTGAAATTATAGAACTAAGACCATTGTTTGGCTCAGAATGAGTTGATAGTTCTTGTCAAGAGTATAAAACTAATGAATTGTTGTTTCGGTAGTAGTTATGAATGTGTTCAGGTCTCATCCGTTGTGTCAACATTGTAAGAATTTGTACAAGACCTGTGTATGTCATACAGAGCATGTGATGTATAGTGATTCCTTCCAAGTGATTAGTTAAAGAATCTTCGGATGATTAAGGAAAATGGTATTGCTAAGTGGAAGTGATTTGATAAGAGTATATGTCTCAGAAAAGGGTAATGTGATTAAACTGATTATATATCAGTAGTATTGCGGCATGTTCTTGTTGGGTCCATTGGTGGCATTCGGGTCTGCTCGGTATCACAGGTAATTGGATTAGGCATGATGATTGGTGTATTATATGGAGTTCTGATGTACAGGCTATGTGGTGATGTTGGAATTCAGACTGATTGTCTTAGTGTTGGGTGATTTTGAACTATTGCATTAACGGCAATGTCATAAATGCCACGAGTTAAGTGGTGAAGTGCGATAGAATATATTTTAGTAGAATGATTTATATTTTAAAGAATCAACAGACAGCTGGGAAGGACCATTTTCTTAATTGGGTATTTGAGATGGATGTCAGTGCGGAGGTTGCTATCATTGATCCCATCCCGGTATAGAGGGAATTTTTGAATGCGTTTCTTAATGGTGCATGTATTATAAAGGTTGTGGTTAGGTCGTATTGATTGTGTCATGTCACCAGGATGGTGTGTTTGGTCAAAGGAGATCGTGAGGATCATTAATGAATATAGACAGATTTGATTTCAACATGTTTGATGGATAAATATCGAGATTTCGGTTCAACATGTTGTTATGGTAATTGCTAGAGGATAAATGGCCTCATGAATGGGTGACCTGAGGAATGGATATGGTTTATCAATTGTTTTATTTACCATTGGCAATATATAAAAGTGTTGGAATAAGTCTCTAGCTAATAAAAGGGTTTTCCATCGACATCTGGTTATCGTGGGCAGCTGTTGTGAATGGAAGTTATTGCTGCATGTGTTTGAGTTATGCGGTATAATATATGATTTCACCTGAGGTTGCAGGTATGGATAATTATAGCTGATTCGAGTTTATTCCGAGTAAAAATGTGAGGTTCTGATCTTGTCTAAGATTACAGAAGGTGAAATGTAGTTCTATAGTTTATGGATCAGATAGATTGAGTAATTTCAGCTAAGTTGTGTTGTCGGACCTATATGAGATAGGGTGACGTGAGATCACCGCGGGTTATATGCGAGGTAAAGTTATTCAGCTATTGGTGAATTTCTAAAACAACTCTGGGTACGCTCGAGGACGAGCGTTTGTTTAAGTTGGGGAGAATGTGACGACCCGACCCGTTGTCTCAGGTGTAACCGCCCCGTATTTCCCACATTGTGTTGCCTTATGTTTCATTATCCGTTTTGGGTGCGTTAGAATTAAATTGGAGTAATTTTGTTAAGAAATAAGAAACTTAGTCTCTTTTAAGAAGACTTAAGTTGGAAAAGTCAACCGAATGTTGACTTATGAGTTAGAGTACTCGGAATCGAATTTTGATGATTCGGTTAGCTCCGGATGATGAAATATGACTTAAGAGCGCAATCAAAAGTAATTTTGGAGGTCCGGTGTAGAAGTTAGCATATTTTGGCGAAGTTAGTATTTTGGAGAATTCCGGTTGATAGGTGATATTTTGATCCGGGAGTCGAAATGGAATTCTAAGAGTTGTAGTAGCTTCGTTAGGTGATTTTGGACTTGTCCGCAAAATTTCAGGTCATTCGGACGTCATTTGGTCGGGTTTCGGATTGAATGTGAATTTTGAAAGTTAAAGTTAAACATAAGCTTGAATTTGTTGAAAACGGACGATTTTGATGTTAACAATAGAGTTTTGATGATTGGAACAAGTTTGAATAAGGTTATAGGACGTGTTGGTACTTTCGATTGAGGTCCCGGGGGCATTGGGTGAGTTTCCGGGTGGTTTCGGACCATTTCTAAGCCATTTTTAGCTGCTGATTTTTGGCTACAGCAGTGCTCTATGCGATCGCGGGGAATTGGTCGCGATCGCGGTGAGTAAAATCTGAGAAAAAACTTAATGAATCGCGATCGCGTAAAGCGCTTTGCGATCGCGAAGAAGAATGTTCTGTCGCACAGGTCCTACTTCAGAAGCTCATATCTTTTTATCTACAAGAAATTTTGAGGTTATTCAAAAATGAAAGTTGTAGCCAATCTTGTCTAGTTTTGATGACGATAAAGAAATCGTGATTTGGACATCTGCGTTAAATGTTATGGATGTTACACTATAGGCTGTCCGAGAAGGATCTCTAATACACATGTATGCATTGGGAAGCATATATCTTAAAATTTATAAGGGTTCAGGAAATGAGCAACAAATGAAAGTCATAGAGCTATGTTTCTAGTTTCCATAACATCAAACCATTTGTCATTTGGAGTTGTGTACAAACAATTATGACTATTATACTGAAGCCTGTCCGGAAGAACCGGAATATATGCACCGCGATCGCGAAGCCTTTCCCGCGATCGCGAAGGGTAATTTTTGGGCCAGAAATTTGTTCTCCGCGATCGCGAAGCATTTCCCATGATCGCGAAGAACAAAATGACTGGGCAGAATGTTTTAAAACATTCCAGTCGCGAAAATAACCCATTTTCCACCATTTTTGGTCACTCTTGAGAGCTTTTGGACGGGAAATGAAAGGGTTTTAACTGGGAATCGTTGGAGGTAAGTTTTATGAGTTAATTACATGTTTTTATACAAGAATAATCCATGGAATTCATGAATTTGTGGCTAAAAATCAAGAAAATAGGGTTTGGAGTAAAAATCTTAAATTTATGATTTGAAGGGCCAATTGTGGTCCGAATTGAGAGTTCTTGGTAGGTACGGACTTGTGGTGAGACGAGGATTCCAGAAATATGAATTTCGTAATTTTTCGGAATGTGGGCCCAGGGCTCGGGTTTTGCCAATTTCGTGATTTTTGGTATTTTTCAAGTTCTTTCGATTGGGTTATGTTCCATTAGCCTATTATGATATATTTGTACTAATTTTGGCTAGTTTCGATGTGCGTGGAGGCCGGTTTGAGGAGCAAAGACGTCGCGGGCATGAGTTTTCGCCGGTTCAAGGTGGGTAATACTTGTAAATGATGTCCTAAGGGTTAGTAAACCTCGGACTTGCACATCTTAGTGTTGTGTTGAGGTGACTTGCATGCCGGATAACGGATGTGGGGTAGAGCACCATTGGGGATTGTGACTTGGTCCGTCCCGCATAATAAATAATAACACCTAATTGTTTGAAATGAAATTGACGCCTCAATAAAGATATTAATTATCATGAATTGGACTAATTATCATGCTTGGGCTTCGCGCCGATTATTTGAATCCTTCAGTGATTGGTATTATTGTCTTGATAACACTATGCATATTTTTATCTCAATTTAAAGTTTCAAATGGTATTTTGCTACTCAGCATTTTTTTATAAAGTTATCAAAAACTTGAACATGGTCTTAATGGCATTTCTAGTTGTGAGCTAATATGATACTGTTGCCCGAAGGGCTTTCTTGATTATTTGTTAGACTGATTGGGGCCGAGGGCCATATGTTAGGGCATGACAATTTATGTGAGCATATGCATACACATGCATGGATCGGACTGCACGCCGCAGTGGTATATGGATCGGGCTGCGCGCCGCAGTAGGTGTGATATTGATATTGCGCTTGGGCTGTAGGAGCCCCTCCGGAGTCTGAACCCCCACAGTGAGCGCAGGCGCCTTTGCATGGATCGGGCTATACGCCATAGCGTCATATGCATTGCATGGCATACATATATTGGTTTACGTGTATTACGTTGCATAACATTTAGCACTCATACATTACTGGAACACATGCATTATTTGCCTTATTGACCAGATCTCCTGGTGGTATTTGTTAAGGAGTGCTGAGCCCGAGGGGCTGATTTGAGTGCAGACCTGCACTGCTTGAGATTGTACCAAGGTATTGGTATGTTATCATGAAAGAAAGAAGCTAAAAATGAGATCTAAATAATTTACTCACATATGCTGAAAGGGGATAAAATGATAGTGTGTTGAAGTTTAAAGGTAGTTCTGTATTATGTAACATGAGATAGTGCTTTGCGTGGTTTCCTTTCCTTCAGCATTATTTGCTTTTATTACCGCTGAGTTGGAAGTACTCACACCCGACTCCCTGCACCTTATGTGCAGATCCCGTACATCGCAGCAAAGCTGATTCTATAGCTGCTCGGGAGTTGCATTTAGACAGTCGAGGTAGCTGCCAGCGTCCGCGGGACCTGACTCTTCAGTTTATCCTGGTTTTATTTAGTCTATTGCACACTTGTGCACGGTTGTATACACTATCACAGCTTATAGATTCTGGTAGAGGCTCATGACTTTTGACTCCTGATCCGTTGGGAGGTTATACTGGTTTTTGGGATGTATTATTCCGGTGTGTTGGATCATTTCACTATATTATTATTTTTATGCCTACAAAGGGTAAAGTGAGAGCTGATAGTTCTGTGTTATGAATGGTTGGTCGGGCTGGCCTAGCAATGTGCTGGGCGCCATTACGACTGGGTTTTGGGGTCGTGACATGGACTAACCACGGGAAGCACCTGAGGCCTAGGTGGAGCTAGAATACCACTGGCTGCTGGAAGAGTTGAATGAATGGGGCGACCCATGTGACCCCTACCATGATGACCTGCAGCTGGGGCACGAGCACCAGAATAATGGTCCGACTCTCGAGACCTTTTGGCCTCCCTCTCCTCTATATCCCTAACATGCATACTCTCATTCCTCCTAGCAATGCTCACCACATGCTGATAAGATATATCCATCTTAAACTCACGAACCACGCTAGATCTGATGCTGGGAATAAGCCCCTAAGTGAGCCGACGAACCTTCTCATGAACCGTAGAAAACAAAGTCGGTGCATGTCTAGCCAAGTAAGTGTAACTGATAGCATACTCTGAGACAGTCATAGTACCCTGGCGCAAATGCTCAAGCTCCGCGCGCCAGGCGTCCCTAAGAATCTGGGGGACATACTCCCTCATGAACATATTTGAAAACTGGGCCCAAGTCGGGGAAGCTGCCTCATCCGGACTGTCTAGCTTATAAGCACGCCACCACTAATAGGCAGCTCCTCGAAGCTGGAAAGTAGTGAAGGAAACCCCGCTCGATCCTGATATGCCCATTGTACGGAGGATACTGTAGCACTCATCAAGAAATCCAAGGGCATCCTCTGAGGCTAATCCGCTAAAAGTCAGAGGCTGATACTTCTTGAACCTCTCAAGCCTCTTCAGCTCCTCCTCTAAGCTACTTCCCTCTCCTCGGGCTGAGCTGGGGCTATAGACTATACAGGAATAACCTCTAGGACATGATCAATATGCACTCGCTACTCAGAAGTGCGAGCAGCGGGAGTCTGTGTTCCTTCCTCGGCCTGGGACGTAGCAGCAGCAAGGGGAAGCTACCCTGCCTGAGCTAGAGTGGTGTACATGGTCATAAATTGTGCCAAAGTCTCTTGGAGTGCTGGAGTGGCAGTAGCATACTCTCAGGTGTCTGGACTCTGGCTGTTACTTCTAGTGGTGCCTTGGCGGCAGCTCGCGCGGGTGTTCTGTTACACCACGAGTGCGTCCTCAACTTTTACCCCGGCCCTGGCCTCTGATGACTCCAGTAGGGGGCACAGGTGCCTGGTGCGAGTAGCATGTGGCCTCACCATCTGTGAGAGAATAGAAGATAGAAGTTTAGAATTATAATATCAAAAATCTCGCACGATAAGGAAATCAAATGAATTTTCCTAACAGTTACATAGACTCTCGTAGATAAGTACAAACGTCTCTGTACCGATCAACGAGACTTTAGTAAACCGACTTATGATTCATGAATCCTATGAACCTAAAGGTCTGATACCAACTTTCCACGATCCCCGTTCGCCCTCCGTGAACCATCATGACGACACCTAGTCTCTTCGATTAGGTAAGCCTAACTCGTGGAAAAGAAACCAAAATTTGCAAAAGTAAAATAATTTAAAACGGAAATAAAGAAATAAACATTATTTAAATGTGCCGCTCGGCATACACCATATCTAGCTCTCAAACCAACGCAGAAATCCAAGACCCGAAAACCCATGAATTACAAGCTAAGAAGTACCTCATAGCTTTAACTCCAGAAGGTCTAACAAGAACTGAAAATACAGAAGGGCTAATACTAAAAAGCAAGAATAGAAAGAGAATCCTCGATCCGGGGACGCGGAAGATATACCTCGAAGTTACTATAGCAATCTCCTCACGTCAGGGGTGGTAGGACTGAGTTGAAGTACCAGGATCTGCACATGAAAAACATGCACATGAAGGGCATGAGTACACCACAGCGGTACTTAGTAAGTGCCAAGCCTAACCTCAGTTGGGTAGTGACGAGGAAGGTTAGGTCCCTACTAAGGTTTAATAAGATATAAGGTTTAACAGTGTGAAATAAGCAGTGTAAATAAGTAACACAGGATATTAAGGACATCAACAACTATTACAAATGCAAGTAAAACACAGAAAGAGAATACAACTCAGCTTTGAGATAACAACCGAGGATCTCCCAAGATACCGTCCTGTAACCCCAAATATAAATATCATATCCAGTGGATCTCTCGGGTGCAGTCCCGTAGTCCAACTCGTAAATGTGCGGGGGATCTACTGGAATACCACATCCATAGTCCCAAATATAAATACTCAGTACTGGGAAATCTACCCGGTCCATCCCGTAATTCCAATGTAAAATGTGTAGGGGGATCTCTCGGAATGTAATTCCGAAGTCCCAAAGTAAACATATAGGGGAGCTCCCGGTATACCGTCCTTTAGCACCAAAGTAAATACACAACAGCAATAAATTAGCTACGGGCCTCCAAAACACAATCAGACCACGCCTCTAAACTCGAAATCACCCAACGGAGCTAACAGAACCATCGGATTTTCATTCCAAGATTATCTTCACATTGTTGCGACTATGGTTAATTTTCCAACACTTAAGCTCTCATTTAGTGACTAAGTGTCCCAAAACTTTCCGAAATTCAAAACTGACATCCTGACAATTCAAAATAGCAGAAATAAACTTGGAGAAAGCAATCAATAGGAAATTGGAGCATAAATTCTAAAAACAATCGTTCGGCTCATTATAAAAGGTATTTTCAAGTTTAGCTTTGAGCTGTTTAGAGCAGGGCGGAGCCACAGTTTCCGATAACGACTTTGACATAATTTAATAACTTCTGTATTTAAGGTAATTAATATATTCAGTTAATATGTATAAATAATTTATTATAAAGTTGAACTGTTCATATAAACTCAAAATCTTTAGCGCAAACTCTGATCTAGAGGAGAAGATGATAAATTTTAAAAAGTATAAATTGCTACAAGAGGGAATAATTTTCTTGAAGAGTTGATCGGTAACAATATTTGTAACTATGTTTGTGGGAGTGAATCCAGTTAGCTGACACATCAGGAAGTGACTGATGTTGATTTATTTTCTATACAATATGTTAAAACTGAACACGTGATTTGTGTTATTAAAGTCCGACTTAGAAAGAAGAAAGTTAAAAGTGGTGTTAGTTAGAGCTCGTTCGGACATAAAAATTCTTTTTTTTTTTTCAAAATATTTTCTCTTTTTCTCAAAATCCGGTAAATTTTTCAGTTTTCACTTGAAGATCAATTTTAAAAATTTTCAAAAAATTGAAGAACTCTAATTTCACTCAGATCACTCACAAAACTTCAAAAATAATCCAAAATTATATTTATGTCAAAACACACTACTAATTTTTAAATACCATTTTCACTTAAAATATGTTTTACTTTTTTTTTGTTTTTAAAATTTTACAATTCTTATGTCCAAACGTCCACTTAATTTTACTAAATGGAAAATGGGAAGAGAGAAGATGGACATGGAACCCTCCCCCTCCCCACCCCCAACTCAAGAAAGCAGACATATGGTATCCTATGTAGAAATAGGCCATTAATGTTTTCTGAGTGTCTGGGAATACTTTTAGAAAATTATAAAGGTCATGAGGTAGAGATGAATATTAAATACTAAGGTTAGTGGATCCGAACAAGTGTGATCTTGTTAATTAAATGAATATATTTCAGCCTTATTTTTTTAATTTGTACAAACATGTAGTTCGAGTCAAGAAAGCTAGCTATACGTTCAATTGAATCCAATAAACCCGCTCTCAATCCATATTTGGAGCAGAGTGAGTTTAATATATAGGGAAACTGAGTTTTTTTTTTTTTTTGGTACTTTATTCTAATTTTTTAGTTTGAGCAATGAGTGAAGCTTTTAGCAGTACAGAAAAGCTAAGGATAAGACCTGGGTTGAGAAAGTTATTAAGAGTTGGAGAACAGAAGAGTTATGTTATTATACACACAACATGACAACAATAACAATGATCCGGTAAAATCTTATTAATGGGGTTGACTATTATATATACAGTAGCTAGGAGTGTACATGGACCGGATTGGTTCGGTTTTTACCATAATCAAACCAAACCAACTATATCGGCTTGGATTGGTTTGGTTTTGTCGGTTTTTCTGATTTTTTTTTATTACATAAATATTATTTCAATCTTACTTTGTTAAAATTATAGATAAAGCTTTGATAAGTGAATATATGTTTAGTAAATATGAAAAAAAATTGACAAACATATGATCTATTAAAATATTTTAATGGGAGAATTTTCTTAGTAACACATGATAGTTATTTTCTTAGTCGTCTAACAATAATTTTTTGTTAATTTACGCTTTCAGGGTTAATACATGAGAGGAACCCAAATATTCCTATATTTTCTAAAAATTATTCACTATAAACTCTTAAAAATATAATAAAATTTATATATTTATATGTCGGTTTGATTTGAATTCTTTTACTAAATACCAAATCAAATCAAACCAAACCTAATCAAATTTTTAATTGATTTTTAATTTAATTTTTTATTTTGGTGTGGTTTTCCAATTCGGTTTGAATTCCTCTCCGTGTAGCTATATATTTTGGAGTGTAATGGAAGGCAAGTTGAACAAAAAAAGGCAAGGCACCATCATTTTCATATACATCATGTCATTTCGAAAGGGCGGTTTTCCCATTCAATTATTGAACTTATTTAGATGTCCAACCTTGAGAACAATGGCACGTTTTGATATGTACAACTACGTCCCCAATTCTTTTTGTCTTTGGTACATAATTTCAAATAAGATAACTTCAAAGGGTGAAAGGAATATGGTTTAACTTTGTGTAACAAGAAAATAAATATCTATATATCCTGGGCAGATTATAGGTAAAATTATGGGGCACATAAATTTATAATTTCTCCGCAAAATTAGATATTTTACGTATATATTTTCTAAAATTAATATAATATTAACAGTTGACATCGATGTTCCAAGAATGTTGAATGGTGAATTTGGTTGAAGGTTAAGTTAATTACTAATAAGTGTAGGGATAAATTCTCACATAATACATTTTTTTCCTCCTTTTTTTTAGTTATGCACCTATGTACTAGAAATCTTAGATACTTATCTGCTATATATGGTCAAAATGGTATCGCATAACCATTTTTAAGGGTGACTACTGAAAATTAGCCAATGTTAGCAAAATTATTGAAAAGTAGTCATTATTTAATTCGTAGATAAAATTTGGACAAAAGTACTCTAGCTAGCTGAAACACCAAACATTCCAGCATAATATGCTTGGCTATGTAATTTCTACGTATAAACTTCTAACATATTATATTGGAATTCCAACACATTTTGTTGGAATCTCTTATGTACAAATTTCGAAACCCAAATATATTATGCTGGAATTTTTTCGCTTTTTTAAAGTTAAAGGTATTTTTATTTAGATTTTATTTACACACGAACAAATAGCTAAATTTTAATTAATTTTAAAATTATTACTGCAATTATAAATTAGACTATTGCTGATTTTTCCCCAGTATATGCTTGCTTTAAGAAGTTGACGTGAATGAGTTTGTCTAGCTAAATACCAACCTACTAAATGAATGGGGACGACTAAATTTTGGCTTTTAAGTGCTTGGAATCAAGTGAATCTACACATGCCAAACACAAAAAAGTATGAAAGTAATCCTTCTCTCTTTTAAGAAAGCTTGACAAAGTGTAACTTTTGGGACCATGATAAGGAGAAAAATTAATATATTAGAAATAGACAAATGTCTCTTTAGGTATATGTAGAGAATATATGGTTGTTGCTTCAATTATAAAAACACAAGTCCTCCAATAGGTTTTGTGCAGTTGTTCATGGATCTTCTTACAAAGAATGGCCCATTTCTGAAATAGCCACAGTAATACCATATCAAGCATGCGTAGTTTTCATGTCCCCCACCTATGCCTCATTTTCTCAACTGGTTTGTACTTCTCCTGCTTGGATATTTTGCTTAAATTTTAGTCCCTTTATCCCCAAAGAGCTAAGAATTGTGGGATTCAAAGAATGAGTAATATAGTATAGTATTTACATAGCTAGAAATTGTTAATATCAAAATCTGGCCACTTAATTGGGCCAGATACATAAGCAGGCCTTGGTTTGTGCACAGGCTAGAGTCCAGTAATTAAGGAATTTTTTCATAACAAAACAGCCGGATTCAATATTGTTTTTAGCCGATATACATAAATTATACACTAATTATACATATATTATATATGGATTAAACTTACATTATACATCCATCGACTATTTTTAATTTAAGACGCACTATTTAGGTTAATTATTCAGTAATAAATGATCTTCAACAAGAGTGGGCCTATGTCCCGACGATACAACTAGCCGATATGTATATATAGAATGCACTAACTATATACAATTATGCACATATTCTACATATATTATATGTTCGGGGGATATTTTTAATTTAAATGGTTGAGTGAGTGATTATTTAAGTTAACCAAGAAATTACCAACTTGCAGTTGGAGAAGAGAATATTATCGGTTGAATATGGAGATGATGTAGTTAGTCGACGTGTAACAGGGAGAACTAAACAAATTCAACATCAACTGGATCTTACCTAAATTGGGCGAATGACACAAATAGTATATTTTTGTGTTACCATTGATTTTTCATCCCGAAAACAAAAGTTTTGACAAAAAAGTTCGATGAGAGAATTTTAAAGAGGCTCCTGATGATTGCCACAATTCAGCAAGTTATGGCAATTTTTAACAATGTTTTAAAAGGCGAGGCGTTTTATTTCTGACGAAGCGAGGCGTAAGCTCTGAGATATAGGGTGTAAATTTTACGTATCTTTAAATTTACCGATTTCAAGAATTTATAAAATAAAAATAATTATAAAATTACATTAAAATCATAAAATTATACAAATAATATATTTAAAATATTCTTAAATTATAATTCAACTATGAATAATATGAAAAGTATGACATATATCATAATATGCAAATAATTGCAATGTCGTTACAACTCAAACATCAAAAGTAATGCATTCCATACGAAATCTTATATATATCTCTTAAAGAGTAATGAATCTTGAAATAATTTTGATATTATAATTTGATATTTTCCTTAATATACTCCTTTTATTTAATATGCTTTCTATTGGAAAGAGAATTTAGATAAAATATAATTCACAATTTTAATATGATTCTCAAGCATCATTCATTTTTAAATTTCAACAAGTTAATACAATAACACATAATTCACCATACAATACCATGATAATTAATTATTTGTACAAGATACTAGCTAATAGTGAGTTATTAAATTAATAAGTATTGTATTTCGTAAACGTAAAAAAAATTAGAAAAATAATGATAAAAAAATTATGGACTATTATACATTAAATACATAACAATAGTTAATAAATAAATATTTTTCAAATGAAAGTTTTATTTGAAATTAACTATCATAGAAGTATTTGTGTAACGTACAATAATTTTTATTTTAATTATTACAGTATTCCTAACTTAATAATTTATACTTAGAAATAAAGTAATTTTGAGTAGTCAACGATTTATTAAGAAAATTTGTAGATTTACAAGGTTAGTTACATACAATTGCAAAAAGTTCTATTAGGCGGACCTAGTACGCTGGGCGTTGGGTGTGTCCAGGGAGTAAGCCCCAAAGGTCGAGACGTAAGTCTCACGGAACTAAGCCCCACACATAAGCCTTTGGGCATTTTACGAGTGCTCCGCCACGGGGCGAGTCCCGAGAGAGTCCCAATTCTGCCTTTTAAAATAGAGATTGTTAGAATTTTTAGCTAAATTCGGGTGATCCTCGTAATTTTCATTTACAATGCTAAAATATTTAATTGGAAAAAAAAGAGAGAGAGAAAAACCAAAAAAAACTTAGGAATTTTTACCTAGCTATATTATAATAAAAATATATTTATCACCTTTATTTAGGTATCTTATTAATTAATTTGTATATTTATATTTACAAGTTATATACAAAATCATTAAAAATAATAATAATTAAGATCATTTAATTTTAGTTGTTAGTTACACGACATTTACATCCCATTCCAATTTAAGGTTCTATTTTTTTCTCTCTTTCTTAATAATCATCCAAAATCTCTCTTATATTTTTATACTCCCCCCCCCTCACCCCAAACTTCTAATTCTTTTCTTTTCCAAAGATTTTCAAACCCAATTTCTCTCTTTCTTACTAATCACCCAAAAATTCTATTTTTTTATTGATACAATGCAGATGAAATTCAAAATATTGCTCTAGAATTAAGTTGTGGGTAAGTTTTAAATTTTATTTTCTTTCTTTCTAATATTTTTATTGTATATTATACATCAATAATCAAAACAATACTAATACCATTATAATAGGATTATGTTAGATTTTTAGTGAAGAGTTGTGGTTGAAACTTGAAGAAGATGAAGATCATAATTGTATCATAATTTTTTAAGAATGGATAGCGATTGTATTGTAATTGTATATGTATCATATTGTTGTAGCAAATGCATTACAAATATAAGATACTTGTATATTAATTGTATATTGTTATGAGCAATTGTAAATTTGTGATGAATTTTACAATTTGTATCATAAATATATGATAAGTGCATATTAATTTATTGGTATTGTATCAGGTATTATTTTAGGTATTAATATACCAGATACAATTGTGATATTAATACAACAACAACAACTCAGTAAAATCCCACAAGTGGGGTCTGGGGAGGGTAGTGTGTACGAAGACCTTATGTAATGACCTGGCCCGTTGTTACGTGAATTACTACCCCGTTATCTTACATTTACATATTTTATGCTTTTATATCAGGGTTAGAGTTTATGGGTGAGTTAGGAGTGATTCGGGTTGAAAATGAGGCATATAGCCTGTTTGAAAGAAGCTTGAATATGGAAAGTCAACATGGAGTTGACTATTTAGTTAAAGTGCTCGGAATCGGATTCTGATGATTCGACTAGTTTCAGGGGATCATTTATGACTTAGGGGAGCAATCGAAATCGAATTCGGAGGTCCAATGTAGTTTTAGGCTTGAATTGGCTAAGGTTGAATTTTGGCGAAAACCGAACGGAAGGTGAGATTTTGATCCGGGGGTCGGAATGGAATTCCGACAATTTATGTAGCTTCGTTATGTGATTTTGGATATGTCTGCAAATTTTTAGGTCATTCGGACGTCGTTTGATCGGGTTTTGGATTGAATGTTAGTTTCGGAAGTTTTGAAGAAACTTAGGCTTGAATCCGTGTGAAAATGATGATTTTGATGTTTAGGATGGTGTTTTTATGATTGGAACAAGTCCGTATCAAGTTTTGGAGTATGTTGGTGGTTTTCGTTGGGGTCCCATGGGCCTCGGGATGAATTCGGACCATCATTCGGGCATTTCAGACTTGGAAAAACCTGCAGAAAATTGCAGGTCAGTGCAGAAGAAATTAAGCCTTCGCGTTCGCGTGAAGGAAGTTGCGTTTGCGAAGGACAGGCAGGCCAATGCATCGCGTTCACGTGAGGACCTACGCATTCGCGTAGGCAATGTGGGTTGAAGCTTCGCGTTCACGTGACTGGGAGTCGCGATCGCGTAGAAAAGAAAGGGACAGCTTCGCGTTCGCGTGACTTGACGTCGCGTTCGCGATGACTTAATTGAGCGGAGCATTGCGTTCGCGGGAGATCCATCACGAACGCGTAGAGCAAAAATGGCTGACAGTGAATTAAAAACCAGAACAGACCAGTCACGGGATTATACACCAAAAACACAAATATTGAACCCTAGGGAGAAGAACACACAGGAAAACGCTGGGATTTCATCGGGTAATCATCGGAGGTAAGATTCTTGACTCAAAAACGTAATTTTATGGTAGAATTAACATCAATCTTCATGAAATTGGGTAGAAACTGTGAAGAATTATGGCCTAGGTATTGAAAACGAATTTTTGAGTTTTGAAAGGCCGATCGAACTCCGATTTCGATAAATTTTATATGCATGGACTCGTGGAGAGACGAGGATCGCGTTGGTATAAGTTTTTGAATTTTTCGGACAGCGGGCCCGGGGTCAGGTTTTACCAACTTAGCGTGCGTTTTCATGTAAATTAAAATGGGTTATGTTTCTTTGACCCGTAAATGACATAATTATTGTGGTTTGAATAGATTATACGCACGAGGTAGCGAATTCTAAAGGAAAGGGCATTACCGACGAATCTACGACCGGCTAGAGGTGAGTAGTTTGTGTATATGATAGCCTGAGGGTTCGAAACTCCGGCTTAGCACATTGTGACGCTAGTAGGCCGTGGCTCGCACCCCGTGGCTGGTGCGGGATTGATTGTGACTGGAAATTGAGACTTGGTCCATCCCGGATATGAATATATGCTCTTAGTGATGGAAAAATACTGTGTTTGACATAATTGTGTGCTGTAAGCCTTGTTTGGGGTCTTGTGCCGACCTGTAGTATCCCTAGGGGATAGTATATATGTGATAGCTATACTTGCTTAATCACTCATCTCAGTCCTGATTTTGAAATCACAGTATTGAAATGCTATGTCACATGTTTTTGCAAAAATTAAATAAAAGTTAAAGTATTTTCATAATTAAATGAAAAGGAACATGGAAATAAGTAATTTGAGCTGTTTTGTGACTTATCTGATTATTGTGGACTGAGGATGGATCGGGCTGCACGCCGCAATGGTTTATATGATATGAGAATCGGGCTGCACGCCGTATCGGTATTTGCGCTTGGGCTGTAGGAGCCCCTCCGGAGTCTGTACACACCCCCAGTGAGTGCCGTCGACGTTAAATGGATCGGGCTACGCACTGTAGCGGTTATGTGTATTGCATTGCATCTTTATCCGTTGAGATATCTGTGGTAGTTGTATTGTACTGTTGTTGCTAGTTCGTAGTTGGATCGGACTGTAGTTTAGCTTCATATTGTGGTATTCTGTGGATTTCCTACTTTCAGCTGCTTATATATATTTATTACTCACTGAGTACTTAGTACTCACCCCTACTCCCTGCATTTTTTGTGTGCAGATTCAGGTACTCAGGAGAAGTAGACGAGCATTTCCAGCTTTTGCAATGTCATACCGAGTTACTGAGGTAGCTGCCGACGTTCGCAGAACCTAGATTCTCTTCCCCTTTTCAGTTGTTACTTTATATTCAGACTTGAGTATTTCCATACATTATTCTCTACTTTGTTGGGTTTTTGTTAGAGGCTCTAGACTTGTGACTCCGGATCTTTGGGAGTGTCAGTTGCTTTCTCACTTCTCAGTATTTTGTTCATTATTATTATTATTGGAGTTATTTGACTCATATATTCTTTTGTGTTCTCCATTTGGGACAGTACTCATTGAGATAAACAATTGTTGGTCTGGCTGGCCTAGCTTAATTGTTGGGCATCATCACGACCGGATTTGGGTCATGACACCTTACCCCTACCCCAAGGGGGGTAGAGAGGCTGTTTTCGAAATACCCTCGGTTCAAGATAATAAAAAAGACAAAAGAAGAGAGTATTAGATTCACCGCAGAAATCATATGGTAAAAGGAACATAGAAAGCAGGAAATGAATAATAATAATAATAATAATAATAATAATAATAATAATAATAATAATAATAATTCAAAGCAAGTATGTTATAATTATGTTTAATATTTCTTCATTTTCAGCATTGTCTAGTCTCCCAGCAAAAGAATGATACAATTGATAAATTTTTAATAATATAAAGTTGTGAGCAATGTGGGAAGAGAGAAGATGGAGATTCTTGGTATATATTAAGAGATTTTGATGTAAAAAAAAGGAGAGAGAAGAGGAAAGGGAAAAAAGGGAAAGGATTAAAGATGTAATTGAATCCTTTAATTGAAGGCACTAATAATGGGCACTAATAATGGGGTGAGAGTCTTTTAAGGAGCAATATATATAATTTGTAAGAAACATCAAGATACTTATTAAAAACTACAAAATATAAAGAACATAAATAAATAAAATTTTAATATAATATAGTTAGGCAAAAATCCCCAAAACTTACTTGATATTTTGCCAAATGTAAATACGTGGGCTATGGGCATATGAACTTCAAATTGGGCTAACAATTGAGGTATCAACCCAACTCAAACTACAGTAACAAGAGCATACTGGTAGCTAGAACGCAACTAGTCCTAAATAGTACTAAGGGATTCTTTTATGAGAATTTTTCACAAACGATATTATTAAGATCTAATTAGCAATAGATATAAATCATTTCCTATATTACGTGATATAGATATGTTCTACGTTATTTTATGATGTATATAGTGTATTAAACGAATTGTATTCAATAATACAACATGAAATGACGCCGCACAAACAGAGATTCCTGTAAATCATGATCTGTATTTAGGTGTATTAAGCTGTATTAAGCGGGGAAAAAGTAACGTTTCAGCGCAAATCATGGGAATGTGAATCTGTATTTAGGTGTATTAAGCTGTATTAAGCGGCGTCATTTCACAAAAAACGGGAGTTATACCATAAATTGGTGAGAAAAATATTTTGTACCATCTAATAAGGCTTAAATATAGGAAAGTATTAAATTTAAAATTTTTGCTACAAAATAAAAAATATTATTATATTATGTAAAATCTAAAAAAAGTATTTATATGTTATAAATAAGGTACTAACCTATTCTATAGGTGATAAATTTATTCTTATATATTATTTTTAATACCCATATTTAATTAATTACCTGATATAAATTAATTTTATTTACGAAATATATACAATCCACCTTAAAAGACTCCCAATTTCATTACAATTTTTTCCCCCCTCCTAGCCAACATGTGCTTTCATCCGCACCAGTAACACTGCTCCTCTGCACACCAACCTCGTCTTTTCCCCCCTCTCTGTATCGATAAACCAGAGGTATATTATTGGAAGAAAAGAGTGTAATAAATTAATATATAAAAATAATACTACCAACCAAAAATATGAAATAAAAAAATAAACAGCAGGCATTTTACATATCATGTGAAAAAACCAACATGCACCAGTTCTCTTTGCTTCTTTTAATTCTTTGTTTTCCCAGTACACGCTTATATCATAATCCGGATTTCTAATTCTCGAGAATCGTGATGATGTCTACTAATAAGAGCTCGGCTAGCCAAACCTTAACTACTTGCTACACTTTCATTTTTTGCTTCTTTTTAACAAACACAAGTCGATAATATAATAAAAGTGGAATTTTAAATAAATAAGCAGAAGTCAACAATTATATATCTTAAGGCAACTTTTAAAACCTCAAATACACAAAATCTGGTGCTACAGTATCACAGACTGTCTAAGAGTTACTACATAAAAGGTTTGAAGAAATACAATACACTATTTCTGAACAAAAGGAAATGAAACAGGAAATAGAGATAGAGGGAGACGCCAAGGCATGCGGACGCTTGCAAGTCTACCTTGGGTCTCCGAGTGGCCTGAAAGAAGCCCTCCAACTGCTGTCTGAAAGCTGCTCCTGGAACTGCACATAGTGCAGAGTGTAGTATCAGCACAACCGACCCCATGTGGTAGTAAGTGTCTAGCCTAACCTCGGCGAAGTAGTGACGAGGCTAGTATCACACCTCTTTTTTACGTTGACCCGCGTGGGCGCAAGATATAAAAGAGAGTTTTTCCAATTAAAGGACAACCAAAACGGGGTTCATTTATTGAGAGATTCGGAGTCGCCACTTGGGAGATTTATGGTGTCCCAAGTCACCGGTTTGAAACCCGAATTGAGGAAAGGTTTGACTCTATTTAATGCGAACCAGAAATCCGGATAAGGAATTCTGTTAACCCGGGAGAAGGTGTTAGGCATTTCCGAATTCCATGGTTCTAGCACGGTCGCTCAACTGTCATATTCGGCTTATTTATCTGATTTTTTACAGTTATATACTTAATGCAAATTAATATCCCATTACCGCTTTTATTATTATTATGATTTACAAAAAAGAATGTTGCCAAAAATATGTTTCGAATCACGTCACATGAAATGCACCCGGATTATCGACACATTCTTATTCAACATTTTGGGATTTGGATTTGGGTCGCATGAAATGCACACCCGTATTTAAGAAGGTAAAATTATTAAAATACGCGCCTAAAGCGATTACTTATTTACACTTTTGAGAAGGCCATGATATTTGCTAAGAAACGGCACATCTCGAAATCTAAGTACTTTATATATACACTTATGAGGGTCCTGTGATTTGTATAACTTGTTAGGCGAGGCACACCTCTAATTCAAATAAAAAAAAATGAACTACATCCCGCTATATTTGTTTAGGAGTTGATCCCAAATTATCTAAAACATGTTACGAGCCACACTACATCAAATGCACATGTGGTTCCTAACACGCTTTATTTGATCTTGTTCAAAATTGGAGTCGGGTCACATGAAATGCACCCCGATTCCTTTAATCTAATTACGTCGTTCAGTTGAATAATAACGCACCAATTTCTACAATGTGACAAAATCCTACTCAACTATAACCAATTTAAGTAAACATACGATTAGTTAACTAAGTGAGTAGATTCGAGACTATGATGGACAATTATATGGAAAGAACTTACTTTGAATTCAAAGAATCCTTAAAGAGCCACTGTCACATATTTTTTGCAAGTTCAAGATATCATTCCTCACGGGTGTTCAAATCACCTTAAACTTTCTACTTAAACAGATAGTTAATCTCAATTTTTACATAAGATCTAATATTAACAGATTTGGAAATCGCACCCCATGAATAGAGAAGATTTAAGCATAGATGTAGCGGGAATAACTCAAGTTCCTATACATGTCCAATGACAGTGTGTTTTGGATCTAAATGCATTCTTTATAACCCAAACCAGTATGATAGATTTAATTACATGTACTCATACAAACACAAGAACTTTGGACAACTACATGTATTCAACAGATTTAAAAGGGAGCTTCAGGCTTCATTTCCTTTTCGAACCAAGAAGCTACAATGACAGGGATGTGTACCTGGAATATGGAAAAAGAAGGAAGAGTGAGCAGTGAAAACAGTGTGGCAATCTGCAGTTCAACAGCAATCACAGCAACCCAAATGCTCCCAGCAAACAGACTCCAAGAAAAGAAATCAATGACAGAAGGCTTGAATACTTCAAAGAAAACCACAGCAAAGAATTCCCAATCAAGCAAACCCCTACACCTCTGAAATGCCCCAGAGAACTTGTGCACCCAACTGATTGAACCCCAATTGACTTTAAACAACAATCCAAATGCCCAAAGTTCTGCCTGTTATTAAGGTCCAAGTGTATAACAGAAACACAGAAGACCAGCTCTCTTTTAGTTTTAGAGTCAACTCACAATAGAACTCAAACTGGAAAACTCTCCTGTATGTATTCTATATACTCTCTTCTCTGTATTTCAGACTGCTATGCTTAAAAAGACTCTTACTCTAATGTCTGCTCCCTTTGTCCAGAAGAAAAAAGAGATCCCTACTATTCTCTTCAAACCTTATACTTATAGTTGAAAAACTAATGAAACTCTAAGGTACAATAATCAGAAAACCCACTCTGCCCATACTCTGCTCTGCCAGCCCAGTAGATTCCCCTGGGCAGACCCATCCCTCTGCCTGTTCCACTATATTGTGTCTAAGTGTGGGCTTTTAAAAAATGTGAGGTGTAAACTTGGTGGAGTGCCCTGCTGTAATAGCAGGCTCCACTAGGCTGTCTTATGGGCAGGTGATTAAACAACTAGCCTTAATCCCATCCTAACAATTATATCCAGTTAACTTCCTAATCCAGAATCAAAAAGATAACGAGCCCTAATGGCGAATGGCATACGGGCAGACAAGGTAATGAATCAATCATACAAATAAGCTAACTCGTTGACGACGTTAAATAAACTACGCATACAAAGCAATTAGCATTGAATTCAAACAGACAAAGATGGGGATCGACCGAACAAAAGGGTCTATTGGAGATGAAGAACAAAACAGAAAACTAAAATCAAGAAGATAAAATTCAACTGATTAACAAACGGAATATGAAGAAATAAAAGAAGAAATACCACGTGAGAAGAAAAATCCGCACTTGAACGGACCCCGGATCCGTCTTGGGTTCAATTCGAACTTGGATTCAACTCGAACTTGGATTCTTCGTTTTTGAGGCCAATGGACCTTAATTGAGATGTTTTCAACAATGAAAACATCCCAATTAAGGTCTATTAGACCTCAATTAGGCAGAAATCGAAATCTAGGGTTCATGGCCGAGATTTGGGGCTCGACCGGTTCTGGCAAGATTCGAGCCAAACCAGGGCCGGTAGGGGTATGAGGGAGGTGAGGGGAAGCTATGGTGTGATTTTGGTGAGGTTTGGCATGGTTTTCAAATTCCGGCGACCTTTGATTCAATATTCGACACGCTCGAAACGGATTCGAGACCAACGGAGGCCGGATTCGAGAAGAGGGAGGTGAGGAGAAGGGTTGGTGTAAATTTGGTGGTCGTTGGCCTACTGGAACCGCCGTGAGGCGATTTCCGGCAGGCGGCGCACGGTGGTGGACGGCTAGGGTGTTTTATCGTCTCTGAGAGAGACGAGAAAGGGTCTGGGAGAGAATGAAAGGAGATACGGGGGTTTGGGGGGTATGGGGCTTTTGGTATATTGAAATGGACGGATTATTTTTAGCCGTTCGATCTGACGAGATCAACGGCTTGGATTCGTTCCTTAATGGAAGCGACGTCGTTTTGGGTAATGGCCGGGCTGGGAGACGGGTATGGGCTGTTGGATCAAGAGAAGTGTGTAATTGGGCCTGGGATTAATTTGGCCTGGTCTTTTTGGTTTGGGCATAGTCCATTCCGATTTCCTCTCTATTTTCTTCTTTTCTTTTATTTTCTTTTTAATTCTTAATTTATTAAAAACCAAAACTCTATAATACATTACAAAAATTAACTTAGTTTATAAGAATACTAATTAAGTTCTTATTATAGTTAAATTAAACTAAGATCACACAATTGGGACATTAAATGCTAAAGATACAAAATGTGCATATTTTGTGATTTTTCTATTTTTGTCAAATAAACTTGATTACTTTCAATCGTAAATTAAAACCTAAGAACGCAAACGCAATATATTTTTGTATTTTTCTTAATTTAAACAATCAAACATGCATACACAAAGAATACAAATAGTAAGAAAATTGACACAAAAATCCACAGATATTACAACGATACAAAAACAACTTTATTTTGAATTTTTGGGAGTAAATCTCACGTAGGGCAAAAATCACGTGCTCACAGCTAGGACCAGACTACCAAATAAACTTGTACAGTTCATATATATATATATACAACGGAAAAAAATACAGAAATAACCAGTCAATGTGGGAGGGGAAACATGTTGCGGGGTAGATAATAGTTCCGAATAGAAAGACATCAAGTAAGGAAAGAAACAACATAACTAGAATATCAACAGAGAAGCATAAATCAATAATTGCACGGCATCACCCTTCATGCTTTTACTCTCAGCCTTACCAAAGCAGTTATATAATAAAAATGTGCATGACATCACCCTTCGTGCTTTACTCTCGCCCTCACCAAAACAATCATATAATTAAAATGTGCATGGCATCACCCTTTTTTATTTTACTCTCCTTCCTCACCATATAATCAATAGAATCGATATAGAATAGTACATCTTGCGGCACGACATCACCCTTCATGCTTTACACTCTTTCCTCACAATAACAAATAATGCACGGCACGCATCACCCCTCGTGCTTTAACACTCTTCCTCACCCAAACAACAATCACAAACAAAGGGGCAAGGGAATAAACAAAATAATAATAAAAATCCCGGCAAGGGAACACAATTAAATAATTAAATCCCGACAAGAAAATAATATTAATAATCTCAACATCCCGGCAAGGGAGATAATCAACAAAGCAATAATATCCCGGCAAGAGAATAATTTAATAGCTCTTTCTCTTTCTTTCACTTTTATTTCATAACTCATTTTACCACTTGAGCCAATGCTCCAAAGGGTTCAATCAACTCATATACTTTCACAATTTGTAATATAACTTGAGCCAATGTTCCTCGATGTTCAAATGTCACAATTTTCTTTCACATGCTTTTCACAACAAATATGAGTCATCACCAACGCATGAAAGAACAAAATCAAGATATTTAGAATATAAAGACTCACGGTCATGCTAGACACCAACGTATAGACACTCGTCACCATGCCTATACGTCGTACTCAACAATTACCATATAGCAAATAGGATTTAACTCCTAATCTCTCAAGCTAAGGTTAGACCAAACACTTATCTCGATGCTACAAACACAACTCAAGGTTCAATTATAGCTTTACACCTTGATTTCACCGTCAATTCGCTCGTATCTAGTCACAAATTACTTAATTACATCAATAAACGCTAAATAAATCAACCTCAATTCATGAAAATGAGCATTTATACCCAAAAAGTCAAAAATTATCTTCGGACCACATGGTCAAAACCCGAGGTTCGAACTAAAACCTGATTATCCATCTCCCACGAGCCCAAATATATAATTTATATACTTTGAAATCATACCTCAAATCGAGGTCCAAATCCCAAATTTTTGAAAAATCTAGATTCTACCGAAATCATCCATTTTTTCCCATGAAAGTCTTTCATTTTAAGTTGAAATCATGTTAAAAGATGTAATGATTGAATAAAATTAGTTAAAATGACTTGCAATTGATTTGGAAGGAAAGTTGCTCTTGAAAAATCGCCAATGTATTTATGTTTTGAAAAGATATGAAAATGAGTTTAAAATCGGCTAAGTATAAAAGTTGCAAGTTTTAGTTATGGGAATTGCGAACAGGAGTTCGCAATTGCGAACCAACCTCTGTTGGCTTGGGAATTACTAAAAAAGTTTGAGAAACTCGAACCTGGGAATTGCGAAAAAAGTTTGATAAATGCGAATAAGCTTGGGAATTGTGAAAAACGTTTGGAAAATGCGAACAAGCGTGGGAATTGCGAAAAAGGTTTAGGAAATGCGAACTTGAAAATTGCGAAAAAAGCTTGGGAAATGCAAATAAGTCTGGAAATTGCGAAAAAAGTTTGGGGAATGCAAAGCCTGCAGGCCTGCAATTCCTTAAGTCCAAAATTTTACCCCGTTGCCTATCCAAAACTCACCCGAGCCTTCAGAACTCCAAACCAAATATGCACACAACCTCAAAAATATCCTACGGACATATTCGCGTACTCAAATCACCAAAATAACATCATGAACATTGAATTAAACCTCAAGATCAATGAAATTCTCAAAACTTCTTTAAACATAAAATTTGCACTTAAGGTCCGAATCATGTCAAATGGATTTTGTTTCTTACCAAACTTCATAGAATTATCTTAAATCATATATAAGACCTGTACCATGTGCCAGAACCAAAATACGGGTCTGATACCAACATGTTCTAATCAAAATTTATTTCAAACCTTATAAAAAATTTTTGAGAAAATAATTTCTTTCAAAATTCATTTCTCCGGCTTGGGACGTCGGAATTCGATTCCGGGCATACGCCCAAGTCCCATATTTTTCTATGGACCCTCCGGGACCATTAAATCACGGATCCGGATCCATTTATTTACCTAAAATATTGACCGAAGTCAAATTAATTTATTTTATAGTAAAAGATTATCATTTGTTAACAGATGTTCATATTTAGGCTTTCCGTCTACGCTCTCGGACTGCACATGCAAATCGAGGTAATGCTAAGAGAGGGTTTTAAGGCTTCACTACACATAATTTCATTTTAAAACAAGTGATAACCTTTTGGGTCATCACGACTTATATCTGATCTTTCTCATCAAACCACTCAAAAATAACAACAAAACAAAACCCAAAATTATAACTGTATTTTTCAGTTTCTTGCTTTTATCTAAGTTTTTGCTCAGTACATCAATCACCATATCTATATCAGAAAGTCATAAAAGAGCAATGGAATGTTGATTACGAATTAGCAATCACACATAGAACGGTTATTCAAAATGAGGAGGAAAAAATAAGCAAATCGGAAGAAAGCAGAAAAAACAAAGCAACAAATAAGAGATAATATAAATTGGAGAATCACAGTGAATTTGGGGAAATTCACTATGTTGTTCAACTTTCACACAATATCTCTTTTGTATATTTTGTATCTGATTTATACAAAGAAAAAAAAATTCATACAACTAATTATATATTATACAATTTCGATATAACTTTCGCACATTATTTCTATCCAGTTAAATACAACTACAATAATATACAACTTAAATATAAATTTTATACAAAATTTATACAATATGACTTTTATATATTCTGTATCTGATTTATCCATAGTAAAAATAAATTTCATACAACTAATTAAATAGTATACAACTTATCTCTAATTTTTATATGTTATTTCTATGCAGTTATATACAACTATAATATCATACAACTTAAATATAATTTTAATTCAATATGGTTCAACTTTCATACAATAGTTAAATAAATAAAAGAAAAATATATAAACAACAGACTATAAGTTTTTCTATAATGTTTCTACAATTTTACTATAATTTTGTAAATATGACGTATATCATGTCTAATCTTCATCAACACCCCTCAAAATTAAGATATAAACTCCAAAAGTTATATTCCCAATTGTTTGCAATAACAACCAATCCAAACAAATAATATTTTTAAAAATCCAAATTCGAATTCAAAGCTTCAAGGCTTTTTAATGGTTATCAATGGTGGAATCTTGGGTGGGTGCAAGATATGTGAGGGAAGGGAATGGGATGTGTGGAGAGAGAAACGTGGGGGGTGAAAGATATGTTAGAGTAATTTTAGGATACTATTTATTATCATTAATTTTCTGAAAATGTTCATAAATAATAATTGAATATTTCAACGGTAATATAATTTCATATAGTAGTATATAAGAATATAAAATTATCTAACCTATGAAAAGACTTTTTAAGTACAAATATTATAAAGCTAATACATCCGTGGTGGGTGGTTAACTTATAAAAAGACTTAAAACATTAACTATGATGAGGTTTTGACAATGTTTCTATAACACCCTTAAAAGATAATTCTATGTACTCTACTAGCCCTAGACTATATGATTAAGTCAACTAAAAAAGGAAATCCTTATTACTATCCACAAGTATCCTTAGACCTCAGATTTTCAAGTTAAGAAGTTGGCTTTGTAAATGAGACATTTTTCTAGAAAAGGAAGTTAGTTTTGGATAAGGTCGAGTCAATATTCACAAGCTTGTATCTTTTCTTTTTCCTTACTCTTCATACGTTTATGAATTATTATGACTACTTTCCATTGGTTGTTTTAATAATTTGATATGTGTTGACGTGATTAGATAAACTTGACTCCTAACAAGTTGTTTGCCTTTTTATCTACGGTTGTGCGTTAGGCCTCATTTGTTTTTTTTAAGATTTAGACGTCTGAATTAGAATACACATTTGAATATTAATATATGTATTAAGATTAAGACATCTTAATCTAAATACACATCTGAATATATTAAGATGTGTATTAAGATCTAAATAAAAATAATTAAGACTATTTGATTTTTAACATCTGAATGTATAAAATTTATCTTTATTTGCAAATTAATAAATATAAAATTTAAATAAAATACTAACTAATCTAATATTCTATCAATAAAATATATAGTTTATAAAAATACGATAGTTGTTTGTGGTGATGTATTACGGGTGAATGCCGACTAGAGGCGATGGTTGGTGGTAGTTTTGATTGATGATGGTAGTTCATGCTAGTAACTAGTTGCGATTGATAGTGGTGGAGATTATGATTGAGAATAGTAGTGGTGAGTGGTTATAGTTAATAATGATGGGTGGTAGTAGTAGTTGTGACTGAGGAAGGTGATGGGTGGGTGGGTGGGTGGTGATAGGTTATAATGATGGGCAGTGCCGGCTGTGGTTGTTGATGGTGATGTGGTGGTCAGTTGTGGTAATTGACGTGGATGAGTATTGATTATGTGTGAGAATGATGATGGTCGCAGTGGTGGGGATAGTATGTGGTGATGGTCGATAATGGTGACGGCTATAATTGAGGATGATGGTGGTGGTGGTGGTGGAGGTTGAGTATGGCGGTGGTGGTGGCATGGTAGTAGTTGATAATGGTAGGTGGTGGTGACAGTTAATAATGAATATGTGATAACATCTTAATGAAATTAAGTCTCTATTATGGATCTTAATCAAACAGACCTATTCAGACACATTAAGTGGTTGCGAAGTAAAAAAAACAAACACACTTAATAATTAAGAACTGAATAATTAAAATTCAGACTTTAAAAACAAACACACTTAATATCTGAGATCTGAATGATTAAGATTCAGACCTCCATTAAGTGCAAACAAATGAGGCCTTAGTATGCTTAGTCTCGAGCCTTTAAAATAAAAAAAACTCTTAACAAGAAGTGCTTTATCCATTTAGTGGATATACCCAACATGAATCTGGATTACACGGGGCAATAAACTTCGAATACGTATGGTTAACTAATTAAAAGTTTGTTTGGTACGAAGGAAAATGTTTTCCATGGAAAATGTTTTCCTAGAAAATGTTTTCATGGAAAATGAGTGATTTTATCACTTATTTTCTCTTGTTTGGTTGGTAAGTGGAAAATATTTTCCGGAAAATATTTTCTATGTTTGGTTAGAGAGTAAAAAATAGTTTTTTTAGAAAAATATTTTTTTGCAACTCTCCTACCCCTCCCCTTCCCACCTCCCCCACCCCTCCCCTTCCCGAAGTCTCTAAATATTGATACAATCTAAAGGAACTAATGTGATGCTTTACTTTTTAGCGCAAAAATCGCGTATTTTCGAACCGGTAAATTTATAATTTCTAAACCCGTAAACTTCCGAACTCATAATTTTGGAACTTGTAAAATATTGAGCCTTTAAATGATAAATAATAAAATTTAAAACTAAAAAATATATTCTAAATTTTTTTTGGGGTGGGGGGGGAGGGGGGAGGGGTAGGGGCTGGGGGCTGGGGGAGGGGCAGTAAAACAAAAAAAAACAAAAATTTAAATTACAAAAAAAAAGTAAAATTTTTTTTGTGCGGGGGTAAGGGTAGGGGTAGGGGGTGGGGGTGGATGGTGCAGAAAAATAATAAAACAAAAATTTAAAATTATAGAAAAAAAATTAAGGTAAAAAAAAGATTTTTGCGGGGTGGGGTGGAGGGGTAGTAGGGTGGATGGTAACCGAAAAACTGAAACTTTAAAAAAAAGAATTGTTTTTGGAGAGGGGGTAGGGTGGGTTGGTAAGGGTGAGAAAGGTTGAGAAGGAGCTTTGGAAAATATTTTCCCTTCTTTTGATAAGGAAAATATTTTCCTCCAATTAGAAGAAAATAAATTGATAAGGAAAATGTTTTCCTAAACATTTAAGCCAACCAAACATTGGAAAAATTCAGAAAATATTTTCCTTCATACCAAACACACCCTAAATAGAAAAAATTATGGTAGATTAGTTTATTAAGAAATAGCAATCCCTGTCCCAAAAAAAGGATAAGATAAAAAACAATAACGAATTCATTGACATTTGACTGTATCAGTTGAAAACATATAAATATTGGAAGAAATTGAAAAAAGTAGAAAATAGGATCTGCACTTAGCAAACAAGACTCAAGGACAGTTGAAGAGCTTGAGGAATTTCTTTCTAAGGAATTAAAAATTAAAAGTTACAGATAATACCTAAAGTATACTCCTTTCCATCTACGAAATTCCTTTCAAGGAAAGTCGCCAAAAGTTAACAAAACCTAAGTTTGGATAAAAATTCTTTGAACATTATCTTTTAAGAAATGTCATTACTCATTAGTAGTCTTTAATAAATAAACTAAGATAAGCATCAAGAAATCTCATCTTTTAACCAAAACATGCATTGATGATCCCTGGATTAATACACATTTAATTTCAATCTTTCAAAATGACATACAATTTTCCAATTTCCATTTCTTCTTTTAACTTTTGGGTGTTTAATATGATCAAAGTTATTTTTTAGGAAAATAATTTTAACGAGAAAGTCATTTTCTGCTCTTTGGTAATCAAAGAAGTCATTACCTTTACAACTATATTGACTTTTATAACTTCATATTACTTTTTCAACTAACACTTCGACATAATTAATTCTGTTTAATGGTCAAAAATTTCATCAAAATACTCTCCTCTTTGCTAACATTACTATTATTTTAAATATAATACTAGTTTTTTGTCAAAATATTTTCAGTCACCTAATCAAGTTTTAAAAAAAATCAACTTCAGATATAGATAATATTGCAGCTCAGAGCCACGATCGACATTTTGCCAATCAAAATCTGGTGCTTAATTAAACATGCGATAAATTTCAAAAGGGATAATGTTCTAAATTTAGATTGACAAAATGAGAAGAGCAAAATATTCTTCCTTTACCTAACTCCAAACACAAAGATGCACGCAGTTTTTGCTGTGTTATTAAGCGTAGGACATTTTGATTCCTCCTTTGAAGCTAAGTCTATTAGTAACAGAAATAGAAAACGACTAGAAGATATATTAAGAGATATTTAAATCAATAAATATTTACTCGCACTAAATATTTATACCCTGTCGTATCAAGAATTCAAGATATTATGAATATGTGGTTTAGTGAGGTGATATATATGTTGATTAACCATGATTAAGTATACTAGTTTTTTTATATACACATCTTATGTATCTATTGATTTAATATAAACACCAAGTATACATAATTAACTTTTACCAAATATACCCATGGGCTACTTGATTAATTGGTGATGCAAATAATGACTTCACCTCGACGAGAGTCGACGGAAGCAATTTGAGTTATTGTCTAGCAAGCAACTAATATTCCTTTTTTCTTTTGTAAGGACTTAAGGAGACGGGAGACGAGAATAATGAATAAAAAAAAGGAAAGAATTTGGTAGGAGTTGAACTTTACATATTTAGAATATTAGATAGAATTCTATCAGTAAATTACTATTCGACTTTGATGATAGTGAAAATCATTTAGTAGGTTTTTTTTTCTTCAAATCATTTCTTGTTTGGACGGTTGTTATCTACTGTATTGTATTGCATTGTTATTTTAAATATAATTGTTTTGATTGTTACTTAAATTTTAGTGTATCGTATCGTTAAATTCATCGTTACACAACAATGAAAAGTACCACTTTATGGAACAACGGATTTGGTGTGATAGCGTTGTTTTCTTACTTTTTTTTCTCTCTCATCTTGTCCATACTTATTATTAAATAATCATATTTTATCCGCTATCTTACTTTATGTATAATAATTTTACTCTATATTCTATTTTTTCTTTGTAATGTTGCAAGTTTATTCTTCATATTGTTAGTGCAGGACATTCAAATAACCTATCCAAATGTTGTATTTGTCGATTTGAGCTTGATCGAGTGACAACTCATAATACATGCAAGTAAAATTCTCATTGATCAAATTGGAAAAATCTAGAGAGAGAAAGGATGAGCTGGGCACATACTAGAGAGAAGAGCGATTATGTTTGCGTGAATATGATTTTCGGATTCACTGTGTTATGTAACAACCCTCTCACATGACTAACTAATTCCCTCATTTACATACACAACTAACTAACCCAAACTTTTCTCAATTACACTTTGACCCTTAACTCTCAATACTCCCCCTCAAGCTGGAGTGTGAAAGACACCAAGCTTCGAGAGTAGTAACTTGATGTTGTACTGTTCCCAAATGACTTCTGAAACTACAACTGACATGCTTCTGTATTCTGCTTCTCCCTACTTTCAACTTAATGTTTGTTGTTTCTTAGATTTCCAAGACAACAATGAATCTCCCATCTTCACAACATAGCATGTGATTGATCTCCTAGTATTGGGAAACAACCCAATCTGAGTAACAGTAAGTTGTGAGTGTATGAGTTTCCTCTCTCTTCAAAAAAAAATATCAAGGCCTGGTAAACCTTTTATGTACTTGACAATCCTCATTGCTGCATTCAAATGAGTTTTGGAGTTTGCATAAATTGGCTCAGAACTTGCAGGACAAAGAATAGGTTTGGTCTTGTAATTGTCAAATACAACAACTTTTCTATTAGTTTCTGATAGGCTGCTATATCTTCCAATTCTTTATCTGATTCCCATATGCTTATCATAATCTATAGTTGTTAGCTTGTGATTGAGTTTTGATGTGGAAACAAGTTTACAACCAGTAATACCTACTTCAGTTACCAATTCCAAATCATATTTCTTTGATTAAGAACTATTCATTCTTTTAACCTCATCACTTCTATTCCTAAAAGTACCTTAGTTCCCCTAGTCCTTCGTCTTGAAGTTACCATGCAAGGAATCATTTACCTCTTGTATCATGTCGGTATTACTACCTCTAATTAATAAATCATTAACATACACTCGAATGATTACAATATCAGCCTTCTTTTCTTAGTGAAAAGAGAATGATCACGTCGACTTTGTACATTTCCAGCTTGCACGAGAGCAGTAGATAGATTTATATTCCATTGTCTAGAAGCCTATTTGAGTCCATATAGGGATTTCAACAAACTCCAGATCTTATTCTCCCTCTTTTGTTGGAAAATTTGAGGCATCTCCATGTAGACATCTTCCACCAAATCACCTTGGAGAAATGCACTATTAACATCCATCTGGAACAATGGCCAGTCTTTGGATACTGGTACTCCAATGACTGTGCTAACTGTGACCATTTTTGCCACATGTGAGAAAGTGTCATGGTAATCTAGATCTTCCTGTTGAGTGTAACCCTTGGCTACTAACATTGCGTTGGATCTATCAACCTTTATATTTGCCTTGTATTTAATTTTATATACCTATTTTGACCCTACTGTTTGCTTTTCTGGTGGTAAGGATACCACCTCCCAAGTCTAGCTATCCTCAAGAGCTTTAACCTCTTTCTTCATTGACTCAATCCAACCCTTGTAAGTTGTATCTTCCTTGAAGCTTCTAGGTTTAATGAGAACAGAGAAGTATTGTAAATAAGACTGATATGGGGTCGACATATATGAATAACCAACATGGTTGGATATAGAATATTTGTGACCAACTGCTCCTTTTGTAAGATTCACATAATCATTCATCCAAATGGGAGGCCTAGCCTTCCTCTAAGGCCTATTGGTGGTACATGATGGAGCACCATCCTGTGGCACAATTGCTGGTACATGTTGCTCACTAGTTTCAGCAACTACTGGCTCAAGCTACTCACAAGCTTCAGCATTTGATTCAATAACATCTAGAATATGATGATTATGTAATTGAGCATCCACAATATCAACCTCAATATTAACTTCAGGGAGTGAGGCATCTGCAGGAGGTGCTAGAGATGTGGGCTGGGTATGACGATTAATGTCAACATTGTCAGATAAAGTAGAGATTTGATCTGGTTGAGGTATTAACTGAGTTGTTTGATGGAGAAATGGATCACCTTCTTCAACAGTTGCCATTTTGAAAGGGAAGTAGACTTCTCTGAATGGAACATCTCTACTAACAAAAAAAGACTTTGCCTACATATCATATAACCTGTATCCCGTCTGAGTTTCAGCATATCCTACGAAGATTGCCTTTCTTGATATAGGTTGAGACTTGTCTCCTTTAGGTAGATTACTTGCATAACATAAACAATCAAAGAACCTTAGATGATCCAACCTTAACCTTTCCATATAGTAATTCAAAAGGTTTTTTTTCTGCAAATATTGATGAAGGTATTTTGTTCTTTACACAGTTACCCCAAAATTTGATAGGAACCCCACTCTGAAACTTTAGTGAGCTGGCTACTTTTAAGATATATTTGTACTTTTTTTCTACCGCTCCATTCTATTGGGGGTGTATAAGGACATCTACTTTGGTGTAAGATTCCAAGAGATGAAAGCAATTCATTACACTATGTATTGAAGAACTCGCTCCTATAATTAGGTGTCACAATCATAACACACATATTGAACTGATTTTGAATTAAAGACAAAAAAATTCTTCATCACAACACAAACTTCACATTTTGATTGAATCAAACAAGCCCAAGTGTATCTGCTGAATCATCAACAACTGTAATAAAATACCTTTTTCTATCATAAGTAGGCACCTTATAGGGTCCCAAAACATCTAGATGAACAAGTTCAAAAATAGTAGTGGACTTAGAATTGCTAACAGGAAATGACAATCAACATAGTTTAATTAAAGGACTTATATTGCAAGACTCTGATTGTTTAGTGTTTATTCTGTCTTGTAGTGATGAAATATGTTGCATAACTTTCAATGAATCATGACCTAACCTGAAATGCCAAAGTGCATTCTCTGTGTGTTCTTTTGATACTGATCTAGCTACATTACTGCACCCCTTTCCTTCAGCACATATAGACCTCCAGACTCCTTACTAATTCACAATACCTTGCCAATGTAAAGCTCCTATAATAAACAGAAGTTAGGGTAAAATCCATCAAAACATCTAAGGCCATTTGTTGACTTTGCTACAGAATATACAGATTAAACTTAAAATCTAGCACATATAAGACATCCTTAATGCATTGATCTTCTAAAATCACTGCATCCCCTGTGTGTGTTATCTTAGCTATACTTCCTGCTGGCAATTGTACACCATTTCCTTCCTTTGTCTCTAATCCTTTTGGACTGTTCAAAACCTCCTTATCACAAGTAATATGGTGTGTTGCTCTAGAGTCTTCTATCCACTCTCTTAAAGAAGCACTAGATAATAAAGCAACAATACCTACCATATTGATAGAACTCTCAGCATTAGATGGTTTGTTCAGCAATCCCACTAGCTGTTTATATTGTTTTTCTGTTAGAAAATGTCCATTTGGAATGCTTCCACCACTATTGCTTTCTTCTACAGCTACATTCTTGACATAGGTAACTGACTCTAGTTTCTCGTTCAACAAAAAGAAAAAGGAGTGTAATTCTTTTATTCCTAATATTTTTCATCTCTTTCTTTCTTCCTCCTATTCCCGTTGGTTTCCTTTTACTCTTGAAATCAGCCGGATATCCAATAAGTTTATAACGGTTTTCCTTTAGGCTTCCTTTGTATCCACAATGCTCACAGACTAGCCCTGTTTTCTTGGGCTTGAAACTTTGGGTCCTCCCTTATAACATAGTTAAGGGATCCTTATTTACATCACCAACACCCAAGGACCTTTGAGATTTTACATGTGTTACTATGGCATATGACTCATTTACAGTAACTACAGGTCTTCTCAATAGTATGTTACTCCTCACATTATTGTAGCTTTCAGTCAATCCCATTAAAAATTGCAGTAACCTCTGATTAGGTAGATGTTCTTTGGATGGCCTAGCTTCTTTACAACCACATGTAGACAAGAGTGTTAGGGATATAATAGATATGCCCTAGATCCAATATCATATTTGATGATTTGAACATATTTTTGCGTACATTATTTGATATAAAATTTATATGGCATTTGATATTATTTTATCATTGTTATTAATTGCTTGATTAATTTGATAAGGTCCTTGATTAAACTTTGAGATTTGTCATCGTGATAGAGATCATGATAATGAGAGCAAAGTCTCTTACAATTTAATCTAAATTTGTTCTTGATCGTAGGATTATTAATTTGGACATTAGTAATCCGGTTAGATCAATATTTATGTGATCGTATTTATGGGATAAACATTAGTTGATCTCATTAACTAAATCACATAAGTAGATGATGCATATAGAGATATGATCATTGAACCGACTCATTGGATAATTCCTAATGGTTAGAATTACCATAAACTCTCAATAGGATATTCTCTTGAAGAATATGATGTAACAGTTTCCTTTGACCTGAGATCGTCATAGTAATTGACCTGTCATTTATTGTGCTTTGATACCAGACACCTATGGCCTTAGGGCGATAGTTGAAAGGATATTGGGTACGATTAAATACTTGTAGAATTAGTGATTGATCAAGATGGAATCTGTCAACTCTTGATAATGAGTTTAAGCTCCATGTTGCCATGAATTATAAACGACCAAACTAAGACCTTGGCCAGGGCAATTGAATGAAAGAAGAAAAAGGTTTCTTAGGCCATTCAATGGTCGATTATATTTCACATGAATACATAGTTGGTCGCCTATTAGGATTTGACAGTTGAACCATATCCTAGGGTGATCCAGAGCTATAAGGACAGAAGGAATTGCAACATTATTCTTCTACTGGTTCTTGAAAGTAAATTGCATACTTCATGCTATCTGGTCGTTAAGGAGTGTTGCTAGACGCCACCCTTGATTAGTATATTAATGCGATTAACTTACTACCGGCTTAGTATTGAACCTATGGGGTCGCACACTCACGAGTGTTCTGATCTTTGCTAAAGGATTAATTAACTTATTATTTGATAATTAAATTAAGGAATTTAATTAGTTAAATAAATTTAGTTATTAGTCCAAATGAAATATTATTATATTCTTTGCTAGCACAGAGGTTATAATTAATATTGTGAACAAATTAAAGTTTTCTATTTGGAATAGAAAATTAAATTATCTCTTGGTTGAAATATATGTGTGATATATATAATTAATATTTACATATAAGATATGTATATAAAATATTAATGGAAGACTTATAAATCAAATCCAATTTAGAATTGGATTCTCTCGTATGAAGTCCACAAAGGACTACGACACATATTGAAATCCCATTAGGAATGGAACATAAGTTTTCCATTAGAAAAACATTTATAATAGCCAATTAGGATTGGTATTTGTAAGAAACCTTGGCAGTTTCGAATGGAATTCAATTTTCCATCGAAAAACTTCCATAAAGTTTATTTTGGAATAAACTTTTACCCTAAGTAAATCATTACCTCAACCAAATAGGAATAGGGTTTATAGGTGATGCTATATAAAGGGTGATGGAGAAAATTTGCCATAACTATTTCTTGAGAAGAAAAACCACTTTGTGAAAGTGAGAATACAATACAAAGCCAAGAGAGAAAATACAATTGCAAGAAAAGTGTTTCTTGTTCTTCTATATTTGAGTTGAGATTTTTGAGAAAGATTTCAACACAATATTTCGTCAAATTTGTTCGTGAGTTTCATTAATCAAAGAGTTGATAGCAAGGATCGGTCTCGGTGTGGATACGCATATAGTCTTCGCACTATCGAAGAAATTTTGAAACGAAACTCTCTCCACCAGGTACGTCTTAGATCCGATCTTTGACATGTAAATAAATTTTAAACACGAAAAAATCTGCCAAGGATTGTTTTTGTCTTCCGCTGCGTGTTACGAACACCTATACGCAATCCTTCAGTGGTATCAGAGCCGTGGTTTATTGTGTCTAAAATTTATTTACGATAATATTTTAATATCATATTTGAAAAGTTCAAACCGTTATACGTCTTGTGGAATAGTCAAATCGTTTGAATATTGATATTATTTTATTATGGATAAAATATGCATTCATATAACTATTGAGATAGTTCATAACGTGAATTTAAAATTTTGTATTAGATACAATGGGAATCTATAATATGTTACATGATTCTATTGTTATTGTTATTAGTTCATGAGATGTTAATTAATAATAATATTCTAGCATGAATTCTTTTTATGTGATATATAAGATAAACATGTTAGAGGATGTTGAATTTCGTTTCTATGTCATGTGCTTGTTCGTCACATAATTTTGAATTATTTATTACATGTGATGTAAATTAATTTAGGACTAAGCATGTAGACAACTTGAACTAAATTCACATGCTAGAAAATATTTGATCTTTATGTTATTAAAAATTATTTTAGTAACAATTCCCTCTTACTAAATTTTGAGTTCTTAAATAATAAAATATAAGATATTTTATTATAGAGCTATCCATCAAGGTAAACAATTTTACTTATTTCTCGTTTATAAGGAGCGGCCTGACTACCAGGAGACTTGTAGTTCGAGAATATGTTAAAATTATTTATTGCATTAGATGCATGGATTGAAAGAATTATTCAATTTTACACTAGACGCCTGGACCACCCGGGGGAGTATAAAATTTAATAAGTTCTTTGCTATCATGATGGTTGAACTCAACTATGCCAATAGGATCGACCTGACTACCAGAGGACTATTTTACATAGAGCTATTTAAGGAAATTGTATGGGGATACAATTGGTAAGAGTACCTACCTTTAAAATATATGTGAGAAACGACTTGACTTCCAAGGGGCTCATACATATTGTTAAAGGATTCCTTTACTCCACTAAAAGAAATAAAGATTTCGTAAACTATAATGAGGGTAAATAGTTTAAAATAATTAGTGAAAATATCATTAAGATAAAAGTCCATGTCTTTATGATATATGCAAATATGTTCTTATATTATTGCCTTTTCTTTTCTATGTTTTAGATTCTCAATATGTCTGTTATATCACTGCGTGGAATACTTGAGACCAACAAGTTGGTAGGACCAAACTTTGATGATTGGTACAGAAATTTGAGAATTGTTCTCATGCATGAAAAACTTATTGATGTGATCGATAAGCCTGCCAAGGAAGTCCCAGATGAGAATGATGAGGATGGTACCAAGATTTATCAGAAATACTTGGAAGAATGTCTTACTACCAAATGCATCATTCTCGCTTCTATGAATTCTGAACTACAAAGGAAACATCAGGATATGGATCCAACTGCAATCATTGAACATCTTAAGAAGATGTTTGGTACACAAAGCAGGACAGCTAGATACCAGCTATCTAAGGCTTTATTTGGATCCAAATTGACTGGAAACTCTCCAGTTGGACCCTATGTCAATCATATGATTGATCTTATTGAAGAACTTGAGAAGTTGGGGTGCAAACTAGGTAAAGAGCTTTCTCAAGATTTGATCTTGCAGTCACTATCAGAATCCTTTTCACAATTTGTTATTAATTTCAATATGAATAAAATGGATTGTGATCTTCATGAGATGCTTAACATGCTAATTGATTATGAGAATCAACTTGCATCCGAGAAGAAGAAAGGAACTATCATGTTGGTTGGAAACTCTTCTAAGAAGAAGGGTAAGGGTAAAAGTAAACCCAAGAAAAAGCCTACTGCGCCCAAGGGTGGTGTGACCAAACCCAAAGGCAAAGAAGGCAAAGCTGACCAATCTGATGCTGTATGTTTCCATTGTAAGAAAATAGGACATTGGAAGAGAAACTGCCTGGAGTATCTTGCAACTTTAAAGGACAAGAAACAAGGTAAGACTTTAATGAAAAATGTTTTCAAGGTTTCTTTAACTACTACTAATTCTTCATTGTGGGTATTAGATACTGGCAGTGGTTATAACATCCGCAATATGTTGCAGGGGTTCCAGATAAGTAGAAGGTTGAAGAAAGGAGAAGTTAATCTACAAGTAGGAAATGGTGCAAAAGTTGCAGCCGTAGCTGTAGGATCAATTTCTTTAATAATGCCTACGGGCAAAGTACTTATGTTGGATGATTGTTATTACGTTCCTAAATTTGTTTCGAACATAATTTCAGCTTCTATGTTAGACAAACGTGGTTTTCGCATTAATATAGGCAATGGTATTTGCTCTATTTATTATAGTGATAATTTATATGTGAATGGCTATCTCCAACATGATGTTTACGTCTTACCTAATGTGAATGCTAATTCGATTATGCATGTTTCAAGTCTTAAGAGGAAAAGAGATGATCATGTAAATCAAACATACCTTTGGCATTGTAGGCTTGGTCATATTGGAGAGAAAAGAATTAACAAGTTGTACAAGGAAGGGTACCTTGACAAGTATGATTTTGAATCATATCCAACTTGTGAATCCTGTCTCAAAGGAAAAATGACCAAATCTCCATTTACTGGAAGTGGAGAAAGAGCTTCTGAATTATTGGGACTAATTCATACAGATGTTTGTGGGCCCATGAAAATTCAAGCTAGAGGTGGATATTCTTACTTCATCACCTTCACTGATGATATGTCAAGATATGGATTTGTGTATCTTATGAAACATAAGTCTGAATCTTTTGAAATGTTCAAAAGGTTCCGTAGTGAAGTTGAGAAGCAGACTGGTAAAAGTATCAAAATACTAAGGTCTGATAGAGGTGGAGAATATCTTAGTGAAGATTTTACTAGATATCTAAAAGAGAATGGAATTCTCTCACAATGGACACCTCCAGGAACACCACAACACAATGGTGTGTCTGAAAGGAGAAATCGAACCTTATTAGATATGGTGAGATCTATGATGGGGTTCACTGATCTTCCAATAAATTTATGGGGATATGCTTTAGAAGCAGCAACATACTTACTTAATAAAGTTCCCACTAAGTTAGTCTCTACAACACCATATGAGATATGGAAAGGATGTAAGCCTAACCTTAAACATATTAAAGTTTGGGGTTGTCCAACTTATGTTAAGAGACTACAGTCCAATAAACTTGACTCAAAATCTGATAAGTGTAGGTTCATTGGGTATCCCAAGGAAACAATGGGATATTATTTCTATCACCCTTCTGACCATAAAGTGTTTGTGGCTAGAGGAGCAACCTTTTTGGAAAGGGAATTTCTTTTAGAAGGAAATTATGATGGAGAAATAGAACTTGATGAAGTTCAAGAAACTAATGAACCAACACAAAATAATGATCATGAGACCCAAGTTGAAGAACCTTTATTGGATATTTTGAAGTTGCCAAGGAAGTTGCCATCTTCAACGGTTGAAGTTCAAGAACTAAATGAAGTTCAAGAACAGGTTAATGAACCAGTTCCAAACCAAATTGAACAACAATCAAATCCAACACAAAGTGAACGGGTTGTACAAGTACCTCTTAGAAGGTCTACACGAGAACGTCATGTACCAACTAGATTAAATTTATTGGTACAAGATGATGTATCAAACGAGGTTGATCATAATGATGATGACCCTAAGACCTACGAAGAGGCTATACAAAGTTCCGATTATGAGAAATGGCAAAAGGCCATGGAATCCGAAATGGAATCCATGAAGGAAAATAAAGTATGGACTTTAGTTGAACCTTCAAAGGATATAAAACCTATAGGTTGTAAATGGGTTTTTAAGAAAAAGATTGGAGCAGACGGAAAGGTGGAGACCTACAAAGCCCGTCTTGTTGCCAAGGAATATCGTCAGAAAGAAGGAGTCGACCATGACGAGACTTTCTCTCCCGTGGCAATGCTCAAATCAATTCGGATTTTGCTTGCTATAGCAGCATACTATGATTATGAAATATGGCAAATGGATGTGAAAACAGCTTTCCTAAATGGTGAGCTAGAAGAGGATGTGTACATGACACAACCTGAAGGTTTCACATCTTCGTCTGATCATAATAAAATTTGTAAGCTACAAAGATCCATTTATGGACTGAAGCAAGCTTCTCGAAGTTGGAATATTCGATTTAACAAGACAATTGAAAAGTTCAATTTTGTTAGATGCGAAGAAGAACCTTGTGTATACAAAAAGGTTAGTGGGAGCACAATTATATTCCTAGTATTGTATGTTGATGATATATTACTCATAGGGAATGACATACCGGCATTGCAAAGTACCAAGATTTGGCTATCTGAACAGTTCTCCATGAAAGACTTGGGAGAAGCAGCTTATATATTAGGAATAAAGATCTATAGAGATAGATCTAGGAAGTTGCTTGGACTTTCCCAGTCTTTGTACATTGATACCATCTTAAAGAGGTATAACATGGATAATTCCAAAAGAGGCTATCTACCAATAGGCACTGGAATTACTCTCAGTAGGGAGGATTGTCCTAAAACACCCGAAGAGAGAGAACGCATGAGTAGGATCCCATACGCTAGTGCAGTGGGAGCTATCATGTATACCATGACATGTACACGTCCTGATGTGGCTTATGCACTTGGAGTGACTAGCCGATATCAGGCAAATCCCGGTGAGGAACATTGGAAGGTGGTGAAGACCATTCTTAAGTACTTAAGAAGGACTAAAGACCAATTCCTCATCTATGGAGATTCTGAGTTGAAACTTGAAGGTTATACTGATGCAAGCTTCTCTTCAGATCGAGATGATAGCAAATCTATTTCTGGTTATGTATTCACTTTAAATGGTGGTGCAGTGAGTTGGAAAAGTTCCAAACAAGCTACAGTAGCTGATTCAGTGACCGAAGCAGAATATATAGCAGCTAGTGAAGCTGCTAAGGAAGCTGTATGGATGAAAAAGTTCTTAACAGAACTTGGTGTGGTTCTTTCAATAGAAGGTACGGTCCCACTGTTGTGCGACAACACTGGAGCCATTGCTCAAGCAAAAGAACCAAGATCACACCAAAAATCCAAACACGTTCTGCGAAGGTATCACTTGATAAGAGAGATCATTGAACGTGGAGACGTCGAGATTCAAAAGGTCGATGGAAAGGAAAATGCCGCAGACCCATTCACTAAAGCTTTTGGCGCAAAGGAGTTTGACAAGCACAAGTGGAAATTGGGAATGAAGTACAAGAGCGATTGGCTCTAGTGCAAGTGGGAGATTGTTAGGGATATAATAGATATGCCCTAGATCCAATATCATATTTGATGATTTGAACATATTTTTGCGTACATTATTTGATATAAAATTTATATGGCATTTGATATTATTTTATCATTGTTATTAATTGCTTGATTAATTTGATAAGGTCCTTGATTAAACTTTGAGATTTGTCATCGTGATAGAGATCATGATAATGAGAGCAAAGTCTCTTACAATTTAATCTAAATTTGTTCTTGATCGTAGGATTATTAATTTGGACATTAGTAATCCGGTTAGATCAATATTTATGTGATCGTATTTATGGGATAAACATTAGTTGATCTCATTAACTAAATCACATAAGTAGATGATGCATATAGAGATATGATCATTGAACCGACTCATTGGATAATTCCTAATGGTTAGAATTACCATAAACTGTCAATAGGATATTCTCTTGAAGAATATGATGTAACAGTTTCCTTTGACCTGAGATCGTCATAGTAATTGACAAGTCATTTATTGTGCTTTGATACCAGACACCTATGGCCTTAGGGCGATAGTTGAAAGGATATTGGGTACGATTAAATACTTGTAGAATTAGTGATTGATCAAGATGGAATCTATCAACTCTTGGTAATGAGTTTAAGCTCCATGTTGCCATGAATTATAAACGACCAAACTAAGACCTTGGCCAGGGCAATTGAATGAAAGAAGAAAAAGGTTTCTTAGGCCATTCAATGGTCGATTATATTTCACATGAATACATAGTTGGTCGCCTATTAGGATTTGACAGTTGAACCATATCCTAGGGTGATCCAGAGCTATAAGGACAGAAGGAATTGCAACATTATTCTTCTACTGGTTCTTGAAAGTAAATTGTATACTTCATGCTATCCGGTCGTTAAGGAGTGTTGCTAGACGCCACCCTTGATTAGTATATTAATGCGATTAACTTACTACCGGCTTAGTATTGAACCTATGGGGTCGCACACTCACGAGTGTTCTGATCTTTGCTAAAGGATTAATTAACTTATTATTTGATAATTAAATTAAGGAATTTAATTAGTTAAATAAATTTAGTTATTAGTCCAAATGAAATATTATTATATTCTTTGCTAGCACAGAGGTTATAATTAATATTGTGAACAAATTAAAGTTTTCTATTTGGAATAGAAAATTAAATTATCTCTTGGTTGAAATATATGTGTGATATATATAATTAATATTTACATATAAGATATGTATATAAAATATTAATGGAAGACTTATAAATCAAATCCAATTTAGAATTGGATTCTCTCGTATGAAGTCCACAAAGGACTACGACACATATTGAAATCCCATTAGGAATGGAACATAAGTTTTCCATTAGAAAAACATTTATAATAGCCAATTAGGATTGGTATTTGTAAGAAACCTTGGCAGTTTCGAATGGAATTCAATTTTCCATCGAAAACTTCCATAAAGTTTATTTTGGAATAAACTTTTACCCTAAGTAAATCATTACCTCAACCAAATAGGAATAGGGTTTATAGGTGATGCTATATAAAGGGTGATGGAGAAAATTTGCCATAACTATTTCTTGAGAAGAAAAACCACTTTGTGAAAGTGAGAATACAATACAAAGCCAAGAGAGAAAATACAATTGCAAGAAAAGTGTTTCTTGTTCTTCTATATTTGAGTTGAGATTTTTGAGAAAGATTTCAACACAATATTTCGTCAAATTTGTTCGTGAGTTTCATTAATCAAAGAGTTGATAGCAAGGATCGGTCTCGGTGTGGATACGCATAGAGTCTTCGCACTATCGAAGAAATTTTGAAACGAGACTTTCTCCACCAGGTACGTCTTAGATCCGATCTTTGACATGTAAATAAATTTTAAACACGAAAAAATCTGCCAAGGATTGTTTTTGTCTTCCGCTGCGTGTTACGAACACCTATACGCAATCCTTCAAAGAGAACTAACAAATCTAGCTCACTCCATATGTCATTCATCTTTGAGTAGTAAGTAGTTATAGAATTTGTATCTTGTTTCAAATTGACAATTTCTATCCATAAATGATATATTATAGTCAAACTGCATCTATCAAACCTTTCCTTGAAGTTACTCCACACTTTCTTTGTACTAGACGCAAATATGATATATATATATAGGCATAACTGGTAAAGTTGCTGCCATGTAACCAGAAGTTTACAGGTTCGAGCTGTGAAAAATAACTTATTGTAAAAATGTAAGGTAAGATTGCGTACAATAGACCCTTGGCAATGGTGATAGCTAATGATTATGATTGTGAGGTGTTGAATGATGCCGGTGATTGATGGTGGACTGGTGACTGGTGGTGATGCACTAGTGTTTGTGTATAATAGGGGTGGCAAATGGGCGGGTTGGGCTGAATTTAGGCGGGTCAAGATGGGTTAGTCAATAAATGGGTCATTGCCCAACCCAGCCCAAAGTGAATTTGGGTTAAGATGGGTTGGGTCAAGATGGGCTGAACAATGGGTTATAACCCAACCCGCCCAATATGACCCATATTTTAAAATTATGCTCATCTTGCATTCAATTTTTTTTAGTGGGTTTGCGCCCGGGGTGGGGGTGAGGGGGAGGGAGCATGGGAGGGGTAGGGGTAGAGGGTGTAGAAAAATAAAATAATAGAAAATTAAAATAATTAAAAATTTAAAATACAACAAAAAAATTATCTTTTACAGGGAATTTGTGCGGGGTGTGGTGTAGGGGGTTGGGTGGGATGTGGTGGGGTGGGTGAGTGAGTGGCGTAGAAAAACAAAGAACAAAAAATTAAAAATACAAAAAATAAAAAAATTAGATCAACTAAGTAAATTTCTAAATAAGTTAGGTTGAGATACTCTGTTTTGGGTGAGTTTCATGAGTTATATTTGGGCTGTTAAATGGGTCAGAATGGGCTATAAAAAATAATGGGTTAACTTGGGCTCAACCCAAATTGACCCATAAGCTAAAATGGTTGTAGCTCAACCCATTAATATCTGGGCTAGTTGGGCGAGTTAGATGAGTTTGAACTCAAATTGCCACCCCTATTGTGTATACATCGCGGTGGCCAGCTAGTGGTTGTGGCTCACTATAGTAGTTGCACACTAATGGCTATGCAGTGGTAGGTGATGATGAAGGTAGTTAGTTGAGATTGTGTGGTAACAAGGGAGGACCAACAACAGAGCATGTAAAGCAGTTACGTTGATTTACAACCCATATTTTTGAGGGCACACAATTTCCTAACAGTTATTGGTTTGAAATTTAATTTTCTAGTTTTTTTTAGATACAAAATTATTAGCTAAAATTTTTTTTTTTTTGGGAATGTATTAAAGTTTCAGCATATGTATTGACATACATATTAAGTATTTGAAAAAAGAATATAATTTTCTTGAAGAATATTAAGTATTTGAAAAACTAATATAATTTCATGGAAAGATGGACTGTTAGAATTTTTGTTTGGAAATGAATAGTATTTTCGCGATTTACTTTCTTATTCATGTATGAACATTACTTTCATGCCTTATTTATACACCATCATCCTTATTAATAGGTTTTCTTTTTATCTCTTATAACCTTTTTCTTCAAATGCCTATTCACATTATACTATTCTATATTGGTTTGGCCTTCTCGGGAATCCAAGTCTTCTTGAGTAACTATCTTATATACTATTCATAAAATTAAATTAAATACAATTGCCACTTCTTTTATTTTTTCCTCTAGTTTTTTTTACACTCCATCAAGAATTTTTAAGCAGCAAAACTGTATCAAGTTATCTATTTATTGAATCATGCTCGATTGTCCTATATTTTTATTACTGTGCATCTACATCTTTTTTATATGTTTTCTTCGTAAGTATAGATTGTCCTTTTTAGTTATTTACTAGAATTTAATATGTAAATATGAACTCAAGTCTTCAAAACGCCAAAAGAAATAGGGGCTGCAACTTTAATACATTCCCAAAAAGGAAATGTTGCATCTAAAAAAAATTAGAAAATTTATATTCAAAATAAAATTATATAATTTTTTTCTATTATAAAAAGCTTAGGGTGCCTCATTCAAGTTTGGCTTTAGGCTATAAATATCTTTGAGCCGCTCCTATATGATAATAGTAGACCAAGTGGTGGTAAAAGGTCATATTTGCAGGAATTTTTCAAGTAAATAATATTTTAACGATTTTAAGACTTTGTACTAAAAAGTTATTTTTAGTTAGAGGTAGTGAAAAAGAAAAAAAAGCTAGACTAGAGAGATCTAAATATTTGAAATTCAGACTCATTAAATAAAAACAAATGAGACCTTATGTTAATGCAGTAAAAGTTTCAACATTTTAGAAAAATTTTCAAATATAAAAATTCAATAAGTCCTATAAGTTTATTTTTAAATAGTGATGCTGGGAAAAAATAATAGTTCAAATTAGATTAACCTTCTTATTATTTGCTAAATCAAAGAGACTTCTCATCTACTTATCGACCAACCAAACCTTTTTTTTTTTAATGTAAGAATGTTATGACTATATTCCAATTGCATTTCCGATGGGAGGAAGTAGAAGTGTTAAAAATATGTTTTGGGTTTTTACATTTGTAACTTTCTAGATGTTTTATCTCATTTCCTTCATATTTTTTTAATCTTCTCTTTGCTTATCCAAATCATAGTAAGTTCATCAAGAAATCTGTTTGGCGTACAGTGTAAGCGAGCACTCTTAAATGTTTATAACACAATTCACTAAAGTACATCTTCCATTTTTTCTTTTTTTACTTATTGATAGAAATTAGGAGTCCATCAAATATTATAAGGAATCAGGTTCTCTATTTTTTTTATAGTAAATAAGCGAGAAGTAAAACCAAACAGTACTATAGAGAACCAGGTTCTCTATCTATCTCCATAGTATGTAAGTGAAAAGTAAAAGACATATGATATTTATGTGAAAACACCTTGCTGAAGGGACTAAAAACCACGACCTACCCTAATAGGATTTCAACTCCACTAAACCGAGCAAACTTCATAATGCAACCTATCAATCTAGGAATTAAACTCTTAATTACTCACTTGTGTTGCAATGAAATGCTACATTCCGAGGCCTTAAAAACCTCTCTTGGTATCCCTCGATTTGCGTGCGCAGTCTGTGCGCATAGCCCGAAAGCTTAAATGTGAAACTCTGTAAAAAAATGATAATTTTGATTATGAAATAAACTAATTTGACTTCGGTCATCGTTTTGCTTAAACGGACCCGGACCCGTGATTTGACAGTTCGGGACGATCCGTAAGAAATATAGAACTTGGGCGTATGCCCAGAATCGAATTCTGAGGTCCCAAGCCCGAGAAATGAATTTTTAAAGAAAATTATTTTCTGAAATTGTTTAAAGGATTTGGGAATGAATTTTGATTAGAGCATACTGGTATCGGACCTGTATTTTAGTTTCGGCACCACTACAGGTCTTATATGTAATTTAAGATAACTCTCTGAAGTTTGGTAAGAAACGGAATCCATTTGACGTGATTCAGACCTTAAATGCAAAATTTGATGTTTAAAGAAGTTTTAGGAAATTTCATTGATCCTCAGGTTTAATTCTGATTACATGAATAAGACCGTAGGATATTTTTGAGATATTGTGTGCACTTGGTTTAGACTTACGAGGGCTCGGGCGAGTCTCGGGTAGGTTTCAAGGTGTCTTAGGCTTAAAAATCAAAGTTGTTGCAAGCTCAGAGAAGTGGCAGGCCTTTGAACAAACCAGTGCTTTCCGCACGAATTGGAGTGCTGCCGCGGAGGGCTGTACGGCCGCACTAATTTTTGTGCGGTCCGCGGTGAAGAACATTTCATAGGTCCAACTTCAGAAACCTATATATTTTGCTTCATAAGGAATTTTGAGATGATTCAAAAACGAAAAGTTGTAGCTTTTCGTGTTTAGTTTCCAGAAAAGTAAAGAAATTACAATTTGGACATTTGTAGGGAAAGTTATGGCCAAAATACTAAGACACGTCACTGCTGTACAGAATAAGAGCTGTGCGGTCACGGTTGATTTTGTGTGGTCCGCACAGGGCACCTGAGAGTAGTATATTTATATGGGATTTTTAGTTATTTTTTATTTTCAAGACCCCAAAAACATAAGAGGCGATTTTTCAAACAACTTTTCTTCTCCAAAACGTTGGTAAGTGATTTCTAACTTATTTTCTTTACTCCTTAACATCTTTTAACATGATTTCAACTCAAAATTAATAATTTTTCATGGGAGAAATTGAGTGTTTTGGGTAGAACCTATAATTTTTAAAAATTAGGGATTTGGACCTCGATTTGAGATCCGATTTAAAAATAAATTATATATTTGAGTTCGTGGGGGAATGTGTAATCAGGTTTTGTTTGAACCTCGGGTTTTGACTTTGGGTAAAACTTTGGAAAATTTATTTTCATGCATTCAAATTGATTCATTTAGCGTTTATTGATGTAATTAAGTAACTTGTGACTAGATACGAACGAATTGGTGGTGGAATCAAGAGGTAAAGTTATAATTGAATCGTTAATTGTGTTCGTCGCATCGAGGTAAGTTTTTGGTCTAACCTTAGCTTGAGGGATTAGGAGTCGAGTCCTATTTTCTATGTGATAATTGTTGAGTACGAATGGTGACAAGTATCTATACGTTGGAGTCAAGCATGCCCGTAAGTCTTATATTATGATTTTCATGACTTTGTTGTATAATCTATGCTTTAGAGGTGATTATTATTTGTTGTGGAAAGTTGTGAAAGTAATTGTGACCTTTGAACATTGAGGAACATTGGCTCAAGCTATATTATAAATTGTGAAAGTAAATGAGTTAATTGAACCCTTTGGAGCGTTGGCTCAATTGGTAAAGTGAATTGTGAAGTAAAAGTGAAAAAGAAAAAGAAGACATTTAATTGTTTCCTTGCAGGGATATTGTTGCCTTATTGGTTATCTCCCTTGACGGGACGTTGATATTATTGATGTTGTTCCTTTACCGGGGTTTAATTATTTAATTGTTATTCCCTTACCGGAATTCCTATTATAATCTTGTTTATTCACTTGCCACATTGTTTGTGATTGTTATTTGAGTCAGGAAAGAATGTTAAAGTACGAAAGGTGATGCCGTGTATTATTTATTTGTGAGGAAAGAGTGTACAGCACGAAGGCTGATACCGTGTATGATTGTAGAGGAGAGTGTAAAGTATGAAGGGTGATGTCGTGCCGCACGATGTACCATTCCGTGCAAATTTTATTAATTATATGGTAAAGAAAGAGAGTAAAAGCACGAAGGGTGATGCCGTACAAAGTTTTATTATATAATTGCTTTGGTGAGGATGAGAGTAAAAGCACAAAGGGTGGTGTTGTGCATTTATTGATTTTTGATTCTTTATTGATATTCGAGTTATGTTGTTTCCTTTGTTACTGATGTCTCTCTATTTGGAATTGTTATCTCCCCCACAATGCACTGTTATTTCTTCAAACTTTGTATGTAGCAATCTTAGATAGTTTGTGACACTGTGACACCAAGTTTTGGGTGTTTGAGGTTTTAAGAGTTGTAATTGCTGTCGATTTCAGATATTTAATCGTCATCTTCTGCTTAATTAATTAAAGTTTCGATGTTTTTATGTTATTGCCTTATATTTGTTAAAAAGAAGAAATTAGATAATGAATTAAGTAGTTAAGAATTGGCTTTCCTAGCTCTCATTAGTAGGCATCATCACGATTCCCTAAAGTGGGAATTCTGGGTCGTGACATAACTCTATTATAAAGCAACAAACCTTGACTAACTCTCGTCAAAAGATCAATCCAAATAATAGTTGAATACTTTCCTATAAAGACAGATTGCAACTTTGTTCTTGAGAGAGTGGCGGCTAGCCTTGAGAGAATATGATTTTTGGATTTGCAAGTGTTAGGTTAAACATTATACTATGGTCTATATATATATATATATATATATATATATATATATATATATATATATATATATATATATATATATATGAGAGCATGTGAGAAGAAAGAGGACTTTTCATCTTTTAATTTGGCCTATAGCACGCTGCAGATATGTTGTTGTACTACTGTCAGTCGGTACAATGCATTAACTTTTAGAACTATAGAATTGACTGTACGACAGCAAAGGGAGCTGATCACATTTGGTCCCTATCTGATTTCTCGAGAGCGTACGTATGACCAACATCAAAACATGAAGTAACATAACATATCAAGGCAAGGGAACTGATCACATCTGGTTCCTATCTGATTCCTCTAGGGTGTTTGGCAAATCATCAAAACGCAAAATAATATAACTTATCACTTATTTTGTTTCAAGATTGGAGTAGTTCCTTGAAGATACTATGGATAAAAAATAATACCACAAAGTTATATCAAGAGGTCCTAAATTTTCCAATTTGTTATCATTCACAAAAATAAAATATTAAACAAGTTTAAGTTATGTACACTGTTGGGTGTATTTCAAGCTAAAGCTCCATCATGTCTTTCATGTGGGGTTGTATTTGTTTACATTATCGATCGGGTCACTGAAGATTTTCTTAAAATATAATAATTGTAATCTTGAAAATAGTACAGATTATCTGTTATAACAAGTAAAGATGATTTAATGGTGTAAAACTTCCTGATATTGAATGTGTATATTCTTTTAAACTCATTATTTCATCTTCATCGTCCGGGAACCATCTATATATATATATATATATATATATATATAGATGTGTGTGTGTGTGTCATTAGGTGACAGCTCTTTGTCTTGAATTTTTCCTTTTCAAGCCAGACAATTATCTTTATCTTTACTATTCTACATTTGGTGGTTCTCACAACACATTCTCAAAAACCCTATAAAATCATGCTGAGAAAGCTGTACGCGGTTAAGCTGTTATTTGCTAATGAAAATGGCAGCAAGTATATATGTCACATTATGAAAGCTTCCAATAGAATCACCATATCGTTTCATAAAGATATGCTTGACACCATGTAATGAAAAGCTACATTTGAACTAACCAATCAAATACTATGTCGTTATTTTATAACACTATTTATACATATATGACACGTATATATTGGTTTCCCACTATCTAGTTAAAACCTCAAAAAAATTTAATTGGGAGGGATATCTATTTTATGCCAGATAGATATTAGATAACTACCACGTAAATAATATTTATACAGACCAATGGTAGTTGAAAGCGAGTAAAGAAGAAAGACACGGCAATTAGTTTAAGGACTAATAAAATAATAGAGTTAGTTCTTTTGAGGTTTATTTATTATATTGGGTCTAAAACTAGGGGTAAATGTACATATAGCCATTTCAGGAATGCTATTTAGGAATTATCTAATATTTATTTTGTATTGAAATTTTAAAATAAAAATTTTAACTTCGGGACAACTTAAGAAATTTTTATCTTGAAATATTAAAATTTAGAACATACTTGCTAATTTTCAAATAACAATCCTTTAGAGTGATTACCTACTTCCATGTGACCAAGAGGTCACAGATCGAACTGTGGAAACAACTTCTCATAAATATGTAGAAAAAAGTTGCGTACAATAGCCTTGTGGTCCCACTCTTTTCTAGACCCGGTCCATTGCAGAAATATAGTGTACCAAACTACTTTATTTTTATTTTTATTTTTATTTTTTAGAGTGGCTACCTGATGTCATTTATACCTAAAACTAGCTTCCACAAAAAAGACTCTAAAATAATCTCATATTAAAATATGTTAAGAGGAATATTAAAGTGAGATTTGGTGGGAAGTGATAGAATGGAAAACTTTTACTATGTGCCTCACGCAATTTATTTAAATGAGGTATCCTTTATTTTAAAGATGTCAACTTTCCAGTGACATAGATAGAGAGTAGGTCCTACTTAATTTTAAATGAGATTATTTACGTTTATTTTAAGGGTGCCTACACGTAATTAAGACTAATTAAATACCCCGATAATTTAAAATTGTGTAGTCTACGATTACAACACTATAAAATTTTGCGATAAGTTATACTTCTAGTTTAGAGGTAGCTTTCATAGAAGAATTTTATCCAATGTTTTTTAGTTACTTGGAAGTTTTTTTCTCTTCTTCTTTTCTTCATATTATATTTCTTTTTCTTTGTTTGAATCACATGATATTCGAACTCATTGATTTTATTAATTCAAATTATTTTGTATAAATTTATTGAAGGGGATAAAACGTTTCTTATCGACTATTGCCAGGGATATTCGAGCCAAAACGCCAAGTTTATTTCTTTTTTCCTTTTTCTAAGGTTTAATCAGTTTTGTATAATGCTTATTGATCAGCTTAATCTGAATTATAGTTTAACGTAGTAGGCTTATTAACTAAAGAGATAAAATGTGTTATTGAAAGATTAATCATTTTTGGGATGTTCGAATAAAAAATCTTAGGAATCTCAAACATCATACAACTGACTCATGATATGTATCTGAGTTTATGTTATATACACTAAAGTATAAAATATATATATACAATCAAATAAGTATATTTCTCAATAAGAACTAGTTAATTATTTGATAAAACTAATAATTAATATATTATAACATATGAAAATTTATCGATAGTATAAAAAATTTCACTATCAGTATATATAGCTTTAGTTCGCGAGAAATTTAAAAATATTCAGATTTACAAGTGATTATTCGAAATAGTTGCAGTTTAAAAGTAATCGAAATTTAGCCAATTTCATGTAAATATAAAACTGAACGAAAATACCTTGCAAAATCCGAAAAAATATTCCAGTATAATATACTGGAACTCCAATATATAATACACCAGTCCAATATAATATACTGGAACTTTCCACGTGTTAAAGTTTCAGCACAATATACTGAAAATTTATATATCGGTGCACCGATCTACACTATATTATGGTGAAACCTTTTGTTTTGTAGTAAAATAATACTCCCTCCGTTTCAATTTATGTGAACCCATTTGACGGGGCACGAAATTTAAGAAAAGAGAGAAAAATTTTAATCTTGTGGTGTAAAATGAGGCACATTTATTTTGTGTGGCTATAAATCACTGTGTAAATGTAAATTGTTTTCAAATAAGGAAATAAATTATTTTTTTTGGCACGTACTAAAAAGGAAATAGATTCACATAAATTAAAATGAAAAAAATAATTATTTTTTAATAAATTTATGAACATTGATTATTTTTGAATAATCATTCCAAAAATTAAGTAGGTCGTACTATTTGTAGCTTAAATTCTGTCTATAAATCGTGCCTCATTGTCAGCTTGGCTTAGCAACTACAGCTGGACTCTAACCCATTACGCCACGTCACCACTCCCTTCCCTCCTCTTCTTTTAAACCGCTCTCTTCTCTTCCATATTCTCCAACTTCAAAAACCAATATTTTAGCTCAAACACTGATCTTCTTCTCTCTCCAAATCACAGCTAAATTAAACAGAAAATTTTCAAAAAATGGAGGGATTAATTCCATTTGTGTACAAAGCAATAATAGATTACAAAAATACTAGACAAGGCGGAATGACTAGTGAATCACCGTTGTGTTCTTACATGAGACTTCCTGGCGATTCGGGTCGGTTTGAGATGTCGGATATACAGCTATTCGGGTCGCCTGATAACAGATTTTCGATGAATTCTTCAGCTTCTTCAACTAGTACTTCCACTAAGAGAATGGTCTCCGGCGGATCACCGGCGGCGAGGTGCCACTGGATTTCTACTCGTGCTGTTAACAGATAAAAAGACATAGTTGGAAAATGGTCAAAAATCTTCGGTTAATTTCTTTATCTGTGGTTTGGGTAAAAAATATAAACTTTGCTATAAGAAAACCAATAGCAAAGTGATCATGAAGTCAAATATGGTGGGTATTTTATGATATTAAACAAAAGGGTTAATTTCTTTTTAATTTTATGTAGTTTTAAGCTTTGTGGAAGAAATTAAGTGTAAGAATAACCCAAAAGGGACCTTACATTTATGCCATGTTCTTATGTGAAAATTCAAAGTGTATATTATATTATATATATTGGGTAAAATATTTGTATTTGTTTCATAATTAAGTTTTCTTATTGATTCTAGATATGTATTTTTCATGTGTAATTTTATTAGTGTTTGTGTGATAAGTTTTTCATAATTAGTGGCTAGAAAAGCCAGCTTAATTTTGTTTTTCTCGCTAATTGATGTGAATTTTTCAACATTTTATGTTCTTGATTCCAGAGGTCTTTCTCCCCTTGTAAAATACTGAAATCTGTAAGTAAAAGCTTATGTCATGTTTAAAATATTGATACAAAATATAGCAGTTTGAACCCATGCTTTCCGTCTTAAATTATGTATAATAATGCTAATTTCTTTTCAATAATATTTAATTACGTGTGTGCATCGTTGTTCAAAATATTATATGATGTGATTCACTATTGGTTTACCTCTTTAGGTGAGGTTGTGAGTTTAAATTTTATATCTGTTACAAATTCATGAAGAGAAGGAGAGAATTTTATTAAGCTCAATTGACGTAAACAAGAAGACATGCGTGTCTAATATACATACTAATCTAACCACTAACCAATAGTTAGTTACTAACTTCTTATAATTACATTAACATCTCTAACTTCTAAAATATACAATTAGGTCCCTAATACTACTTATTCCAATACTCCCCCTCAAGCTGGATGGTGTAAAATGTTTAACACACCAAGCTTGCCAAGTAAAAATTGATGCTGTGGAGATGCGAGTCCTTAGTGAGAACGTCTGCTTGCTGAAGATGTGTAGAGATATACTGAATGCTCGGTATTCCTTCTTTGACTTTCTCCCTAATGAAATGACAATCTATCTCAATATGTTTTGTACGTTCATGAAATATTGGATTTGCTGCAATCTGAATGGCTGCTTTACTATCGGAGAACAATATAGTTGGCTTCTGAATTGGAGTACCAAGTTCTGCAAATAGTCCTCTTAACCATACAACTTCAGCTACTGCAGATGCCATACTCCTATACTCTGCCTCAGCACTACTTCTAGACACTGTGTGCTGTTTATTGGATTTCCAAGAGATTAAAGAGTCTCCAAACTTTATAAGGTAGCCACTAACTGATCTGCGACTCATAGGACAGGCTGCCCAGTCTGAGTTACAGAACCCAACCAATGCTGCTTCCTGATGTCTTCTCATGATAACTCCCATTCCTGGTGCTTGTTTTAGGTACCTTACAACACGAATAGCAGCATCCATGTGAGATCTCTTCGGAGCTTGCAAGAACTGGCTTAGAACTTGCACGGCATAGCTAATATCTGGCCTAGTGACTGTAAGGTACAGCAATTTTCCAATCAGCTTCTCATAACTAGTAACATCCTTTAAAGTAGGATCAGTATTTTGGTTTCCAACTCCTTTGTCATATTCAATGGAGGTTAGTTTTTGATTGAGTTCTAGTGGAGTGACAGCAGGTTTAGCACCACTTAGTCCCATTTCTGAAATGAGTTCAAGAATGTACTTCCTTTGATTGAGGAGAATGCCCTTCTGAGATCTTAATATTTCAATTCCCAGAAAGTATCTTAACTCTCCCAGATCTTTCACCTTGAAGTTCTTGTGTAATACTGCTCTTGCTTCATCAATGAGTTGTATACTACTTCATGTTAGTAACAAGTCATCCACATATACCAAAATTATCACTATATCATTTCCAACCTTTTTTGTGAACAAGGAATAGTCATATGAGCTTTGACTGAACCCTGCATCAATCAGCGCTTCTGTGAGTTTAAGATTCCACTGCCTTGAGGCCTGTTTGAGACCATAGAGGGACTTTAACAGTCTGCACACCTTGTTCTCCCCCTATCTTTGAAAACCTTGTAGTAGGTCCATGTATACTTCCTCTTCTAGGTCCCCTTGTAAGAAGGCATTAAAAACATCCATTTGTAACAGATGCCAATCCTTGGAAGCAGCCAATGCAATCACTGATCTAACTGTCACCATCTTAGCTATAGGTGAAAAGTTTCATGATAATCCAGCCCTTCTTGTTGATTGTATCCTTTGGCAACAAGTCTAGCTTTAAATCTCTCTATCTCCCCACTGGCCTTATATTTAATTTTGTAAACCCATTTTGAGCCTATAGAAGACTTCTCTGGTGGTAGATCCACCACAACCCAAGTCTTGTTATCCTCCAATGCCTGAATCTCTTGCTTCATAGCTTGTATCCATCTATCATCATTGATGGCTTCCTTGAAATTGTGTGTCTCTGCACTTGTTGAAAAAGCCAACACATAGTCCTTGTAGTGTTGAGTGATATTATCATATGATAGGTAGTTTGACATTGGATAAAGGCAGTGTGAGTCCTTTTTTCCACCAATCAAGTAATCCTGCATCCAAGTAGGAGGTGCTTTGGTTCTCATTGACTGTCTGGTGGGAGCAGGGGTGTTGTGTGTAGCTGAGGAATCCACTTGATCAACAGCATTGGGAGTTTGAGCTGCATCTGATATTGGGAAAGTTTGAGGTGCATCTGATACTGAGGTCATCTCATCTGATAGTGGATTTGCATCACTCCTTGATGGTCCTCCACTATCTACTACATTATGATCATTTACATCTATATATTATGCTGAGTCTACAGTATCATTACTTGTATCTTGAGTGACATCTGTAGCTGTGTTTTCTTTGTTTGTTTCCTCCATATGTGTTATCTCAGACACATCATTTAGTGTCCCATGTGACATAGGCTGCTGATGCTGTATAGTAAGAAAAGGAAATATTGTTTCTCTGAATATAACATCCCTGCTTACAAAAAAACTGTTAGTCTTTTGATCAAATAACCTATACCCCTTTTGAGTGGTAGAGTAACCCATTAAAACTGCTTCTCTAGCTCTAGCACTGAATTTGTCCTCCTTGATTAGATTTGTGGCATAGCACAAACATCCAAAAACTCTTAGATGTGATAATGATGATTGTCTACCATACAATGATTCAAAGGACTTTTGCCATCTAACACCTTAGTGGGCAATCTGTTTATGATATAAACAGTTGTTTGAACACACTCTCCCTAGAATCTATTTGGTACACCAGCTTGAAATTTTAAGGCCATTGCTGTATCTAAGATATGTCTATGTTTTCTCTCAGCCACCCCATTTTGCTGTGGGGTGTGCACACAACTACTTTGGTGAATGACTCCATGTTTAGTCAAGTAATCATTCCACTGATAATTGATGAACTCTTTCCCATTATCTGTTCTGACAGTTTTAATACAAACATAAAATTGATTATGCACCATACTAAAAAATTGTTTGAGGAATACAATTGTTTCACTCTTCAGCTGCCTGAGAAATATCCAAGTTGCTCTGGTAAAATCATCAACTACTGTAAGAAAATAGTGTTTATTATCATGAGTATCTACCTTATAAGGTCCCCATACATCCATATGCACCAGCTGAAAGGAGCATTACTGAAGTGTTTACTATTTGGAAAAACGAGTCTATGTTGATTGGCTAATAGACAAACAGAATAGTTGTTGTGTAGAGAATTATCTATCTTATTGTGCAGAAAAGAAATATGTTGCATAACTGGTAATGAAGGGTGTCCTAGTCTTTTATGCCAAAGTTCTCCATCTTGTCTGTCTTGATTTCTCTCCATTGCACTGATGTGGGCAGCTATCTGTGATGTTCTTCTTCCTCTTATTAGATAAAGACCTCCATTTTCCTTACCAATCCCCTTCACCCTGCCAGTGTAAAGATCCTGAAATACACATATTTTGGGCAGGAATAAAGCCTCACATTGTAAGTCCTTAGTCAACTTTGAGATTGACATTAAGTTGAACCTAAACTCTGGGACATATAATACATTTTCCAGTTTAGTTTCTACAGAAAATTGTGAATTACCAACATGTGTAACATCAGTACTATCTCCATTAGGCAGTCTCACATTTTCTCCTTTATGATTATCTATACTTCTGATATCTTCAAGTAGATCTAATGATGATGCAATGTGATGTGTGGCTCCTAAATCCACTATCCAATTATCACTACATATTATTGCATTAAGAGATACAATGTTACCTGTCATGTTTTCTTGTGTCTGTGTATCTGGATTTGCAACATCTCTATTGAGCAAATGAAGTATCTGTTGGTACTGTGCCTCAGTAAAGAAGTAGTCCCCTTTTTGCATATCTGTTCCTTATGATTTGGAGGATCCTGATATCTCTACATTGTTGGCTGCAACATATTGTCCTTTTGGCCTATAATCCTTTGTCTGATAGCCTTTCTTTCCTCTAAATTCATCAGGATAACCAATTATTTTGAAACAATTCTCCTCGGTGTGACCTTTCATGTGACAGTGATCACATTGTAGAAATTGTTTCTTTCCTCGATAGCCTTGACCTCTCCCAATTTTCATGGCCATAGGATCTATTTTTTCTGCTATAGTACTGCTACCCACAGACTGCTGACTTTCATCTTGTATAATCATAGCATATGCTTGATTCAGTGTTGGCTCAGTTGTTTGCATCAAAATTTGTCTTCGAGCTTGGTCATAGGTATCATTTAATCCATCCAAAAACTGCATCAATCTCTGCTGGTGCAATTGTTCAACATACTCATTCGATTTCTTACAACCACTATTTGGAAAAGGTACAAGTACATCATATTCAGCCCATAATTCCTTCAATTTTGTGAAATACACAGCAACAGAATCAGATCCTTGTGTCAACCTAGAAATTCCTCTGTGTAATTAAAAAATTCTTACTCGATTAACCTTATCAAATCGTTCCTAAAGATCATCCCATACTGCATGTGCATCTGCAGCATATATGATACCACTTATAAGATCCTTTGATACATAATTCATGATCCATGTATGCACTATAACATTGCATGTCTCCCATTCTTCATGTAATTCAGTTTCAAATGAACTCTTAAGACACGTCCCAGTAATAAAGCCCAATTTGCGTTTTGCTTTCAAAGCAAGTCACATAGATCTACTCCACAACCCATAGTTTTCATATCCTACGAGTTGAATTGAAATTAATACCAGTCCAGGAGTGTCCGACAGTTGTAAAAACAGAGGATGTGTATAATCTATCTTAGTTTTTCCTCTATTGTTGTATAGCCTTAAGCTCGAAAATCTCGAAGAAGAAAAAATTTGAGGAACTGAAGAATCGATTAATGACGAATTGAGATTGAATTTGAAGATTTACTGAATTGAGCTCATGGATCTTCCTCCATACTCTGATACCATGTTACAAATTCATGAAGAGAAGGAGAGAAATTTTATTAAGCTCAATTGAGCTAAAGAAGAAGACATGCGTGTCTAATATACAGACTAATCTAACCACTAACCAATAGTTAGTTACTAACTTCTTATAATTACATTAACATCTCTAACTTCTAAAATATACAATTAGGTCCATAATACTACTTATTCCAATAATATCAATCTTATTTTATATTTTTAATAGAAGTAGACGCCCACGAAATATGGGATGTTATTTTTTGTGTATTAGTTAAGTACTTTTTCTTTCTATTTATTTTTTTTGTTTGATTTATTCTTGTAAATTTTTACACATTGAAACTCCTATTCTTCTTTTGTCGCTGTAAATCTTATATGATTAAACAAAATGTGTATATTAAAACTAATGGTATTATATGATGTAGCATATAGTTAATGAGTTCAAATGATCTTAATATTTTCAACATGAAAAATAGATATAGAGGTAAGAAAATTAATATTTTTAAAAAATAATAATTTTGAACTTATAATTTTAAAAGTGCAATGGTTACGCAATCATAAGAACTAAATATTGAACCTATAAAATTTATATTCTGGATTCACCTTTTTTTAATAATACACTCATCCTGCCTAAATTCTGAATGCGCATATGTTTACAAGTTAACTTGGAGCTCTGATTATAAAGAATATGGTATTTATTATAAATTGTGCAAATAATCTTTTCATTTGGTTTTGACCAAAGAGATTGAGTGTTAAAAATGCTAAAAGAAAATAACAGTAAAAAAATAAGAAAAAAGACAATCTAAATATTTTCTAAATTGTTTGCTTTCTTTTTCTTTTTGACAGCACTTGATCTGTTCATTAATTTTCTCTTAGGTAAAAGCCCATGCCTCGACCCTCTTTTCCACATGAAATCATTTTTTATTTCGAATCTTGAGCATGACAATTAAAATGATAAGTTGGAAACTTTTATTTATTGTTCTACAATTTTTGTATCAGTAATATTGGAGCAGAAAAGAAATGAAAAAGGAACTGTATCAGCAGAAGACAAATACTACTAAGTGGTAGGTGACTCTTGGAGTTTGGTTAATTTTTTTTTTTTAAAAAGAGTTCATGCAAAAAGAAAAAAGTCAAGCTTTTAATAGAACTTTTTTTAAACCAAACGCCAAAAAAAAAAAAAAAATCGTTAATTTTTAAGAAAACGTCAAAAGCTTTCTTACGTTTAGTTAAAAAACATTTTACGCACAAAAAACGTGGAAAATACTGAGCTTTATTTCGCAAGATCTCTTCATCAAATTTTGAAGCAAATTCCTTCTGTTGATTCAAAAGTAAGCAAATTTTGGATTGAATACTGCATATGTCGGGATACGTTATAGTGATATAAGTTATGTTGAGCTTAGTTATATTAGGATTAGTTATCCTGATATTATTTTTTCTCAACTATTTGGTATGTTGTATTAAAACTGACAATTACATAATTTCTAATAAGAAGGTATGAGTTATTTCGGCACTAACTACCGCCCACGCTCTACAAGGTATAAGTTATTTCGATACTAATTTTAATCGCGAGATAACTTATACCAAATTTACTAACCAATCAAAGTAAATGATAATATTAAACTTATATATCAACATTATACATTCTTATACCTCGTACCAAACGACCTAGGGTATAGGGAGAGTTGTTAGGCAGTCGCAAGTTTTTTCCCTAGGGAAAATGGTTAAAAGGCTCTTCAATTATGAGAAATAGAACGATTTTATCCTTATTTTGAATTTGGTCTCAAATCTCCCCTTATCGTGGTCTAGCACGTGTTTTCCCCTTAAAACTAACAAACTTCCAATATCTTAATTTTTGTTAAGAATATAATTTTATTTGGAGTGAATTTCTATCTTGTGGAGAGTTTTACTTTGTGACTAAGTTATATTTCTCTTATAAATAGAAGGGTCTTAACCCGTTGTAAATCATCCCAAAATTCAATAAGAATTCCCTCTCTCTCTTTCTCTGCAATATTGTTCTTCTCCATTTATTATTTCATAATACGTTATCAACACGAGATTCTAACCAATTGATAGAAGCTTTGGGATTGATTATAATGATTGTCAATTGTTCTATGAACTTCCTTCATGATTAAATTCTGGATTTAAGGTAGGTATTTTACTTTTCTCTTTCAAATTCTTTTATTCTATACTTTGATTTTATATACAAGCAAAGACAACAAAGTTTGATTATAACTCTAATGGAGTTTAAGAAATTACAACCACATGAAGTGGTAATATTTCTATGTCTTGCCATGATTAAATTCATGTATGATTGTGGGCAAAGAACTTGAAACCTGTCCCATTGAATTTGCTCCATTCTCATTCCCTTTAGAGAATGCAATAGCAGTATGTGATGAGTCCGAAAGAAGACAAAATCATTACCGTGAAGTTATCAATGGAATCTCCCCTCACAAGTGGTTCAGGGTCAGGAACCGAATAATTCCATCTTATTATTATTGACGTGCGGTGTATATTTTGACTAACACCATAACACACAAAGATGGGTTCTCAAAGTTGAGGAAACAAGTTAGTATGCTAACATGAGGGGAGACAAGATACAATAGTTAAGAAAAGTTACATGGAATAAATTATCATTTACACGTCGAGATCCTCGAATAAAATAATATGAATTTGAAGTTCATAAAAGGATAATTCATGTGCAATTTATTGCAAAGCATGCCAGATGCATTTGCTGACCCGAAGAAAGTAACTATATTCTCACTGCAAATGCTCATATTATAATAAGTCTTAGAAGGACAAAGTAAAGCTTAAAGCGTATAGACAAATCAGTTTCAAATAAACTTCTTGATAAAGAAGGTGGGCAAATGATCAAAATGATCATAATAAAAGAGGCAAGTGATCTAGAAGATCACATGACATAACACTTCATAATATCTCATGAGAGATTCAGGTACCTGAATATATGAATGAAGAGATCTCTATGTTATGTCATTATGAAAATATATTGAAACTCATATAAAATCTTTGTCGACGTCAACTCTCAAGAAGCTAGTGCACAAGATTGGGATGCGAAAGCTCAAGGATGTGAATTGATGCTCTCATCAGGGGGAGTTAATGCGTGTTGCACTCTTTTTCCCTTACAAGGTTTTGTCCCACTGGGTTTTCCTTGCGAGGTTTTTAACGAGGAAACCAAAAAGCGTATTATTAGATATGTGTACTCTTTTTCCTTTTCTAGATTTTTTTCCCATTGGGTTTTATTTTAGTTAAGGTTTTAATGAGGCACATTACTTATTGAGTCGACATTCAAGGGGGAGTGTTAAGAATAGAATTCTATTTGGAGTGAATGTCTATCTTGTGGAGAGCTTTACTTTGTGACTAAGTCATATTTCTCCTATAAATAGAGTGGTCTTACCCCATTGTAAATCATCCCAAAATTCAATAAGAATTATTCTCCCTCTCTCTTTCTCTGCAATATTGTTCTTCTTCTTTTATTATTTCATAACGATTTTACAAATTTAAAATATATTTATCATTTTGAGTTCCACCTTGCAAAATAATTATGTTAAGCCCAAAAATTTATGATGAAATATTTTAACAAAGAAATTACTTATATCCAAAATGATTAAAATTAAATTATATCCAACTGCTCATCATATTCTTGTCTTTCCCCCATTAAAATCTTTACTCTTCTAAAGTTTAATGACAATTAAACATAACACAAATACTAGAAAATCAAATAATTTGTCATGAAAAAACAAATATCTTCAAGAACCCAATACCACTTGAAATCTTTAATCAATTAGAATTTAGAAATAATTGAAAGTAAAGAGGGAAAATTGCGGGGAGTATTATGTACACTTAACAAAAAGTTTTAATCTTGCTAAAGAAATTGTTGCCATACCAAAAAGAAGAAATTAAATAAAATATTAGTTATATTTATGTTGAAATAAAGTTATACATATAGTCATAATTACGTAAACAATTAAAAATATTGGTCATTACAAAGATAAAAACAGAAAGAAAAGAGTCGTAGTCATCCTTGAGCAAAAAAGGATATTTTAAAAAAAATCTCTTTACTTTTCGTATGCATTTCTAAAATGTATATTTTTTTCTACACGCTGTTATTTATTTTCGTTTATTTTCTTTTTTTTTATTCTTCCTCTACTCATTTTAAAAAATAACAGCCAACCTTTGAGCCTAATTGTAACGATCCAACCAGTCGTTTTGAGTAATTGCATTCTACTCAATTGTTTGAGGGCATCAGTAGCTCCGTATGATGTAATATGACTTGTGTGAATCGTCGGTTTTGGTTTGAGGTTTAACGAAATTGATGTGGAAGAATGATCATCAGCTAGAAGCTTTAAATTTCAAAGGTTTGACCATATTTTGACTTTTTAGTATATGACCTCGAATTAGATTTTTGATGGTTCCGTTAGCTCCGTGGGTGATTTTGGACTTAGGAGCACATCCGGATCGTGATTTGGAAGTCTGTAGTGGAAATTGGATTGAAATGATAGAAGTTGAAATTTTGAAAAGTTTGACCAGGAGTGGACTTTTTGATATCGGGGTCAAATTTTATTTTCGAAAGTTGAAGAAGGTCCATAACGTCGAATGTAACTTGTGAGCAAAATTTGAGGTCAATCGGACGAGATTTCATAGCTTTCGGCATCAGTCGTGGAAGTTTGAAGTTCATTGATTTTAGATTTAGGTGTGATTCATCGATGTTGTTATATGTGTTTTGAGGCCTCGAGTAAGTTTGTGTTATGTTATGGGTCTTGTTAGTATATTTGTACGTGGTTCCGAGGGGCTCGGGCGTGTTTCAGATTGATTTCGGGCTATTTTTCCTTCATGTTAGATTGCATGTGCAATCTGGTTTTTTGATGCCTCGTTTGGTCTTCGCGATCACGAAGTAGGTGATGCCATCGCGTAGAGGGAGAACTGGAACTTGGAAGTTTCTTCTTCGCGGTCGCGATTAGAGGGACGTGTTCGCATAGTGTTATGGGCTGAGCTGGTCAGGAGGCAGGTTCCTTTTCGTGTTCGCGATGTTGTTTCCGCGATCGCGTAGTTCTGTTAGCTTATGTATCGCATTCGCGAGTCTACAACTGTGATTGCCTAAGGGTAATTCCGGGGCAATGCATTTTCTACTTCACGATCGCGATGGTATTTTCGTGATCATGATTCATTGATTCTCCTAGTGATTATAAAGTACTCTATTTCAAGGGTTTTGGTCATTTTTGCATTTTGGAAGCAATGGAGCGTGGATTGAGGCGATTCGCGAAGCAATTTTTACTATATGAATTGGATAAGTATTTTCTACTCGGTTCTGGTTATATATCATGAATGTGTCTTTATTTTTAGCAATTGGTTGATGACTGTTAATGTGAAATTGGAAGGTTTTTTGGCCTGAAATTTCATAACATGAATTTTTGAGTTTTGAACACCGATTCGGAATCGGATTTCAGTGAAACTAGTATGGCTAGACTTGTAATTGAATGGGTTATCAGGTTTTCTGAGTTTTATCGAGTTTCGAGGCGTGGTCCTGGGTGTAATATTTGGATGAATTTGTAATTTGACTTGGGATTCGATCTTTATCATTTGTAATAGTTTCATTGGGCTTCATCTAATATATTTGAGTTATTTTGGCTAGTTTTGACCCATTTGGAGGTCATTATGCACATGATGGTATTTTTGGAGCATCGCATGGCTTTCTCGTTATTGGAATTGGCTTGCTTAATATAATTAACTCTTCTAAACTTAGTGTTGAGGGTATAAAATCCTGAATTATATGCTATGTGATTGGTGATGAGGTGATGCACATGCTAGGTAACGGGCATGTGGGCACGCATCGTGTGAATTGTGACTCTGTTGTTTCCAAGGCACTGAATAGTGGACATTTTTGTTGCGGCCAAATGTACACGCAAGTATACGCGGTCGTCAAACAATAAAGTGACTAAAAGTCGGATGTCGATCCCATAAGGACTTGTGATTAACTATTAACTAAATTAGACTACCCTAATTATGTATACAAGAATTAAACCTAGAAGTATTTGATTCTATACTAATTGAATAAAGAAATATAGCTAATGAACTTTAAACAAAGAAAGAGCAGATTTTTATGATATCAATGTAATAAAAATGATATAGGGTTATGGGCTATCTAACATTCATATTCTATTCTTCAATTGAATTGACTAACCAATTTATCTAGTTTATTGGTTGACAGGGTTAATATTGCTCATAAGAATCTGTCGAGTTCTTAATCGCCTATTCAAGCTAACCTAACTCCTATATGTCTATGGAATTAGAATCAACAAGAACCGCCCCTCCGGTGTCTGACATACTAGTATTGAGCGCAAAGTGATTGAGCATTGAGTGCCAAGTGATTGAGTGTGATACAATGAGATTGAGTACTCTGAGAGTATGAGTACATGAGTTCATCAATATGATATATTACATTGGCATGCATACTTGGCATGTAAGCATAGAGATGCATTTACTCATGTTACATGGTATAGTGGCATTCATGACTTTACATGCACGTTGTCATATAGGCATAGAGATGTACTTTCCTCGGGTTATCTGAGAATGAAATATCTTATCCATTGTTGAAAGTTTTTGGGAAAATCACGGTTTTATAATATACTCATTCTTTGGCAATTTCGGTGAAAGATTTGTGATTTTACTGTTATACCGAAAAGCATACCTATTTTTCTATAACTATCAACAAGCTGAGCATCATATCTTTGAGTTATTACTTGTACTGCTTTTATTATATCGTTACGGATTGTTCTTGGCTATTGATGTTAGACCCTACTGTTGTCCAAGCTCGTCACTACTTTACACCTAAGGTTAGGTTTATTACTAATTATTGAGTACATAAGGTCGGTTGTACTCATACTACACTTATGCACTTTGCGTGCGGGTTTTGGAGTATTGTTGTGGATGGCAGGAGCTAGCTTTGAAGATGAACCTGCAATCCGGTTGTAGTTGCCTCTTGTTCATGGTAGCTTTAGCTTTATAAAAATCTGTTATGTACATTTCGAACAAATGATGTAATCATTTCATACCAGCTTTATAAACACTAAATCTCAGAAGTTCATGATTTGCACTACCAGTCCTTGGGTTGTTTTACAAAAGTTCAATAATTTCATCATTATTTTCTCAGGAAATCTCATTTGAAATTGAATTATAGTTAAATTGGCTTACCTAGCAAGTTGAGTTAGGTGTCATCGAGACTAGTTAATTTGGATCGCGACAAAATCCGATGGACTGAGTTGAGTTGTGCCCAAATTGACTCGCATAAAAATATGTTCAACCTATATTATGGGCTAATTTTTCTACTCACACTATAATTTTCCAACCGCCAAGCCTCTCTATTTCTTCAGCCAAATCCCATCCTTCATTTCTCAACATGATATCAGATTTTGTACCTACCACTACTTACATGATACATCACAAAAGTAGAATCTAGGGCTATCATAACTCCTCTAATGTTCATGTGAGAATAATAGATCACCCCCACAAACACCACAATTGATCACATGCATATGAAAGTTCCAATGCTGTTTTGAAGAATATACTAATGTACAATTTTGCCATTATATAATGAAACTACCATATGTTAATCATCACATTCTGATCCTCCGATCTTCCTCAGAAATAGTTGTCCCGTTTGTAGGAAACCTAGACACAAAACTACTTCAAGTTGACGATTTTCAGACCTATGTTATAAAACAAACTAGTGTACTATTTACGTATGTCGGCCGTTTTGTTTTCGAGACATTGATATTCATAAACATACTCCTATTCCCCACTTGTTAAGTAGTATACGAGGTTAAATCTTGCCAGCTTCTACCATGTCTAAATAACTCCCAATAAAAAGTCTAGAGAATCACCAATAATTTTCACTCACCATCTTCACATAGTTCCTTCATTTTGCACTTCAATGGAGAAAACTTCATTTCTTATCATCACATTTTTCGTTATGATAATAAATACTACAGTACACTCCTACAAAGGTACAACGCCCGGACTTATTTGTGGAAATTGTGGCAAAACTCCAGTGCCATACCCGTTAAGCACGGGGCCGAATTGTGGCGATCAATCGTATAAAGTCCGGTGCAGTGCAGGGACATTATGGCTCGATACTAAGGGAAATTCATCGTACGTTATTTCATCCATTAGTCCACAGATCCAGAAAATGGTTGTTAAAACACCAACCTTATATCCCAACACATGTTTATCGTCGGATTTTTATTCTGAGGGTATCCAACTTGATCCAAATCTTCCTTTTAACATCACGGGGAGTAATACAATCTTGTTGCTAAATTGCACGGACAACATGTTGCATTTGCAAGCACCGATAAATTGTTCTTCGACATGTATTTGTCACCCTTATGTTAATAAATTTCAAGAATGGGCTGCATGTAGACGTCAAAGTTTGTGTTGTATTTTTAGGACAGGAGGGTCACAAAATGAGTATATGATTAGGTTAAATTCTAAGGGGTGCATGGCTTACCAAAGTTTTGTAGGGTTGGATACTTCTTTGCCAATTGAAAAATGGCCACAGCCTGGGCTGGAATTAATGTGGCAAATTCCAGATCCACCTGCTTGTAAAAATGAAGTGGATTGTAATATCTTGCCATTTTCCAAGTGTTTAGGGGATCCTAAAAATCCTGGAAAAAAGAGGTGTGTTTGCAAGTCTGGCCGATATTGGGATGCACAAGGATATTGTCAAAGTAAGTAGCTCATACTTGGCATTTTCATTTTAAGTAAGTTACCTTTTCTTTTTCTTTTTCTGTCGTTCTCCGTCCGAGGATCTATCTGAAACAACTTCTCTATCCTTTCAGGGGTAGGGATAAGGCTGCATACATCTTACACTCTCTAAACCCCACTTATAGAAAACTACTAAGTTTGTTGTTATTATTTGACCGGATACGAAATTTAAAAGTGATAGACTTTTTGAATGTGTTGATTTAAATATATCTTTGCATCTGCGTGATTACAAAAGCAGGTCATCAACGGTAAAATAAAAAAAAATTAAAGTACAAATTCTTTTCAGATTTAAATGTGTTATTATTATCTGAACTGTTTAGAAAGAAAATATTGTTGTATAAGATAAACTAGCGAGTATCGATCTCTCTATTAATTTCTAGCAGCATAATTCTTATAGAATGATGAGCAACATTGTGGGGGCTTTCCACATTTCTTATAGTAGTTTTTCTTTCTTTCTAAGACAAGAAAAATGTAGAGAAGGTACTATATTAAAAGCAAAAACTTTTATATATATATATATATATATATATATATATATATATATATATATATATATATATATATATATATATTCCCTTCTTCTCCCTCTTTTTATATTGCTAATGATATCACCGAGGTTCAACAACATGAAAATGAATTCAATTTATCATTTGCACAATTGCTTGTCAACTTATTTGCAAAATCTTGTACTTTTATCATAATTAAAATATGTCGAAATCTGAGTTATTTTTTTTAAAAATTATCTAATAAATTATTGCTAGGAAAATTGTTTATCTTCTCAAGTATTTTGATGCAAAACTACTTGTAACTCATAATCTTATGAATGCCGCTTATGTTGCTTTAAATTAATACTAGTCATTAGCGAAATATCGTTTGCCTTTTTTACCCTTTTAAAATAGAATTCACACTAGACAAATTAGTCATTTAGTTATTTTCCTAATATTTAGCAATATCCATTTAATTATTTCCTAATATTTATAAATAGTTATTTAACTATTTTTGTAAATTTTTTAATCATTTTTAAAAAGTCTTTATTTATATGAGAGTTGATTATAGCCATACAAGAAAATAAAAATATTACATATGTGGGAAGAATAAATTCTAATTTTGATCAACATGAATTTTATATTCTAACTCCTTCCAATACAATATTAAAGTAATATTTTCATAATCAAACGATTGAAGAAATACTACCAGATGAAGAATCTGATATGCATGATTATGTGTTTAGATAAAAAGAAGAATTGTAGATTAATCATACTATAACGACTGAATTAATCTATTTTTACAAAAATAATTTATTATTTTCTATATGTTGCAAACAATAAATATGTAGTACTTATTAAAGCAATTGAATAATTTGCATTATGATGAGAAGAAGAAAAAAATCTTTTGCAAGTTAATCAACCATAATTTTGTCTTTTTAGAATAAATTAAAAAATATAGAGTACATACGCGCAACGCGCGTATACAAAGACTAGTTATGATAAAAGTACAAGATTTTGCAAATGAAAATAAACTCAAACATTAGCAACCAATAACACAACAAAAATAAAATTTGTTAATTGTGAAAACGATAAAATTTGCTAAATTTTTTTTCATAACATGCAATAATAATGCGAAATTTAGAAAAAAAAAAAAAAAAAAATTGAACAAGTAATTCGAAGCATTTCGCAGTATAAAACTGCGAAATGCACTAACGGCCGTTAGTGCATTTCGCAGTTTTATATTGCGAAATGCCTAATTTGGTATTTTTTTTTTTTAGTTTATTTCGGTATTTTTTGTATAATTTACTGTTATTTCGGTTCCGTCCTCTTGCACGAGATCAGAGACAAAAAGAAATATGTGGAAAAAATAAAATTGGGGATCCGATGGGCATAGAACATGGAAACTATTTGGATTTACTCCAAGATTGATGGTTTCGATGTGTATTCCTAAATCCTAATTTATATAGACACACCAATGATATACTCCTTCTGTTGACTTTTGTTTGTTCATTATAGTTGAAAATATATATTTTTTTTTATTTGTCAATTTTAGCAAACTAAAAGAAGATTATATTTTTTCTGTTTACCCTTATTGTTAATAACTCATATCATATATTATTTTCCAAGACTTCTCAAAGCACTATCATTATTATGCCTGTGGTAAAATATACACTTCATATATTATTTCGTATGGAGCGTGTAAATTTTATTGTGGACAAAGAAAAATAAACTGAGTGACTGTTTAAAATAAAAAGGTTAAATACCTTCTATTATAGGTTCAGCGTAAAAAGTGTATATTTTTGTTTATCTTATTACATTATAAAAAACCAAGTTTGAGGATCAGACTTAAGTTGTTCTATTTTTTGTTCCATATATTATGGAGTACAACTCATAACTTTGCCACCTAGGGAAATATATGACGTAGATTGAAATTTGTATTGAAACCTTCGAAACAAAACAAACTTCTCAATTGGACGGAAGTCCGGTGCAGTAAGCTTTCTTTATGTATGGGTCCAGGGAAGGGACCGGATCACAAGATTATCGTACACAATCTTACCCTTCATTTCTATAAGAGTTCGTTTCCACGACGACTCGTAACCTCCTAGTCACATGGCAGCAACTTTACCAATTACTCATATACTCCCTTCAACTAAACCACATAGTTTTACCAATATATTCTTGGATTTCAAAAAAAAAAAAAAGAAGGAAATAATTAGTTGTTGATTTGCTTCTGTGCTTTAAATAGCTGTTCCAAAGAATATGATAGTATAAAATTAATATAACTGGAGCATCGACTATTATTTAGGGATTTGCAGTAGATACAGTTATAAGCTAATTAATTTAACGCTTAATTAGCTTCATACTCCTAAGAGGTCGTTTGGTTTGAGTTTGAACAAGTTATGTTAGGAAGTAATTATGCTGCGACTAGTTATATTGAGATTAGTTATAATGCGATTAATTATTCTAGTATTATTTTTTATTGATTGGTTAGTATGTTGTATTAATCCTGAATTGTCAATTTTACTGCTTTGTCTTGGGAAACTTATCTTAGGATTACTATTCTAGCCTCTCCCAGGTATAAATTATCCTAGAACTATTTTAATCCTAACGATCCGTAGAAGTGCATTAGGCCATTAGCTAATTGCTTTGTTTCTTAATTTGTGCAGAGTGTCGTCATGGCACTGCCTGTAAAATTCGAAGGAATAAAGCGCCCCTTATTGCAGGTTTGTTTCTTTTACTCGAACCTACTTACCCAATTTTTTAGCTAATTCAGTAAATATTCGTGTCTTTTTATACATTATTTAATAAAATAACTTTTATATTATCAGGTCACCTAAAAAAAATTAAGTTTAATTGTTCGTAACAGTAAAATTAGTAACATAAAAAATAAGACAGGTTACCTATTACATGCGCCACCAGAATAACGTACAACTTATGTGCAAGTATTCTTTACAATGTTAGTACATATTCTTTACACTGATGTGTGAGTTTAATCTTTCTATTTGAACTCTTCCTATCATGTTCTAATTTTTTGTTTCAATTTCAGTTGCTGTTGTCTCAGTGCTACTTATGCTCTTAGGTGGATTTCTAGTCCATAGACGTTACATCATAAAAAGAAGAACAATAAGGTTACTAGTTAAGGAAAGAGAGGACATATTAAGTGCAAATACAAGTGGAAAATCAGCTAAAGTTTTCTCAGGCAAAGAAATCAAAAAATCAACCAACTATTTTGCCAAAGAAAATCTTCTTGGCTCTGGTGGATTTGGTGAAGTTTTTAAAGGAACTTTAGATGATGGAACTATAGTTGCAGTTAAACGTGCAAAACCTGGAAATGCTAAAGGCACATTACAAGTCCTTAACGAGGTTCGAATTCTATGTCAAGTTAACCATCGTGGTCTTGTAAGATTACTAGGTTGTTGTGTCGAGCTTGAGTTGCCTCTTTTAATTTATGAGTACATACCCAATGGAACTCTTTTCGAGCACCTCCACGGGTTCCGGCTTCGTGAGTGGGCCCCACTTAGTTGGTTAAGGCGTCTCGTGATTGGTCAACAGACTGCCGATGGACTCGCGTATCTTCACTCGTCAGCCGTGCCACCAATTTATCATCGCGATGTCAAATCAAGTAATATTTTGCTAGACAATAAGCTTGATGCTAAGGTTTCTGATTTTGGACTTTCAAGATTAGTCGAGTTAAGTGAAAGTGATAATACTCATATTAACACGACCGCTCAAGGCACATTGGGATATCTTGATCCGGAATATTATTTGAACCTTCAACTGACAGATAGGAGTGATGTTTATAGCTTTGGAGTCGTGTTGCTTGAACTTTTGACATCTAAAAAGGCGATCGATTTTAACAGGGATGAGGAAGATGTAAATTTGGTAGTGTACATGAAAAGGATAATGGATCAAGAGAAATTAATGGATGTGATCGATCCTTTTATTAAAGAAGGGGCAAGTAAAGTGGAAATGGAGACAATTAAAGCTGTGGGAAATTTAGCCACAGCTTGCTTAGATGATCGGAGGCAAAATAGGCCATCAATGAAAGAAGTAGCAGAAGAGCTTGAGTATGTTATTGGTATTGTTACTGGCCAGGCTTCTAAAAGTTAGATTAATGTAATATTGGTATAATTAATAGAGCATTGTCTCATCTGTGATTTTGTTCCAAAATGACTTAGTAAATTATATGCCTTAATTTTTATTTTATTTTTTGTTATATTTTGGCCCATGCACGTCATTAGCATGACGCTCTAACCAGCTGAGCTAATCGGCTGTTATGCTCAAATGACTCGAAAACCTTTTAATATTATAAAGAAGGCCACTCATCACTCACTATGCCCAAAACAAATTTCTTTAGAAATATACAGGGAAATCACCAATTATGTCCATTTATAAGTAGTTTATTATAAAAATTAGTTAATTAATAAAATATTATTAATATTAGCCAATTAGCTATTTGTAGCAAAAAAAATCAAATTTTTGCTTTGTTTTGAGTGGGTCTTATTAGAATAGATTGGGCACAATTTAAGGAGCTTGAATCTCAGTTTAGGGATGATTTGATGAAGATTGTTGAGGTGGTTTGAATTGAAAATTCGAAATAAAAGTTGAACATGAAAAAAAATGATACGTGTATCATTTGTGTATCATCAATGTATCATATTTATATCAATTGTGTATCACATGTATATCCATGTATACCTGTGTGATACATGTTTGATATATGTGTCGCAAAAGACTTTTTTGACGTCGATTTAATTATTAATTTTGATAAAAACCAGTCTAAATCACCTTCAATCTTCTTCAAATTTTGTATACTAACTTATCTATATATTTTTAATTAATTTCAACTATACCCACTGAAAAAGTTTCTTTTTTTGTTTAAATTTTTAGAATATTGTATAGATTTTTCTATTTCATCACCTTATTTGCTATCCCATCCATGAAATTTTCTTTCCATCTTGTATCTAATGTTGCTAATCACCCTTAAAAATATGGAAGGTGATTTTTGCATGTGATTCTTTGAGAGAAAGAACCCTATTATTTGGTTTTACAATTTTTGTTGGCTAGTTTTAGTAAGTCTATATATGACTAATGGCAAGAGGTTAGTAAGTTGAGATTTATTTGGGACATTTGTGTAAGTTTTCCTAAAAAAAAAAGCTTTATCTTAAAGTACATACATTAGAGTTTTGGTGATCGCGATCTATTTGGTTATCATCTCGAATTAGGACTTACGTGGCTGAAAAGAAAAAAAACAAAAAAAGCAGAATTACTTTGTTTATTTGTGTTTACTTTTAATTTATTGAAAAATGTATCTTAAAGTAACAATATAAAATAAGAATATAAGTAGAATAAGAGAAGAATAGATAAATTTCTTATTTCATCAAGTGTTCAAGTGTATTTCATCTCACATTTCATGCCTCTATTTATACTATTATATATGAATATTACAAAATAATTGTCTTAAACATGACATTATTGAGATCATGGGGGAAGATCACAGGGAGGAGTTATCGAGAAGTGGGAGTAACAAGCATAATGGTGATGAGTAGTGGGAGGTAATTTACATCATGGATGAAAGTAGTCGGAGTAGTAGACATCCACATTTACTACAGATTTTATAACACTCCTCTTTGAATGTCCAAAAAATAGATAATATGCCTCGTTAAAACCTTACTAAGAAAAAACCCTATGGGAAAAAATCTTAGTGAAGGAAAAAGAGTATACATATCTTTAATACGCTTTATTTGTTGCCTCTTTAAAAATCTTACCAGTAAAACTCAGTGGGAGAAAACCTAGACTAAGGAAAAAAGAGTACAACGCGTATCCAACTCCCCCTCATGAAAATATCACTTTATTTCTCGATGACGTCACATTCCAATCTTCTGTCTCCACTTCTCAAATGTTGAGGTTGGTAAAGCCTTTGTGAACAGATCAGCCAAATTTTCACATGAATGAATCTGTTGAATATTAATTTCACCATTTTGTTGAAGATCATGCGTGAAAAAGAACTTTGGTGAAATATGCTTTGTTCTGTCTCCTTTGATGTATTCTCCTTTCAGTTGAGTAATACAAGTAGCATTGTCTTCATATAGTGCTATTGGATTATCCTTTTTCATAAGAAAACCACACATTTCCTAAATATATTGAGTCATTGATCTCAACCAAACATATTCGACTAGCTTCATGAATGGCTATTATCTCAGCATGATTTGAAGATATGTCAGCTATTATTTATTTCACTGAACGCCATGATATAGCAGTACCTCCATATGTAAACAAATAGCATGTTTGAGATGGGGCTTTATGTGGATCAGATAAATAACCTGCATCGGCATAGCTAATCATTTCTGACTTAAATTCATTAGAATAAAACAATCCCATATACATGGTTCCCCGAAGATATCTAAATATATGCTTAACACCATTCCAATATCTTCTTGTTGGGGAAGAGCTGAATCTTGCTAATAAGCTTACTGCAAAAGTAATATCTGGTCGAGTATTGTCGGTAAGATACAATAGTCCCCCAATTGTACTAAGATATGGAGTTCCATTGCCAACGAGTTGTTCATCATTTTCTTGAGGCTAAAATGGATCTTTATTTATATCAAGTGATCTCACAACCATTGGGATACTCAATGGATGTGCATTATCCATGTAAAATCGCTTTAAACCCTTTTCAGTATATGTTGATTGATGGACAAAAATTCTATTTGGTACATGCTCAATTTGTAGGCCAAGACAGAACTTTGTCTTATCAAGATCTTTTATTTCAAACTCTTTCTTCAAACACTCAACATCCTTTGGAAGCTCTTTAGAAGTGCCAATGATTTTCAAGTCATCAACATACACAGCTATGATGACAAATTAAGATCTAGACCTCTTAATAAAGATACAAGGGCAAATAGTTTTCGTACCCTTAATTTAGCAAATACTCGCTAAGGCGATCGTACCACATTCTCCGTGATTGCTGTTGTCTCTGTGCTACTTATGCTCTTAGGTGGATTTCTAGTCCATAGACGTTACATCATAAAAAGAAGAACAATAAGGTTACTAGTTAAGGAAAGAGAGGACATATTAAGTGCAAATACAAGTGGAAAATCAGCTAAAGTTTTCAATATTATTAATATTAGCCAATTAGCTATTTGTAGCAAAAAAATATCAAATTTTTGCTTTGTTTTGAGTGGGTGTTATTAGAATAGATTGGGCACAACTTAAGGAGCTTGAATCTCAGTTTAGGGATGATTTGATGAAGTTTGTTGAGGTGGTTTGAATTGAAAATCCGAAATAAAAGTTGAACATGAAATAAAATGATACGTGTATCATCTATGTATCATATTTGTATCAATTGTGTATCACATGTATATCCATGTATACCTGTGTGTGAGATACATGCGTGATACATGTTTGATATATGTGTCGCAAAAGATTTTTTTGACGTCGATTTAATTATTAATTTTGATACAAAACCAGTCTAAATCACCTCCAATCTTCCTCAAATTTTGTATACTGACTTATCTATATATTTTAAATTAATTTCATCTATACCCACTGAAAAAGTTTCTTTTTTTGTTTAAATTTTTAGAATATTATATAGATTTTTCTATTTCATCACCTTATTTGCTACCCCATCCATGAAATTTTCTTTCCAGCTTGAATCTAATGTTGCTAATCACCCTTAAAAATATGGAAGATGATTTTTGTATGTGATTCTTTGAGAGAAAGAATCCTATTATTTGGTTTTACAATTTTTGTTGGCTAGTTTTAGTAAGTCTGTGACTAATGGCAAGAGGTTAGTAAGTTGAGATTTATTTGGGACATTTGTGTAAGTTTTTCTAAAAAAAGCTTTATCTTAAAGTCCATACATTAGAGTTTTGGTGATCGCGATCTATTTGGTTATCATCTCGAATTAGGACTTACGTGGCTGAAAACAAAAAAAACAAAAAAAGCAGAATTACTTTGTTTATTTGTGTTTATTTTTAATTTATTGAAAAATGTATCTTAAAGTAACAATATAAAACAAGAATATAAGTAGAATAAGAGAAGAATAGATAAATTTCTTATTTCATCAAGTGTTCAAGTGTATTTCATCTCACATTTCATGCCTCTATTTATATTATTACATATGAATGTTACAAAATGATTGTCTTAAACATGACATTATTGAGATCATGGCGGAAGATCACACGGAGGAGTTATCGAGATGTGGGAGTAACAAGAATAATGGTGATGAGTAGTGGAAGGTTATTTACATCATGGATGAAAGTAGTCGGAGTAGTAGACATCCACACTTACTACAGATTTTATAAAACTCCTCTTTGAATGTCCACAAAATAGATAATATGCCTCGTTAAAACCTTACTAAGAAAAAACCCTATGGAAAAAAATCTTAGTGAAGGAAAAAGAGTATACATATCTTTAATATGCTTTATTTGTTGCCTCTTTAAAAATCTTACCAGTAAAACTCAGTGGGAGAAAACCTAGGCTAAGGAAAAAAGAGTACAACGCGTATCTTACTTCCCCTCATGAAAATATCACTTTATTTCTCGATGACGTCGCATTCCAATCTTCTATCTCCACTTCTCAAATGTTGAGGTTGGTAAAGCCTTTGTGAACAGATCAGCCAAATTTTCACATGAATGAATCTGTTGAATATTAATTTCACTCATGCATGAAAAAGAACTTTGGTGAAATATGCTTTGTTCTGTCTCCTTTGATGTATCCTCCTTTCAGTTGGGTAATACAAGTAGCAATGTCTTCATATAGTGCTATTGAATTATCTTTTCTCATAAAAAAACCACACATTTCCTGAATATATTGAGTCATTGATCTCAACCAAATATATTCGACTAGCTTCACGAATGGCTATTATCTCAGCATGATTTGAAGATATGTCATCTATTATTTGTTGCACTGAAATCCATGATATAGCAGTACCTCCATATGTAAACAAATAGCCTGTTTGAGATGGGGATTTATGTGGATCACATAAATAACCTGCATCGGCATAGCTAATCATTTCTGACTTGAATTCATTAGAATAAAACAATCTCATATATTTGGTTCCCCGAAGATATCTAAATATATGCTTAACACCATTCCAATGTCTTCTTGTTGGGGAGGAGCTGAATCTTGCTAATAAGCTTACTGCAAAAGCAATATCTGGTCGAGTATTGTCAGCAAGATACAATAGTCCTCCAATTGTACTAAGATATGGAGTTTCATTGCCAACGAGCTGTTCATTATTTTCTTGAGGCTAAAATAGATCTTTATTTATATCAAGCGATCTCACAACCATTGGGATACTCAATGGATGTGCATTATCCATGTAAAACCGCTTTAAACCTTTTTCAGTATATGTTGATTGATGGACAAAAATTCTATTTGGTACATGCTCAATTTGTAGGCCAAGACAGAACTTTGTCTTATCAAGATATTTCATTTCAAACTCTTTCTTCAAACACTCAACATCCTTTGGAAGCTCTTTAGAAGTGCCAATGATTTTCAAGTCATCAACATACACAACTATGATGACAAATTAAGATCTAGACCTCTTAATAAAGATACAAGGGCAAATAGTTTTCGTACCCTTCCTTTAGCAAATACTCGCTAAGGCGATCGTACCACATTCTCCGTGATTGCTTCAATCCGTATAAAGATTTCTGAAGCTTTATTGAACAATTTTCTCTTGAACTTTTATGTGCTTCATAAACTTTAAATCCTTCAGTTATTTTCTTAAAAATTTCATTGTCCAGTGGGCCATATAAGTAGGATGTGATGACATCCATCAACCACATATCATGTTTTTCATGTACTGACAGATTTATTAGATACCTGAATGTAATTGCATCTACCACAGGAGAATATGTCACCGTACTCTCAATGCCAGGCCTTTGAGAAAACCATTGTGCCACAAGTCGTGCTTTACATCTTATGACTTCACCTTTCTCATTTCGTTTTCGCAAAAAATCCATTTGTACCCCCACTGGCTTGACACCTTCAGGCGTTCAGACTATTGTTTCGAAAACTTGACATTTTTTTAGTGAAGCCAATTCTGCTTGAGTTGCGTTTTCTATTTTGGCCAATCATTTCTCTGTCCACATTCATCGACATAATTTGGCTCAAGATCCTCATCTGGTTTCATTATTTCAACTGCCACATTATATGTAAAATTGTTGTTAACAACAACATTATTTCGGTTCCACCTTTTTCCCGTAGAGACATAACTTATTGAGATCTCTTCGTTTTTATCATTTCCAGATATTAGAACCTCATGTGAGGTCTTATCAATTGCTATGCCTTTATATTCCTATTGAGCAATTGCCTCCATGTTATGATCAACTTGGTCATTTGCTCCTTTCCTTTTTTGGGAATTTTTATCCTTGGAACCAATTGGTCTACCATGTTTAAGGTCTGGCCTAGACTCATTTGCATCATCATACTGTCCAACTGGGACATCAACTCAAATTGGAGTATTTACAGCTGGAATATGCAATTTAGTAACCCGTGGAAGGTTAGTAAAGATAATATGTTCCAATCTATCTCTTTTTTCTAGTTGTTTATTTTCTCCCCCTAATATTGTAAAAATTGATTCATCAGAATGACAATCAGCAAATCTGGTTGTAAACAAATCTCCTGTCATAGGCTTCAAATATTTAATAATAGAAGGAGATCTATAACCAACATTACTCCCAACCTTCTTTGGGGACCCATCTTTGTGCGTTGTGGTGAAGCAATTGGAACATATACCGCACATCCAAAAATTCTTAGATGAGAAATATTTGGCTCCTCACCAAAAGTCAATTATAATGGGAAGACTTTATGATAACTAGTTAGCCGTATGCCCACAAATGTTGTTGCATGCAAAATACCATGTCCCCACACTAAAAGGGGGAGTTTTGTCCTCATTAGCAATAGTCTAGCTATTAGTTGAAGTTGTTTAATCAATGATTATTCTAGACCATTTTGAGTATGAACATGAGCAGCGAGATGCTCAGATTTTATTCCAGTGGCCATACAATAATCTGTAAAGGCCTTAAATGTAAATTCACCAGCATCATCAAGACAAATTATCTTAATTGCATAATCTGGAAATTATGATCTTAACCCATTTTTTTGGCCCAATGATCTCGCATATTACGAGTTGACAATAAGGAAACATATGACCATCTTGTAGATGTGTCTATCAAGACCATAAAATACTTAAATAGTCCACAAGGATGGTGTATAGGCCCACATATATCACCCTGTATACGTTTCAAAAATACAGGGGATGAAATCCCAACTTTAACTATTGATGGTTTAATAACCAATTTTCCTTAAGAACAAGCAGCACATGAGAATTTCTTAAATTGAAGAATCTTCTTATTCTTCAATGTGTTCCCAATTGAATTCTCTATTATTCTGTGCATTATGCTAGAACCGGGATGGCAGGCCCAACCGGTCATGCCAAATGGTAAAATCATTAGAAGTAGTAAATATTTTGTTTACTATGGCATGTGATTCAACCACACCAATATTTGTATGGTACAACCCAGAAGAAAATGCAGGTAATTTTTCGTGCACACATTTTTCCCCATTTTTATTGTAGTAATATAAAGGTATTCAACCTTTTCTTTGTTAAAGGTCTCAACATGGTAGCCATTTTGGCGAATAGCTTTGAAACTCAACAAGTTTCTTCGAGACTTACTATAATATAATATATTATTAATAGTTAATATCACTCCTCCAGATAGTAATAAGGCCGCTCTTCCAGAGCCCTCAATTAACTTTGTACTATCAGATATTGTATTAACATAAGCTTTTTTCATAACAAAATAAGAGAAAAATTTCTTTTCTCTTAATATTGTGTGAGTTGTAGCACTATCCAAAAGGCATAAATCTTCATTACTCCTTTTGGATCCAATTGAAGACTGGGAATTTTATATTTTTCATTAAAAAAAAGTACATCATGAGAAATATTAAAAAAAACTAACATAACCAACGACAACATAAGACAACTTAAGTACTACTTGAAAATAAAAAATAACTTTAGAACGAGACAAAAAAAAACCACTAAAATAAAAATAACATAATTTCATTCCTTAGTAAAATGATCAAACTTTAGTTTTGATCTCCAAAGAAGTCTTTAAATTCCAAATGAGTAAGATCATCGAGGCCTTGAAAATCATCATCATTCAAAGCAATATTTGTCTCGGTATTGTCATCATTTTTGTTTGAAGGCCTTGCCTCAAAATCAATTTTAAAGGTCAAGTGAGACTCCACTGGGGCATTAGTAGAAGACGCTCCAATATTATTTGCCTTTATTTTGATGATGTTTTGATAAAGCCTAACAAAATGCTTAGGTGCATGACATTCAAATTTCCAGTTACCTTTCATGCCACATCAATGGCAGTTACCACTTTTGCATCTTGAAGGATTATTTTGAGAACACATATTGTTCTCTCGTTTGCCATGACTACCACGATGATGACTATTATAACGTCTCTTACCATTGCCATACATATAAAGATCCGACCGGTCGTTTTGATCTATAGCATATCATTCAGCACTTAGAGGCCATGAGCAGCTTTATTTCAGGTATTATGACTTGTACGTGGGGTCGGAATCGAATTTCAGGAGGTTCAGAGTTGATTTGGAAAGAGAACTCTCATTTCGGAAGCTTAAAGTTGAAAGGATTCACTAAGATTGGATTTTTAAGTAAACGACCTAGGAATCAGGATTTGAAGGTTCCAACAGGTTCGTATGATGATTTTGGACTTGGGCGTATGCCCAGATCGGATTTTGGATAACTCGGGAGTGTTTTGGTGCCCATTGTGGAAGGTGGCATTTTGAAAGAAATTTCATAAGTTTGGGTTGAAGTGAATTTTAGTGATATTAATATTCGTTTGGGATTTCGAGTTTGGGAGTAGCTCCGTGTGGTGATTTTGGAGTTGGGAGCGCGATCGAAAGTGAATTTGGAGGAACGTTGGTCATTTTACAGCCATTTGGCTAAAGATAGAAATTTGAAGGTTTTGAGAAGTTTGACCGGAATTGGACTTTTTGGATATCGGGGTTGGAATCCAATTCTGAGAGTTGGAGCAGGTCTGTAATGTTGAATATGACTTGTATGTAAAATTTGAGGTCAATCAGACGTGATTTGATAGGTTAAACATCGGAAATAGAAATTTGATATTCTAAAGTTCATTAAGTTTGGATTGGAGGTCGCTTCGTGGTTTTAGTGTTGTTATATATGATTTGAGGCCTCGAGCAAGTTTGTAACGTCTTTTGAGACTGTTTGGTATGATTGGTTGGGGTCCCGGGGGCCTCGGGTGGATTCCGGGTGGCTAACGGATCGAAACTTGGAATTTTGAGATAACTGAAGGGCCTGGTTGCTGGTATAATCGCTTCTGCGGTGGGTTGACCGTAGAAGGGAGAAAGGTAACCATAGAAGCGGTTGGAGGTGAAGAGATCTGGGATCACAGATGTGGTCATATTTCCGCAGAAGCGGGACCGCACCTGCGGAAGGAGGAGTGCAGAAGCGGATTTTAGTCAGTGGCTAGTGGACCGCATATGCGGTCAAGATTCCACAGAAGCGGGACCGCACATGAAGAAGGAGGAACACATAAAAGAAAAATGGGAGCTTGGTGGGGAACCGTAGAAGCGGTATTTGGACCGCACCTACGAAATCGCAAAAATGGTCAAAGGATCGCAGGTGCGAAAAGTGCTAGAGATAGAGGGGGGTTTTAAAAATCAAATTTTTAGCCATTTCCTCTCATATTTTCTTGGCTTGGGCGATTCTTGGGCTGGGTTGCAAGGGATTTCTCTTCAAGTGAATAAGTTTTATTTCGAGCAGATTTGATGTATGTCACTCAGTTTCTCTAGCACTCGTTTGATACAATGCCTCACCAATTGTATGCCACTTTCTATCCCTGACTTATGACACAGCAGGTCTATATAGGCCACTATGCTTGTTTGCAGTAGAATGAAGAGAGTTATTTTGGTGTGATCAAAGTATACTAAGGATGGAGTTACACTGAAAATTTATACAAGGATGAATGGTGAAGGCATGTCAATCCAAGGGTTTTGATCCTTGGAAAGAGTTGATTCTTTCCAAGAATAAAGAGCTATCTGTTGCTTCTCTTCAGATCTTTTCCTTCGATAGATAACGGGTTTGACAGGATTCTCCCTTGATTGTTGAACCTTCTAATTTTGATTGTTGTTCGGATCTTCTAGCTTTAGTTGTTCTTCAGTGATTTGATCTGACTCGTCAACCACAAATTGTGTTGAATTTTTATTCCATTATGGCAGATTTGATTTCCCGGAATTATGGAGCTAATCCTGATTTGCTGATGTAGTAATATTTTTTTCCTTGTGCATCGTAAGTATTTCAGGTAGCTTCCATTCTGAATATTGTCCTTCCTTGTTCGACAAAGCCATTCTAATTGTTCATTTTTACTTCTTTGAACTCCTGCACATGCATATTAATTGCATCATTAAAATATGATCTAACAATCTACCTCTTTTTTATGATGGCAAAATAATATACATAAATCTAAGGATATAAACAACAGTTGACTTCCCTATTTAGTACTAGTCGACTTGGCTCCCCCTCACTGTGTAGTCAACTGAACTTGATCTCCCCTTCAATGTGTGCAGTCGACTTGTACCTATATAGTCTTGTCTATGCATAGGCAGCATAGTTGACTTAACATGTTCAAAGAAGAAGACGTATTGTCTTTGCATGTCGCATAGTCGACTTAAACTGTATAACAAATAAAGAATACATAGGGGACCTTATGTATGCATAGTCGACTTGAACCTGCACATAAACCATTAACAACCCAGATATTTATTCTCCCCCTTTTTTACATCAGCAAAGAGGGATTAGCAAATAGTAGCAAAAAAATATTATCCACAGAAGAAAAAGAAGAAAAAAAAAACATCTACGGGCACAGCCCAATCACAACCAAAACAAGTTTTAAAAAAACCACATCCATTTCAACGACGCAGAAAGTAAGTAAGAGTGTTGCAGATCGCCTCCTTCAATTGTTCAAAGCTGGTGTTGGCAGCAGTGCTCGTTCTATCGAGCCTGTCGTGTAAGTTTTAATATTGTATAAAGCTGTATTGTTTTTAAGGGTATCTACAAAATTACTACAATTAAACTATGATCTATGTTGGAAAAAAATATTGACTACAAAATTTTCTCTTGACCTACAAAATTTCTTCAAAAAAACTACAAATAAACTACAAATTAGTTTAAATATTATATAAAGCTGTATTGGTTTTAAAAGTATCTATAAAATTACTATATTTATACTACAATTAAACTACAATTTATATTGAAAGAAAAATATTGACTACAAAAGGTTTCCTATGTGGCATAGGAATGTAAAAATCCCAAAAAAATAAGGTTTCAAGATCCATAATACAGCTACTAATAACTAAGACGTGCAGAAACAAAAACAAGAAAAGATGGAGAACCAAAAAGAAGAGAATATCTTGCTTCGAACTTTAAATCAAATGCTTGGATGTCGACTGTAAAGATCTCTTTGGGTTAAATACCTTCTTCGCTTCGAACTTCTTAACAAGGTTCGGTGAATATTGGCCATTGGAAGATATGGAACTAAATAATTAACATGCTTGAATATCTTGCGGTTGAGAATATCTTAGGAATTATGGGGACAGAGAAACGTTGGATATATTAATTAAGGAGTAAAAACTGCTCATTAATTAGACCATTAATTAAGTATGATATATGATTGGTAATTTGGTATACGAGTTTGTAATTAAATCAAAATTTAAACATTGAAGGTAATAATATTTCATATGTAACATAGGAATGTAAAAATTATTTAAAATATTTATAGGTCAACCCATTAATATCTGGACTAGTTGGGATATTAGATGATTTTGGTTTCAAAATTGTACCCGTTAGTACAAGCCCGAAAGATGTGATTCGGCAATAAAAGCACAAAAATAGTAAAAAGAAAAAAAGAAGTCATCTCTGTCACCTTATTTGATCAACCGATTGTCTCCTCCGTCGCCATCCCGAGTGTAAGTAACTGTTTCATCTATCTGGGGTTTATGCTTTCTTTAGTGGGGTTTCTCTCTTTTCTAATTTTTCCTTTTAGTTTTTCTCATTGCCCAGATGATTAATAGTTGCTTTTAGCTCTTGTTTATGCCCGAATATTTCATTTAATTTGAGATAAAACAACTATTTCAGCCTTATTGTTTTGCTAATTGCTTTCATTCTTTGCTTCCTACTAGCTATAACATTCTCAGCTTCTATTGTTGTTATTTCATATTCCTATAAGATGCATCTGCTGAAACTTTTGGTTGTTCATGCAGCTAGAGACCAAAATCTTGTACCTCAAATTAAACAGTTAATCTCTTGGAAACATGACACAACAAATTATCTTTGGTGCCGATCAATCAACTATGCCTCAATCCCATTTTAGTAGGGGTCGGCTTTATGAATCTTCACTACTCATTCAATATTTGAATGGCTTATCTTAGTTAAAATATATTACAACCCCCTCCTTTATCAAGCTTCGGGGCCAATCGCCACCCTAATTCTAGAAAAAATGGTTAATAGTCTCATGATTGAGCATCTAACCAGAGGCTCTATGGGTTCAGCCTTTAAGGTTTTTAGCATTGAACCCAATGTATTTTTAATTATGTTCATATCTCTTATTTGTTGCAATTTTAGTGGGTTTTTTATAAATTTATGCTCCGCGTCGAAAATCGGGGTTTGAATGAACCTTGTATCAATGTGTCAATGCACTACATCTGCCCATGCGTCTAACTTAGGTTGTAAAGGGAGGCTTGCCATCAATGGGTAGTGAAATAGAGGAGAAACAAAGAGGCACTAGAGCTATGTGCTAGGGATAAAGTGACAAAAAAATGCATAGTGATGGATAACATTTGGAGTTTATCTATGTGTAGTAGATATCTTACTGCACATGGAGAGCAGATCCACCAGCTTTAGTCTTCTCGTGTGAAACAACAATCTAATCAGATATATGAAAACAATCATCAATGCACAATCATACTCTAGGTGAATTAGTGACATTAGTTATATAGGACTAGTCACATGCTGCAAACCTTTCTTAGTTTGCCCAACCTATGTTAGAAATACACTTCATTTTTGTCAGATGTATCGATGAGAATTTTTATGAGTATCCATGACAATGTATATGACATGGTCAATGAAGTGGGATTGGAGGTCAAAGATTGAATCACAGTAGAGGCAAAAATTACTTCGTACTTATGCTGGTAGGAGCATTGGGAGGTAGCAGGTACTCGGTGGAATAGTCGGGTGCATCATAGCTGGCACGAACACTACTGTATCTAGATAGGTAAAAATTGAGTATAGCTGGATCGGGTACATACCCATTCCAAATTTCATACAGGAGATATGACATAGTGACCAAAATTTTGCGGTTCATTTTCATTTATCTGACTTTTTGATTGCTAGGATGTTTCGTTGCTACTTTCAGAAGCTTCAGTTTACCTCTTAATTTATTTGGTAGGAATATATTCTTTTGCTTTACTTATCTTCTGTCTTACACTTTGTCAAGTTTCCATCAACACTTTTCAGAGAGCTGTCATCGAACGTTTACCCATGTTCTTGTGCTAGATCAAGGAATGTTGCTGTCAGTTTTGAATCTTTTCATTGCTTTTAATTGACTTGAATGTCCTCATAATGTGGATAATTTTTTTCATCAGACATCTCCTTAATCCTTTTAGTACTACTCATCATGATACAACTGGTTTTTTCTGGATATTTGGTTTTTTGTGATGCAGGCAACCTTTTGTTTTTTCTGATGCAGGCAGCCTTTTGGTTTTCATTATGAAGGCACTCATCCTCGTAGGGGGTTTTGGAACAAGGCTGAGGCCGCTGACCCTCAACGTGCCAAAGCCCCTGGTTGACTTTGCTAACAAGCCCATGATAGTACATCAGGTTTCGTGTTATCACCACACTCCCTTCTGTTTATGATGGATCATGAGTTCCTGATTCCTCTATTATTTTGTCGTTCTTTTGTTCTTTTGATCCATAGCCTCATCTACCATCCTTTGGACTAAAACACACCCTTTTTTCTGTTAAACTTGAATGTTATCTTACCATTGGTATTAGTATTATGCTAAGTTGGGCGGACTCTTCGACTTTGATGCCGTCCCTGTCCCGATACGAGACTGGAATGGGAGCGGGAGCGGGAAACGTCCCGAATACGATCAACTGACTTCGGACACTTTGACCGGAGTCCATCGACAAATTTGGGAGAAAAATTGAGATTTTGATTTCTCAAAATCAAAAATAAAACAGATTTAGGAGAATGAAAGTATAATGTCCATCTTGGAGAATGAAAGATTGAATTCTATAATGTTCACAGAATATCTCTCAAAATATACAATATTTTTATAGCTCTACTTTTTATTAGCCGAATCCCGCACTCGTATCCTTATCTAGATCTGCACCACCGAATCTTAAAATTTAGATTTTGCCGAATCTGATACTCGGATCCGTCCCCGTATCGGATACCAGCACCGAGTCCGAGCAACTTAGGTAGTATGTTGAATCAAAACCATTCAGTTAGTTTCTGGCTTCTTCTATTCTCCTGATGGCAAGGCTGAGGCCGCAGACCCTCAACGTGCCAAAGCCCCTAATTGACTTTGCTAACAAGCCCATGATACTACATCAGGTTTCGTGTTATCACCACACTCCCTTTTGTTTATGATGGATCATAATAAGTTCCTGATTCCTCTATTATTTTGTTGTTCTTTGGTACTTTTGATCTTTAGCCTCATCCACCATCCTTTGGACTAAAACATACCTTGTTTTTCTATTAAACTCGAATGTTATCTTACCATTGGTATTAGTAGCATGTTGAATCAAAAGCATTCAGTTAGTTTCTCGCTTCTTCTATTCTCCTGATTTCATACATTGTTTGATAGCTAGTTGAGTATGTATGCTGCCATGATATACAAATATAACGGACATACCTCTCCTGTTTCGGACTGAGGCGTAGTTGTAGTTGTTGTTGTTGGTACTAAAGCACTACATAAGTTTCTAATGGAAGCTTTATTATGCCTGAGCTGTTGTAAATCTAATTTTAACCAGATTGAAGCGCTAAAAGCTATTGGAGTGACTGAAGTAGTTTTGGCAATTAGCTACCAGCCGAAGGTAAAGCCAAAGCCCATAGTTACCAGAAATTTAGTTCTTATAAAACTATTCAATGTTACAAGGAAAATGTCTTATCCTTTTCATTTTAGACAATGGAAAACTTCTTGAAAGAGTTCGAGAAAAAGTTAGACATCAAGATCACTTGCTCGGAAGAGACAGAGCCGTTGGGCACAGCGGGGCCACTGGCTTTAGCTCGTGATATATTGAGAGATGACTCTGATGAGCCCTTTTTCGTCCTCAATAGTGATGTTATATGTGACTACCCGTTGAAAGAAATGATTGAGTTTCACAAATCCCATGGTGGGGAAGCTTCCATTATGGTTACGAAGGTTAGAAAATCCTTATATCTTTTACTTTTCTATATGCATTAAAAGGAAATAATTTTGTAATGCATTTTCTCTATTAGGTTGATGAACCATCAAAATATGGTGTGGTCGTCATGGAAGAAGGGACTGGGAGAGTCGAAACATTTGTAGAAAAACCAAAAATATTCGTGGGTAACAAGATCAACGCTGGAATTTACTTGTTGAACCCTTCTGTTTTGGATCGGATTGAGTTGAGGCCCACCTCAATCGAGAAGGAGGTTTTCCCCAGCATTGCAGCAGAGAAGAAGCTCCACGCCATGGTTCTACCCGGGTTTTGGATGGACATTGGTCAGCCAAAGGATTACATTACAGGCTTGAGACTGTACCTGGATTCCTTGAGGAAAAGGTCCTCACCTGATTTGGCTGTTGGGCCACATATTCTTGGAAACGTGTTAATAGACGAGAGTGCTGTAATAGTAGATGGATGTCTTATTGGCCCAGATGTGGCGATCGGTCCCGGATGTGTTATTGAATCTGGAGTTAGGCTTTCACGTTGTACTATAATGTGTGGTGTACGAATTAAAAAGCATGCCTGCATCTCAAGTAGCATTGTTGGATGGCACTCAACTGTTGGGCGATGGGCTCGAGTAGAGAACATGACAGTCTTAGGAGAAGATGTTCATGTTGGCGATGAAGTCTACAGCAATGGAGGTGTTGTTCTACCGCACAAAGAGATAAAATCCAGCATTCTGAAGCCAGAGATTGTCATGTGAACAAAAATTGATTGTATGATGTGGTATTTTCTGGAAACCAAGTGAAGAACACTGTTCTGTTCAAGGTTTTTCCATTTGTCAATGCTATTGACTGCATGTTAGAATTCTATAGAGATGATTCATTTCTATGTTATGTATCCTTTCTTTTCATGGATTATAATATGGAAGTACATGCCATTGAGGAAAAGATAGCTGCATTATTACTACTATCGCAAGTAGTTTACAAAAATATGCTGCCTATTGCCCAATTTATGTTCTTGCTAGAAGACACAGAATTAGGTTACAGGTTCGAGTTGTGTGAGAACAACCTTTTTTTGCAGAAATGCAAGGTGAAGCTACGTACGATAGACCCTTGTGGTCCGATCCTTCTCTGGACCCCGAGCAGGAGCTTAGTGCACTGGGCTGCCTTATTAGAAACATGTGCTTCATTCTCTGTTTAGAAAGTTAAACTGCATTGCACTCATTAAGTGGAATACCAATCGATATAAGTGGATTGTACTGTTTGTTATGATCAATTAATGGCACAAACCAATGAGTTCATCACTTAATGCAAAGCTAACCTTAATGTTATGTGAGCAGAAAGTGAACATATAAAAGAAAGGAAATGTGCTTTTGCACAGTGTCCAATGGCATTCAACTTCTGATTTTCAAATGTCCAGGTCATGTATGGCTAAACTGAAACTATCAAGCCTCCCACCAGATCTGAATACAATTGAATTGCAGTAAGTAAAAACTACAATTCAGACGTTATAATTTACACTCGAATCAAAATGGAACTCGAACGAGTTCAACTATTTAAGTGGCAGGTTTTCCAAGCAATCAACCAGTTCAGAAGAATTTCCAGTACGACCGCTAAGGAAGATACAGTGACAAGATTGTGAAACTAGATTTACAATAGACCAGTCCTTGAAGGTCGCAACTGGAATAATCTTGTGAGGGCAACCAATGCTTAACATGTTAAACTGTGGCTAGGATCCAAAACATCACATGGGAAGAAATGGCTATAAGAAACCAGGTTATGAATGCCAAGACAACAGAGAGCTCGAATCTGCCACATGGAATATGCGATGAACTGCTGCAGAAGTTTAAATCCTTTGAATACAAAACAGCAATCCCTGCTGACGAGCATGCAGCTGCAAGTGATAAGGTTGCTGTCACCTGTAATTGAGTTAATTCAGTTAGCACGAATATAGTTCACATAATGTCAAACAAATTATATGGTAATTTACCCGCATGTCAATCAAGCAAAAGTAGAATCTCCTGACAGGGGTTCCAGAATCGTCGCCATAATATTGTATAAGATATTACTCTTCTAGCAGAGCTTTTAATCAATGTTTAGGAAAAGAAAAGGTTGAGAGGGATAAGATTATGGTAAAGAGCAAAGAAAAAGGAAGGATTTCTTTGAAAGACAAGGTCAAGCGAACATTATCAAATCATGTAAATAGAACATCTCATCCAGATAAAAAAAATATCATGTGAAGTGAAACGCGAGCGTCCAGTATAAAGCGCACATCAGAAGACAGAGGCAATGCTAGTGGTGGAGCTACATGTAATGAAAGGGGTTCAACTGAATCCTCTTTGTCATAAAATAATGCTGGGGAAATAAGACAAAGATGATTCTTTTTGTACACATATTAATTCTGTTAACATAAGGAACGCTTTTAGTGTAGTGACAAAGACGTGGTTCAAGAACTGATTTTAGGTTATAGAAGGTCATAGAATCAAAATCAAAGTGTGGCATTCTTTTAATTTTTTTGATTCCCTTACGGAATTCCTTGATCCATCCCTGGGTAATATTGTTGACACTTCAGGTCAATATGTGATAATTACAATTGCATGACAAGAATACCTGTGTAATGCTTGTAGTTCTAAAAGTGCAGGCATAATAAATTGTTTTCAGTGTCCTAAAGCACCCTAATTTAATAAATTGTTTTCAATTGTTTTCAGGCATAATAAAATGTTTTCAATTGCATGACTGAAACAAAATATCAGCTCAGACATACAAGAGAGCAAGAAAACAGCACTCTCGAGCACGTTTTATAAATAACCAAGGATAAGGGCACAGAACATTGAGCACCTTGTTATTGATGCCAAGGGAGTAAAAGTTGTTGATGAGGGCGGAAGTAAATATTTAGTTTTCAGGGACGAAACAAAACCAGTGAGAATATGTGAGTGGAAAGCTGCTTATACATGTCACGGCTATACACATTAAACACAGTACATAAGAAAGGAAGAAAAAAGCAAACTGAGAAATGCATACCCAGTCTCCAACAACAAAAAGGCTCACTAAGACTGGATTATGAAGATCCTGTTTTATCCTCAAAGCATACACATCAAGACACGCAAGTCCAAAACTCCACAATACTTGAAGCCCCATTGATGCAATCAAATAGCTGTAAAATACCAAATATTCTATAAGATTTGAATGATAAATGACAAAACAAAGGTACACATACAAAATGGGTATAGTGATCTCCTATAATAGGAGGTCCGTTTCCGATGCAAGGAATGCCAATAGTGGAAAACTTGGTAAAATATATAGTGACCAGATATTGGGAACGTTGTAAACTTGGTAAAATTTACAACGAATGGATATTGGAACACTGCTATACATGTAACAAATAATCAATACACAAAGATCAGTTTGGAGATTGATATTTGGACTTGACAGAGGATTTCAAATGACATTAAACCTTCAATATGAATCCAGGATAAAGGCCAAAATCAACTGTCCTTTGAGTCAGTATTCCGAACCCAAAGTTTTTTCGCTTTATCCTTAGAGGTGCAAAGAATTTAAGTGTATAATTTAAAATAGGTAGGATTAAGTCCCTCCATCCAAATAGGCCAAAAATAATTCAAAGGTATATGTGCCCAAAGTTTCTTTTAATTGACTCAACAGCCAAATAATAAGTGACATGCATCCGCACAAAAGGATCTTGTCAGAACAATCCATGAAGAAGTAACAATTGTTGAAGACATAATTAAATAAATAAATGTGTGTTCTCTAACAACTTAAGCTTTTAGATGAGATGGTCACACACTTCAACATGGTATCAGAGCAGGCAGAGATCCTGGGTTCGAGTCTCATCGCCACCAATATCAAAGAAGAATTTTCACATGCTTGGCTCATCAAAAAGAATAAAGCCTGCATGTGAGGGGGCATGTTGAAGACATAATTAAATAAATAAATGTGTCTTCTCTCTAACAGCTTAAGCTTTTAGATGAGATGGTCACACGCTTCAACAACAACAAAATACCTAGTGAAATCTCATAAGTGGGGTCTGGGGAAGATAGTGTGTATGCAGTCCTTACACCCACCTAGTAAAGGTGGAGAGGTTGTTTCTGATAGACTCTCGGCTCAAGAAAAGCATAGTCACAACAATGTTGAAAATCCATGAACAAGTGCATAATAGGAAAAAACAGAATGAAGGTGTGGGAGCCCTACTTGTCAAGTATCTTGTCAAGTAATCATGTCAAGTAAACAGAACTTCTTAAGATCTATTGATGGTCACTTAAGGTAATTGTAAAATCAAGAACTAGGAACCACTAATTGGGACCATTGTTTAGGTGTTTATGTCATATGTAAGGCCCTTAATCTAGTAATGCTCTTGCAAAATAATTTCACATCTTTACTGGCCCATTTTTTCCTTAAACAAGGCCATTTCGCAATGACGGCATTTCTGTCAATCGGCGGAAGACTCACCGAAGCATGTTTTAGGACTGTAAACTTCAACAATCAGAAGATACCAAAGTTAATCGGACCTATTTTAAATCATATTATCAGATAGACCACAATTCATAAATTAGATGCAAGCCTTAAAAGATGCATAACAAACTTGCAGTTAGTGGCTAGAACCAATGTTAATAGATTTAACGGTTCTAGCTTGTTGTGTTTCGGGAAGGAGAGCCTTGGAGCAAAGGGTAAAGTTGTCTCTGTGTAACCTTGATAGAAGCCATGGAAGATCGATTGAAGCTACTGAGAAGAAGAAGGTTCACAGAGAAAATGAGAGAAGAAGAGAACAGACTTCATTTCATTTCAGAAAAGATTTTCTGTACAAGCAGCTACAGTATTTAACAACCTAACTAATTTAATAGCTAACCGACTTTAACTAACTCATAACAACCTAACTATAGTTAACATTACCACTTAAGTCTAATCACGGTTAACTATCAGCTTGTTCCTTAGCTACTAGCTAACGCTCTCCCTCAAGCTGATGATTCAAACAAGTTCTTCAATCCAATTTTGTTCAGCAAGTATTCATATTGGGCTTTTTCCAGTCCCTTTTGTGAGCAAGTCTGCTAGTTGATCCTCTGTATTTACATACTCAGTCTTCAGCAGTCCCTGACTAAGTTTTTCTCTCACAAAATGACAGTCTATGTCAATGTGTTCTATTCTTTCATGAAATATTGAATTAGCAGCTATTTGGATTGCTGCATTGCTATCACATATCAGAGTTATTGGCAGCTTAATCTTGACACCTAATTCACTGAACAAACTTGTCAACCATGTAACTTCTGTTGCACATGATGCCATACTTCTAAACTCGGCTTCTGCTGAACTTCTGGAGACACTATTTTGCTTTTTTAGACTTCCAGGATATTAGTGCATTGCCAAACTTGTCGATATACCCTGTAACTCATCTCCTTATCTGTATGCATGCTCCCCTCCCTCCCCCATCTGAGTCACAGTAAGCAGTCAATTTACTTGATGATTCTGCAGGCATGAGCAGTCCCAGATCTGCTGCCTCCTTTATATATCCTGAACAAACTTGTCAACCATGTAACTTCTGTTGCACATGATGCCATACTTCTAAAGTCGGCTTCTGCTGAACTTCTGGAGACACTATTTTGCTTTTTTAGACTTCCAGGATATTAGTGCATTGCCAAACTTGTCGATATACCCTGTAACTCATCTCCTTATCTGTATGCATGCTCCCCTCCCCCATCTGAGTCACAGTAAGCAGTCAATTTACTTGATGATTCTGCAGGCATGAGCAGTCCCAGATCTGCTGCCTCCTTTATATACCTTACCACTCTCAGTGATGCGTCCATATGAGAGACCTTAGGACAGTGCATGAACTGGCTAAGAAATTGAACCACAAATGCAATGTCTGGCCTAGTCATAGTGAAATATAGCAACCTTCCTACCAATCTTTGATAAGCACCAGGATTCTTGAGGGCTTCATCTGAGTGAGCACTGTTGGTAATGAAGCAACTGTCAAATTCTGTCAATGTTAACTCCTAGTTCAGCTCTAATGGTGTTCCAGCTGGCTTTGCACCACTTAGACCTGACTCAAAAATTAACTCTAGTGCATATTTCCTTTGACACATGAGAATTCCTTGTTTAGACGTTGCAAACTCAATACCTAGGAAGAATTCAGCTCTCCTAAATCCTTTATCTTGAACCTTTTCTTGAGATCTGTTCTAGCATCACACAACAACTGTTGATTGTTCCAAGTGATCAAAAGGTCATCTATATACACCACTATGACCACTATGTCACTCCCAGCTTTCTTTGTGAACAAGGAGTAGTCATAATAGCTTTGCTAAAATCCCATATGAAGTAGAGCTTCTGAATTTCATATTCCATTGCCTTGGGGCCTTTTAAGTCCATAAAAAGACTTATGAAGTTTGCAGACCTTCTTGTGAGTCTCCTCTGTCTAGCAAACCCATCGGGCATATTCATATAGACCTCTTTAACAAAATCACCATCAAGGAAAGCATTATGAATATCCATTTGAAAGATCAACAACTGTTGAGAAGCAGCTAATGCAATAATGGATATGACAGTAACTATCTTAGCCACAGGAGATAAGGTTTTACCATAATCTAAACCTTCCTTTTGACTGTACCCCTTAGCAACCAGCCTGACTTTGAAACATTTTACCTCCCCAGATGCTTTATATTTGACTTTATACATCCATCTACAGCTAATGGGTATCTTTCCAGGTGGAAGATCTATAATGCTCCAGGTATGATTGTCCTCTAGTGCATCAATCTCCAAATGCATATATTTCACCCACCTAGGATCAGTAGCAGCCTCTTTGAAAGTAGCAGGTTCTGTGATAGCTGAGTAGGCTGTGAGAGCTTGTCTAAAGGTTGGAGAAATGTGAGAATAATCTACATAGGAGGAAATGGGATAAGTATATTTTGATTCTTTGGAGAGGGTGACATAGTCCTGCACCACACGGGTGGCTTGCTTGGTCTAGAGGATCTCCTGCACCCTTCAAGACTCTTAGCAGGGTGTGATTGACTTGCAGATTTTTCAGCACAGGTATTTTCTTGATAGTTTGTCATAATAGAAGAGATAGGTTCAGGAGTAGTTCTGTCCGGAGGAAGAGAAGGAACTTCTGCAGAGGATTCTGATGGCATCTGATCAGTAGCAAGCTCAGTTGACTCTTCTAATGTAGGTGTTGAAGAGGAGATGGGAGGTGTAGCACCCAAATCAGGGGATAACAGATCCAATACAGGGAAAATGATAGTTCCTGAATCTCTAACATGCTTGTAAGGAAATACAGATTCATGAAACACAACACTTTTATTAACCATAAAGTTCTTGGCGTGTAAGTTATACAGTATATACCCCTTTTGAGTAGAGGAGTAACCTAAGAGCACAGCAGGCACTGCTCTAGGTGAAAATTTGTCTAAAACTTTAGGAGATGTAGAATAGCACAAGTAACCAAATACCTTGAGATGAGACAAAGAAGGTGGATGCAGATACAGCTTTTCAAAAAGAGATTTGTACCCAATTACCTTAGAAGGTAATTTGTTTAGTAGATACATTGTTGTAGTAAGACATTCTCCCCAAAACCTTAAAGGCACAGCTGCTTGAAATCTGAGAGATCTAGTCATTACCAAAATAGTTATATGTTTTCTTTCTACTACCCCAATTCTGTTGGGGTATGTAAACAGATGTACTCTGATGTGCAATACCAAGACTAGACAGCAACTGCTTGAGAGCTCAGTACTAAAAATTCACTTCCATTGCCAATTCTTAGAATTTTAACAGTAGTAGAGAACACATTACTTACTTGAGTAAGAAAATCTCTTAGAACTACAATTGCTTCTGACTTGCAATTCAAGAGAAATATCCAAGTAAATTGCTGCAATCATCAACTATGGTGACAAAGTACCTTTTACCATCATGTGTAAGTACTCTATATGGTCCCAAATATCACAGTGAACTAGTTCAAAAACAAACTTAGTTGTAGTATTATTTAAGTGGAAAGGCACCTACTGTGCAAGGCTGACTAAAGACTCGTGCTGTTAGCTTATTCAATGCTTCTATCTTCTTTATTATGTCTATAGGAGTATGTCCTAATCTCTTATGCCATAAACTGTAAGTACTAGAGACAGATACACCAGAGGAAGTACTGGAAGTAGATGGAAAAATAGAGGCGTCATTTGCTGAAGAGGTAGGCATATCATTTGCTGTGTTGGCACACTTATTTGTTGACTGAGATGAGGTTGATATAGAAGTACTCCCACGCAGTATGTACAAACCATGTTCCTCTTTACCAATCCCCTTCACCTGACCACTGAAAAGGTCCTGAAAGCTACAGGGAAGAAGCCAGCATACATTTTAGTTCCTTAGTAAGTTTTGAAACTGAAAGCAGGTTGAACTTAACATCAGGAATATACAGGACATTAGAGATTTCCTGATTGCTTAATACAGAACCATTTCCTGTATGTGAGACTAATGACACACTACTAGTAGGTAATTGTACTTTATTTTCTTCTGTGTTTAGAAGTACTCTACGATTATGTAGTATGTCTAAGCTAGAAGTCTATGGTTTGATGGCCCAGTGTCAACAATCCACTTGTCATTAACACAATGAGACATAAATGCATTCACTTTGCTTAGAATACCTGCAACAGCTGACTTGCTTGATGACTCTGATCCTTCTATGTTTCCTTTGGATAATAGATGAACAATTTGCTGATATTGTTCAGGAGTGAAGTGAAAACAGGAGTAGAGAGTGGCATTTGTTGAAAGAAGGCAGATTGATTAGCTGGTTGTGGAACATCTGCATTAGACTGATTTGCACCTCTACCTTGTTGAATCACATTAGAGGCTACATTACTCCCCATACCATGTCTGTCTGTATAATTCACCTCTATACTACACACTTGGTTTGCATACTGCCCAGTATTGATACATTTCTTCTTGAACTTGAAATCAGGAGGATATCCAACCAACTTATAGCAGTTTTCCTTGCTATATCCCTTGTAGTGACAATATTCACATTGAGGTTGACTCTTTTTTGGTTTGTAGTTTCCAATATGATTTGTGCTTTTGCTATTATACATAGCTATATTCTCTATGGCTTCAGAAACTTGAGCTACTTGTGGCATATTATAGCAAGGTTTCTTTGACTTTCCTGATCAACTAACATAGAGTATGCCTTGTTTATACTAGGCAAGGGGGACATCATCATAATCTGGCTCCTTGACTGAGAATGGACTCATTTAGTCCAGTAAGGAACTGAAGGAGTCTTTGATACTCAAAATGTTGAGCATACTTTTTTGACTCAGCACAGGGACACCCAGGACATGGCATAAAGGCATCAAACTCATCCCAAAGCTCTCTTAGTTCGGAGAAATAATCAGTTACAGTCATAACTCCTTGAGTCAAGGTGTGAACTTCCCTATGTAGGTACAGAATTCTGAAACCATTAACCTTATCGAATCTCTCCGTTAAATCTTTCCAAACCTTATGAGCACTAGATGCATATAAGACACTACTCAACAAACCCGCCCTCACAGCCTTCATTATCTATGACAAAATAATAGCATTCACTTTCTCCCACAGATCATGAAGTTTAGGTTCAAACCCAGATCTAAGAAACCTACCATCAACAAATCCTAATTTACTACTACCTAACAAGCCAATTCTTATTGCATGACTCCACAAAGCATAGTTATCAGATCCAGTAAGTTGAAGAGAGATCAGAGAATTACCTGATGTGTCGGTTGGCTGTAGGTACAAAGGATGATTGTGATCGATGGTAGGGAGTGAGGAGCTGGTCACAAAATGGCCATTTTCTGAAGTCATGGCTGTGGCAGTGCGAGTAGGAGCAGTAGAATCGTTGACCTGATCATCTTCAATCGCCATTGTTAACATAGAATTAGCTTCGAAGAACACGACTTGCAAACCCTAGCTTCAATTGCGAGTTACTCTAAGACAATTCTGCACACTAAATCGCAGAATTGAAGCAACCTAGACGAAGAAATTAGTTTGCTAGCTCGACTAGATCCACACCGATGGCTCTGATACCATGATCGAAGCCATGGAAGATCGATTGAAGCTATTGAGAAGAAGAAGGTTCAGAGAGAAAATGAGAGAAGAAGAGAACAGACTTCACTTCACTTCAGAAATGACTGAGTTCTATACAAGCAGCTACGGTATTTAACGACCTAACTAATCTAACAACTAACCGACTTTAACTAACTCATTAACTACCTAACTATAGTTAACATTTCACTTAAGCTTAACCAAAGTTAACTATCAGCTTGTTACATAGCCAACATACAGGTTACGGGTTCGAGCCGTAGAACCGGGCAGTAATGCTTGCGTTTGGTTAGATTGTCTACGTCACATCCCATGGGGTGCGACCGGGCTGTCGTAGCTTGTTCTGTTTCCGAATCTGTTCTCAGCTCTATTTTGGAATACGTGGACATTCCACACAACTTCACAAAAGTTAACTACTACTACAATAATTTAACCTCTAACGTAATTAGGAAAAAAAAACAGATAGATAAGATGCAGCAATACAACATACAAATGAGCATTAGAAGCATTGATTCATCAAGAAATATGCTGAAAAAAATTGAAGAAGAAATCTAAAGAAAGAAGAAGAGAGAAATACATACCAAAAGGCAGTGTAATTAGAGAACCCAGAAGCAGAAACCATGAACACAATTGACCCAACTGCAAACAAAGATTGGCCAAGTCTCAAAAACAAACCACTCACACTTCCTGGACTACCCACCAGCTCTTTCATTCTCTAAAAAAGTTTGCAAATTTGACACCTTTTATGCTCCAAAAAAGGGCCCTTTTTCCCCCCAAGAAAACTAAAAGGGCCCTTCCAAGATCCTTAGATCCCTGTATTATCCTTCATCTCAGTAACCAAATTGCTATGTACTGATCTTTGTAACTATGTTAGATTTGACGAGAAAAAGATGAGAAACCAAATCGTCTAAACAGTAAGTCCAAGTTAACGGTTGAGCTGAATAAAGCAATTTAGAAAGTACAGTTGATGCTGTGTTTTTCCCCCCTTTTTACTCCCTTATTTTTTATTCTATCTTTGTAATATTAAAGAGTATTAAAATATAAATCCTCATAAGTCATACAAGTGCAAAGCCCCTCGATTTTTTTTTTTTAAAACGTGTTCTAAATTAAAAGAATCTATAATAATTACACACTTCCCTCTAACATGATTCAAACCCAAAATCTAACACGAGGTAGGTGGAGGTCCCTCGATTGGATAACAAGAGTAAACTTTATAGTAGACTTGTGTTAATGACTGCTAAAAAGTACTACATAGATTGGTATTTACTTTCTTTTTAGGGTGTGTTATTATATTGGTTTTCTTACTTATTTTTTACTATTTGGTTACGTAGCAAAAAATTATTTTTGGAAAATATATAATTTAGACAAATAACGAAATGGGCAAGGACAGGGAGAGTAGTAAGTCGAGGTCTCAGGGCCAAAGTGGCAATGGTGATATTAGGGGGTGCCGAGCAAGGTCGAGTCTATATGGGAGGCAATGAGTTCACATGAACCCATACTTCTCTCCCTAGAGTATGTGTACCACTTGTAATTTTATTTATTTTTATTTTATTCTTAAATAGATATGTGTGAACTCATACTCAAATAAGCTTTTGGCTTAGAGATAAAGGAGTGCACCTTCGCCACCAAGGGCATGCCTTAAGTTATTCTTTAAAGAAAAAGCTTTTACTTAAATGTTTCCTGAAATGTGATGAAAGAGAACTTCAAACTTGAAAGATTAATCTCTCAAAAAAGTTTATATTTTGTCAAGAAATAAAGTACCGTAAAAAGACAATAAAATTAATCTTGAACTCGTACTATAATCAAAACTAATAGTGCAAATCACATGAATAAATATATTTTTAATAATTTCTAGCTTGATGTATAGAACGTAAGATATTTAAAACTGTAGTGTAACTCTATCTTTTCCTCTTGAAGATTGATAGCAAGTTGTAAGTGTTTGTTGAAAAAAAGAACTTCAAAACTTGAAAGGTTAATCTCTCAAAAAAGTGTATATTTTGTCAAGAACTAATTATGCAAATTTTAAACTCGCACCATAACAAAAGAATAATAATATAAATCACATATCTACATGAAAATAAAAGTACATACAAAGATCTAAGTAAAAGGATAAATAAAAAAAATAAAAAAAAAATTTGGCTTGCTAAATAGAACGTAAGATATTTAAAACAGTAAGTAATAAGTACTATTACTGACAATTTTCAAAGTACAAAAATGCGTCGAGGACATAAATAATGCTAATAATATTAATCAGAGTTTGCTCGTCAATTTAGGTCATCGTAAAAAAAATTTATTGTCAAATCATATATTTATCTACAAGTAGTAGTACTCATACTCTTAAAATCCTCGATACGGCTATAGTATCGGGGGATGGGGATAAGTGGAGTAGCAGTGGCAAAGCAAGAAATATTTTTAATGGTGTTCAAATTTGAAAGAAGTAAAAAACAATTCGACAAAAGGGTGTTCAAAATAGATTTTATATATCTAAAATCAATATTTTACTTATATATACGATATAATTTTTCGGCAAAAAGTGATATATATGTTGACCATCCCTTGGTAAAGGTGGCTTTGCCCTTGGAGGTAGCAGGTGGGGTGAGGATTGGAAAGATAGTTTAAGAATTTTGGAAAATATTTTATCTCTTTTTGGTAAGGAAGTCATTTTTTCCAATCTAAAAAAATGAATTTATGAAAAAAATATTTTTCAAAACAGTTATACCAATCAAACATGAAAAAATTGACAAAAAAATCTAAAAATTATTTTTTTCATACCAAACACACTGTTATGTATGTATTTACCCTCACTTAGAAGCTTTACATGTCAATTAGTGTAAGACATGCTTTCTTATTAAGCTACACTCGTTCTTGGTTATGACGATTAATTTACTTTAAACTAGTTTGTTAATTAATTATCTCGCTCTTTAAAGCTATGAGTTAATAAATTTTCATCGCGAAAATTATGACAAATATACTGAAACATTCTTAAATTAAATGTAGTTTAAAGGAGGGAGTATTTTGTTAATTTGGTTTTTTCATTTCCATATATAACTTCTTAATTTATTTGCTTTTATATATTTTTGCTTTCTTTAGTGCAAATGATGGCTTCAAGTTAGAATCTGCGGTAATTAGGGGAAGCTTTGTACTCATTTTGATGGCAGTCATGGGAGACAATCCTGTGTGGGATTTGCTTTTAATGTTTGTTGTTCACTTTTAATTGTTGTTTGTGTCTTGTTGGATCTGTCACTATAATGGAATCTTAGGAAGGTTGGATCTGGTCTTGCCACGTAGACGTAGGTGTGACTGTTATTGACGTCGGTGGTGTTTGTTAATTATGCGCTTTGCCGTTGACAAATGAAATTATTCTAACAGATGTATGGTAGCAAATTACTCAACATATTCAAGAGAATTTTGTAGCACGTGCATGAAATTGATAGATAGTGTGTGATTCATAATTTCTAAATTCGAACTTGAAAAATGAGTTGAGGTGGAAAGATGTTCGTGTAAATTTTGGAATTTACTAAAAGAATACACTTACAAACTAATATTTAATTTTTCATTTGAAATTTAATTATTGCATTTTAATGTTACAAATTGTTCAGAAAAAAAAAGAAGTTTTAATTGCAATGATGAGTCTTGAGATAAGAAGATGTGGTGAATCTCTCATATCCAACCAAAAATACAGAACAAAAAGACAAAGAGGCCATAACTACTTTAGCTTATACTAGCTGATAACTTGATAATAAATTTATTAGCATAAATAGTACAGATAAAATTTATTTAAGTTCAATATTGACTTTCAAATCAATAAATACAATATATGTATTTTTTTTATAAATAATTTCTAATTTAACATTGGTTCAATGATATGTATTTTCACTTTGATTTTTATCGTGTTAAGGTTAAATTATTTAAATTAGCTTGGTTGTAAGCATGGAATACTAGTAAGCATTTACCTATAAAGTACCTTTTATCTAATTTCAAATAAAATATAAAGTCATTCGACTGATTGATTATTGTTAACACGATAACATCTTATCATAATCAGATTCACATGTAATAATAGAGGCTATTCAAATTCCATTTGTTTCTAGAGGAGGAGGAAAATAATTAGACGTTAAAGAAAAAAGTAACTAATCCAAATAAATTATTCTTATTACTAGAGTATATAAAATAATACTCCTATATTTCTTTATTGCTCTGAGGAAATTTGTAGATATTGTAACTTTAGTACTCTCTATGGAAATAATTGATTCTCTAAGCATCTAGTGTTATCAAATTAATTAGCTAGCTGCCCATATTAGCAATAAACTTAAAGGAGCCCCACATTTTTAAAACTAGCCACACTTTTTTAAAAGAGTATATATGAATAATAAGAGAGAAATTCAAAAAAAATCACATTTACAAGGGGTCATTTAAAACTAATCACATTTTCAAAAATAATTAAAATTTAGCCATTTTTCATGTAAAGATAAATCTGAACGAAATTACTATTCAAAATTAGTAAAATACTCTAGTACATTATACTAGAGTTCCAGCAAAGGTATACTAGAACTCTAACATATTATACTAGAGTTCCAGCATAAGTATAGTGGTACTCCATCGTAAGTATACCAGGACTCCAACATAATATACTGGAGTTCCAACAAAGTATACTAGGACTCCAACATAATATACTGGAGTTCCAACAAAGTATATCAGTCTAGTATAATATGCTGGAACTTTTCGCGTGTTGGAGTTCCAGCATAATATCATAGGCAGATCCAAGATTTAAGGCTTATGGGTTTCTACCGTAATTTTAAATTAATATGCAATAATAATTGGATTCACACTTAGATATTTACAAATATTTAGTGAGTTTTTTAATGGTGAAACACATAAATAGACCATTGAAGTTGCCCAGAACGGTCAGTTGGACACCTCAACTGAGAAGTTTTCCAACCAAACACTTCAAGTCTTCAAAAACTGAAATTTACAAACACCCGACCTCAGCATGTCACGTCGCGTGTGGTACACCTTCCTAATCGCGCGTGTGTAGGTGTTAACTAACGGTAACTTAACAGTTTTTTGTTGAATTCCCAAAAAACCCTTAATGAACTCCCTAATTTAAATACCCAAACCCAACCCTAAATTAGAACCCATCCGCGTTTCTTCTTCTTCTTTAAAAAAGCTGTGATTTTTTTTCTTCTCTCTCTCTACCTCTTCTATATCAATGGAACATGTTGTTAATTGCAATTGTGGCCAAATTGCTCCTTTAAAACTTTCATGGTCACCATTTAATCTAGGTAGAAGATTCTACTGCTGTAGATTTGGGAAAGCAGGCGATGGGGGATGCAATTTTTTTTGTTGGTATGATATTGAATTGTCCGAACACTATCCCAAAGTCATGTATGGATTACTGAAAGAGGGTAAAAAATCATGAAGAAGAAAAGTTGAAGTTGATGAAGAAATAGAGGATCTTGGTTTGGCTACTTGTTATTGTAGTCGTGACAGGTTTTTGAGAGAATCTTCTATTATTTAAGTGTATGGTATCTGTATATGAGAATGTATTTTGCCTTTATTTTACTGCAATGTCGTTTATCATTTATGGCCAATGTTGCATATTGAATGTAGTTGAAATTTTCTAACTGTATGGTGATCTTATCAGTTATCAAATGTATTTTAATTTCTGCTAAAAAATTAGACAGCAAGGTTCTTAAATTAAATTGTACTGAACTAACAAAAGCAACTAAGAGAAATACAACACCTAAATAATATAAGATGTTTCATTGCCATGACATCAAATGTAACTGCCATGAGAAATACAACACCTAGTTTACAACTTTGAGTTATCTGCATAAACGAACTACAACCAAAGCATACTAAACTAACAAAAGGAGGTTAATATAAAACCATACTAATTGTTCAAAATACTTCACAAAACAAGGTTCACACACATGACCAACAAAATACTTCACAAAACAAAGTTCATACACATGACCAACAAAATATTTCACAAAATAAGTCTTCCTAAATCTGACTTTGACAAGAGTCAACTGGTGTAGATGAAGTAGAGGTCCCAAATTTCATCTTTTTTGTTAGAAACTGCAGCATCCCTTTTGTTGTTGAAGTTGATTCCTTGTCACATCTCTTTTTCATTTCGACTTGAGACCAGTTGGTCTAAATCCAAGATCCACATTAGTTTGTGCAACATTCATCAAGTTTGCACCAGTTGAAATATTTCTTTCACTTGACCTACCAGGCTACAAAATACTTATAGTCAGTAATGAAATCATCCAAAAACATAAGGACAAAAATTATTATTAACTAAGCTAATTGACTTCTCACACTTACATTAAGGATAATACTTCCAGTTTGTGTGTCTGTGTACAAACCAAAACCAGAATTTCTGGTTCTATTCTTTCCAACAGAAGCAGCAAGTGATCTGGCAGTAGAAGAAATAGCTGCACCAGCTCCTCCACCTCTTCCCATACCAGCTCCTCCACCTCTTGTCCTACCAGCCCCATCGCCTCTTCCCCTACCTCCTATTGATGGTGTGTTCCTTCTTATCTTTGATGTTTCAGCACACAAGGAAGATGAGTATCTTTGATGTTTCAGCACACAAGGAAGATGAGGCCCTTGGAGTTTGGGTTGTATTACATTGACTACCAACCGGTGTGCTTGTTTGTCCCTAATATATGATTGCTAAGTCATTAATCAATACAACAATGAAAACAATGACAACATTAGAAACAAATTGAATTGAAAGTCATCAAACTTACCCTTAAATTGCATACTGATTTGTTGTGACCAACCTGATGGCAAATTGAACAAGACATCTTGGCACCTTTCTTTAAAAGTTTTCCCCACTTCTTTGGTTCATCCTTGTTCTTTCTTCTGCATTTTTTTGGCCTACCAGGCATTGGTTTTATTTCAGGAGGCTCAACTGATGGAGTTGTAGAATCATGCCACATTTGTATGCTTGGAATTGGCTGAATAAAGTATTGCTCAGTTGCCAGGAAAGTATCTTTCCTATACCAGTGTTCAACATACTATTCTGGTTCCTTCCCAACCTTATAAAAGGCATATACTGCATGTTGACATGGTGTACCTCTTAATTTTCATAACCTGCAGCTGCATTCTCTTTTTTGTATGTCAATAGTGTGCCTATACATGCCCTTATTCACTTCAAATCCAGTGTGAGCATTCCAATGTACTTTTAACTTCCTTCCTATTTCATTGTTCTTCTCTAAAACTGGTCTTGCCATAGGTGATATATCAGAAGCCCATGTTTCAACAAACTTGACCATATCTACTTGCCTACTCATAATTATGTGCTTAATTTCTTCAAGCATGGTGATGACAGATTTATGCCTAAGACTTAATATCTAGGAATTAAATGTTTCACACATGTTATTTTCTACAATATCACATCTAACATTCTCATTGAAATAAGTCCTACACCAGTATTCTTTATCAGAGGACAATAAACTTTCACAGATACCATTACCTAATTCATCTAATTTCTTCATTTCTTCTCTTAATTTTACCTGAAATGGAGCCTTAGCACATCTCCAAAAATGCTTCCTTCTTTCTTCTCCCCTCCAAGTTTTCTGCCAGTTTGCCCAAATGTGTCTTGCACACATTCTTCTTTCAGCCAAGGGTAGCAAATCAGCAATAGCAGATGATTGTCCCTAACCATAGAATATTAGTGAGATGACAATCCAAAGTTAAGAATAGTAATGATAAGAAACAAACACATAATAAATCAATTACATTACCTGTTGCATATTAGACATTACTGTTAAATTTTTACCATTCCTCAACTCTAAATCAGTTTTGAGATAGTTGATGAACCAACTCCATGAATGTGTAGTCTCTTGATCTACCAAATCCCAAGCAATGGGATATATCTGATTGTTTCCATTTTTTCCAACAGCAACTAACAATTCACCTTTGCATGCTCCTTTTAGGAAGCAGTCATCAAAACCAATTACTTTTCTACAACCCGCCATTTATCCCTTATTCATAGCCTCAAAGCATATATAAAAGTATTTAAATAGATGTTTCCTAGGTTCTGTTTCTGTATCAGTTCTTACCCAACAGGAACTTCCAAGATTGGTGGACTTAATCATGTCAGCATAGTCCAGCAACCTAGAAAACTCAAGGTTCCAGTCACCCATAAACTGACTAATCACATTCATCTTGGCTCTATATACAAGTGATCCTCCTACATACAAACCCCATTTAACCCTTATAACCTCTTGCAACTCATGAATTGTGGTGTTTCGACTTGAGATGATTCTATCTTGCAGCTTTCTAGCAATGTACTTGGTTGTGCAAAGTTTGTTCTTGTTCTTTGTTGGGAATTTATGGACATGAATATAGGTCTTCACAGTAAAGTTTTGTGAATCCTTGTCCTTACTAGCATATATCTGCCACTTACATTATCCATGTCTACACTTAGCTCTTGCTCTATCTTTCTCATTAGGTCTAAGCTTTATAGCCACTTTATATTGTATAGCATAGTCAGCAAGAGCTTTTCTAAATTCTGTTGCATTATCAAAGATCATGCCCAACTCAAACAGAGGAGTTTTAGCATCAAAGTCATACCTGATCTTGTAGCTTTTTCTTCTTGGAGGAAGATCAACACCTTCTTCAGCCAGTGGGTCTAACTCTTCATCACTGTCTACACTCCCAACATCTGAGCTGTCCAAATACTCTTCATCCCCAACCAGATTTCCAACATATTTGTCCTTCTTATATTTTCCTAATTTTTGTGACATTTTTCTAATTAATTCTTTTTTGTATTTTCATTTCAATTTTATTTCAAACAATTAACAAACATTGATATTTCACACAAATCACACAATTGCAAACAAAAAATCATTTTGTATATTTTTATTTCATTTTGGAATTTAATTGCTTGGGGCAAAAATAACGTGCTCATACTCCTCTGCCATATATTTAACTCCTTTTGCTTGAACACGTACTAAAGACTCTTGCGATCCGTGTATACCTCACACGCCACACCATATAGATAATGCCTCCAAATTTTTAATGCATGAACAACCGCTGCCAACTCAAGGTCATGAACCAGATAATTCTTCTCATGGATTTTAAACTGTCCCGAAGCATATGCAATAACCTTGCCATCCTACATCAATACCGCTCCAAGCCTAGTACGGGATGCATCACAATAGATTGTGTAAGGCCTTGAACCCATGGGAAAAATCAACGCTAGTGCCGTAGTCAGAGCTGTCTTGAGCTTCTGAAAGCTCACCTCGCACTCATGTGACGACTTGAACCGGGCACCCTTATGGGCCAACCTAGTCATTGGGGCTGCAATAGAAGAGAACCCCTCTACGAATCGACGGTAGTAGCCTACTAACCCCAAGAAACTCCGAATCTCAGTCACTGAAGCTGGTCGAGGCCAATTCTTAACTGCCTCAATTTTCTTTGGGTCAACCTGAATACTCTCTACTAATACAATATGGCCCAGAAATGCAACCGAACTCAACCAGAACTTGCATTTTGAAAACTTGGCATATAGCTAATTATCTTTCAGAGTCTAAAGAACCACTCCGAGGTGTTGCTCGTGCTCTTCTTGGCTGTGGGATTACACTAGGATATCATCTATAAAGACTATCACGAACAGATCTAGATAAGGCCTGAACACTCATTTTATCAACTCCATAAATGCTGCTGGGGCATTGGTCAACCCAAAAGACATGACTAAGAACTCGTAATGCCCATACCGAGTGTGAAAAGATATCTTAGGAATATCAGCCGCCCTGATCTTCAGTTGATGGTAGCCAGACCTCAAGTCTATCTTTGAGAACACCCTTGCTCCCTGGAGCTGGTCAAACAAATCATCAATCCTCGGCAGTGGATACTTATTCTTTATCATCACTTTGTTTAACTGTCGGTAATCAATACACATCCGCATCGAACCATCCTTCTTCTTCACGAATAACACAGGTACACCCTAAGGAGAAACACTAGGCCTAATGAAGCCCTTCTCCAGCAAGTCTTGCAACTGATCTTTTCACTCTTTCAACTCTGGAGGGGCAATGCGATACGATGGAATAGAAATAGGCTTAGTGCCCGGTACCAGATCAATACAGAAATCAATATCCCTGTCGGGTGGCATACCCGGCATGTCTAAAGGGAAGACCTTGGGAAACTCCCATACAATAGGAACCGAGTCAATATAAGGAACCTCTACGCTGGAATCGCGAACATACGCGAAATAAGCTAAACACCCATTCTTGACCATGTGTCGAGCCTTAATGTATGAAATGACATTGCGGGTGGCGTGACCTGGGGTCCCTCTCCACTTTAGTCGGGGTAATTCTAGCAAGGCCAAGGTCACTGTCTTGGCGTGACAATCTAGGATAGCATGATACGGGGATAACCAAGCCATCCCCAATATAACATCAAAGTACACCATATCTAATAGTAATAAATCAACACGGGTCTCAAGAACCTCAACCACAACCACACACGAATGATGCATCCTATCGATTACTATGGATTCACCCACTAGCGTAGACATATAAATAGGAATATCCAAGGCATAGCTAGGCACGGCCAGGAATGGTGCAAAGTCGGAAGACACATATGAATATATAGACCTAGGGTCAAATAGTACTGAATAATCTCTATCGCAAACCAGAATGGTACCCGTAATCACAGCATCTGACGCCTATGCCGCTGGCTGGCTGGCAAAGCATAAAATCGGGGATTAGCACCCCCTCCCTGAACCATGTCTCTGGGACGGTCATCCATCGGCTCACCTCTTCCTCTGGTAGGAAGGCCTCAACCTCTATGGTCTCGACCTCCACCTCTACGATCCCTACCCTCGCCCCTGGCTGGCTGGGCAGGTTATTGGTCAGCTAGGGTCTAAATCATGGGGCAAGGACCCTATTGTTGAGAGTTACCTTATGCTCGAGGGAAATACTTGGCAATGTGCCTCAGGTTGTCGCATGTGAAGCAAGCCCTCGGCTGCTGAGAATAACGGAGCGGTGGTGCGTTGATAGGCTACTGGTCTGATTGATACTGCTGGGGACCACAATCACCTGAACCACCCTGTAAAGCCTGCAGAGCTGACTGAAAAGGCCTGGAAGACTGGCCCCAGTCATAAGAATCCCTGCCTCCAAATGAGGCACCACTAAATCTGCCAGAATGACGAGGCCTCTTGTCTGAAGCATGACCACCTCCCCGAGTAAGGGCTATCTCAACTTTGCGGGTTGTATTAGCCGCCTTCTGAAAAGATATGTCACTAACAACTCCCATAGCCATCTGAAGTCGGATCGACTGAATTAACCCATCAATGAACCTGCGGACCCTCTCCCAATCTTAAGGGAGTATCACAACTAGCTGATGTGCCAGATCCACAAATCTCATCTCGCACTGAGTAACGGTCATGGAACCCTGCTGGAGGCGCTCAAACTGCCTCCAAAGTGCCTCCCATTGAGTGACGAGGAGAAACTTCTCCAAGAATAGCTCTGCAAATTGGTCTCATGTCAAAGCTGGGGACTCTGTTGGTTGAGTTAAATAGAAATATCTCCACCAAGTCTTGGCAGATCCTGCAAGCATGAAAGTGCAAAAATCAACCACGTTGGACTCCACATACCCATAGTTCTTAGAATCTCGTAGCAATTGAATAGAAAGTCCTGGGGGTCCTCCGATGAAGCACCGCTGAAGGTGGTGGTAAAATGCTTGGAGAACCGATCAAGTCTCCCTAGAGCATCATAGGTCATGGCCGCTCCATCTCCGGCCTGAGATGTAATTCCTTTCTTAGTTGCCACTGTGGGGTGAACCACTGGTGCGTGAGCCTGGGGAGCTACTGGCTCCGGAGTACGCGCAACAGGAGTGTGTACCTCTCTTCCAGCCTAAGAAGTGGCTGGTGAAACTAGCAGTAAGCCTGCTCTGGCGACACTGTCCATAAAGCCTGCTATCCGGACCAGAGCCTCCTGAAGATCCGGGGTGAATATAACCTCTCCTGGGAACTAAGTAGGGCCCACTGGACTGCTGGGGCTGGAACCTACTCACCATTTTCAATATGAGGCTCCACCTCTGTAACTTCTGCCTAAGGCTGAGCTCTGCCCCTACCACGGCCTCCGGCACGACCTCGACCTTTGCCCCTCACGGGAGCTGCCTGAGGCTCGGACTGCTGATTAGCGGATGAGAAAGTGTGTGTTCTTGCCATCTACGAAAGAACAGAGTAGAAATTCAATCAGTATTTGAGGAAACAAATTTCACGACAAGAAGGAACAAACGAGATTTTTCCTAACTCAATAGACTCTGGGGAACAAGTACAGACATCACAGTACCTACCCCTCAGACTCTACTAAGTTTGTTCGTGAGTTGTGAGACCTATGTAACCTAGTGCTTTGATACCAACTTGTCACGACCCGAATTCTCCACCATCGGGGTCATGATGACTCCTACTCGTGGTAGCTAGGCAAGCCAATTGACTCACCATATTTCCATTAATAAAAAAACCATCTTGTTGTCGATTTAATAACAAGAATAATAATAATAACATTAACTGCGGAAGTCTACTTTCATAAATCTAAATAAAAATGTGAAATACTCGATATAAGTCATCTACCCATGATGTGGAGTCACAAACTCACGAACTACTAAGAATAACTACACATAATGGTCTGAAAGAAATATAACAATCGCGTGTCTCAAAATAATGCGACTACAACAATAATGAAAAATATAAGAAGAGATGTCAGGCCTGGGAACGCCTACAAGCTACCTCAGTCTCGTGGCGTACTACTGTTGCTGCTGCTGCTCCTCAAAACCTAGACCTATTCAAAAATACACAAAAGTATAGTATCAGCACAACCGACCCCATGTGCTGGTAAGTTTCTAGCCTAACCCCGGCGAAGTAGTAACGAGGCTAGACCGGACACCATATAAACCTGTGCAGTTATAAATAAATATACACCAAGTTAAGCAGAAAAAAGGGGGAAGGGGCATGCTGGGGGATACACCACAGTCAAATATAGAAATTATCTGTAACGAAATATAACTGATGAATAACTCCGATAACGATAAACATCAAAAGTTTCCACATACGAACACAGTACACCCAGTTCATACTCTATTGCATCGCGCAACCCGATCCTCAATATATTACGTGGTAGGCAAACCATACGATCCCATTTCATAATACACAAGTGATCGGCATGCCACATGATCCCAATTCATAATATGTAAGTGGTCGGCATGCCACACGATCTCGTTTCTTTCAACACAATACACATCCAATCCCAGTAAGGGAATAACTAAAATAATACTAAGTCCCGGCAAGAGAGCAATAACAATAACTTTCACAACCCGGCAAGGGTTCAGTAATACAACCATCCCAGCAAGGGAGTAACAACAACAACAACAACAACAACAACAACAATAAGGTCCCAGCAAGGGAACAATAACAATAACTTTCAGAACCCGGCAAGGGTTCAGTAATTTAACCATCCCGACAAGGGATTAATCATAAATCCTTTCAATACTTTCAACTTTACTTCAATAATATTTATCATTTGAGCCAACGCTCCAAAATATCAATATTTCGCAATTTATTCTCGAACTCTTCACATTTGTAGCAAATCATAATTTAGTTCACAACATGTACCAACAATGACTCACGGTCATGCTAGACTCTGGTGTATAGACACTCATCACCACGCCTATACACCGCACTCGATCATTTAGCAAATAGCAATTTATTATACTCTAATCCTATTCCCTCAAGCTAGGATAGATCAAACACTTATCTCGACGACATATAGCCAACTCAATTCTCAAGCAATGCCTTTCCTTTTGAATTTCGCTCAAATTCAATCGTATCTATACACAATATTTTTAATATCATCAATTCTACTTAACAAACCAACCCAAATTGCCTAATTAAAGCCCTTTTACATGCTGTCCAAAAATTGCAAAATCAACCCGGGCTCGCTTGGTCAAAACACGAAGTTCGAACCAAAATAAATTCATCCATACCCCCCACGAGTGCAACTATATAATTTGTTTTAAGATTCTACCCCAAATTGGGGTTGAATCGCCCAAAATTATCAAAAACCTAACTTCACTCAAAACCCATAATTTCTACCTTGATTTCATGATTTAGGCGTAGAAACTAGTTAATTAGTGGAAGAAAAGTGAAAGAAATAAGCGGGGAATCACTTACTCAAAGGGTCTTGAAGCTTGGGGGCGTTAATGGCTTCCCAGGGCTTAGGAGAAAAGAAGACTCGTGTTAAAAAGTATAAAAATACCGAGCTAATGATTCTGTCCCGTCTTAATAAAATTAACTGGGTGAAATTTACCCTATGCGATCGCGGAAGGAGGATTGCGATCACACAGGGTCAGGTCTTGGTAAGAAATGCGATCGCGTAAGCATTTGTGCGAAAGCATATGGAAAAATGAGGGGGGGTGGCTGACTTGCACTATGCGATCGCGGCCTTGCCTATGCGATCACATAGAAGGAAAGAAAGGTGGCTGACTTTGCACTATGCGATCGCAGCCTAGCCTATGCAATCGCATAGAGGAAAATACCTGGGCATCTGTTGCATGTTTTCTGCAATATTTAATATTTTCCAACTTTAAATCACTCCGAACACCCTCGAAAATACTCTCGAGCCCTCGTGGTTCCCAACCAAACACACACGCTCACTCAATATCATCATACGAACTTGCTCGAGCGATAAAATCACTAAAATAACATCAAATTCAATGAATCAAATCCCAAAACTCATAAATTTTATTTCAACGTTCATAACTTCCATCTTTAGCCATATAGGTCCGAAACACGTCAAGCGACGTCCGATTTCGACCAAAATTTATAGACAGCGCTTAACGCATATTTAAGACCTATGTCGGGCGTCGAAACCAAAATACGAGCCCGATACCTATATTTTCTAATTCATTTTCATTTTCATTTTTCCTTAATAATTTAAGAAAATAATTTAACAAAAAAATTCATACCTCGGGCTCTAGGCCTCGGAATTCAACTCCGGAGACATGCCCGAGTCCCATATTTTTCTACGGACCGTCCGAACTCGGGTCCGGGTCCGTTAACCAAATATATTGAATAAAGTCAACTATATCAATATTAATATTAAAATTCTTCAAAATTTTCACAGAATTCACATATTTCAACACAAACATTTTCTGGCTATGCGCTTAGACTATGCACGCAAATCTAAGCCATATAAAATGAGATTTGCAAGGCCTCTGAAGCACGGAACAGATGAGAAAAATAGGTGATGACCCTTTGGGTCGTCACATCACCGGGCCTCCATCTCTCATTACTACTGGATTTATAGTTGGTACAGTTCCCTGCGAAGATCCCAATAGTTGCTTATAAAACCCAAGCACTTCTTCTTCAATATCCTGCTTGGTTTGTGCTACAGCTCTATTAGCCTTTGTTAGGATCTTTATTTTATTCTGTGAGCATCTACTCTTCATACATGCATGAAAATAAGTTGTGTTATCATCCCTTAATTTTAGTTGATTCACTCTGGATTTCTGTTTCACCATGCTTTCTTCTACCCCAGCCATTTCTCTAGTTGAGCTTCATTTCTTTTTCTACAAAGATCACATATTCCTTATGCTCAGGATTACTCATTCGCTTATGCAGTTCTTCAAGTCGCTGTCTGCATCCACTTATCTTCTTCTCTACTTTATTATATTCATCTCTATTAAGTATCTCCATTGCTTGTTTCACCCTTTTCAATCTACTTCATACATCATTCATTTTATTTTCCCCATTTCTTTTTTTCTATGCTTCATTTACTTTTTCAAGGAATTCTTTATATTCAGCTAGATGATTGAGGAACTTGAAAGGTCTTGATTCTCTTTCTGTATTCTCTTCAAAGTTGATGCTCAGAGGAGAGTGATCTGAACATCCTGGATCTATGACTTTGACTTCTTGTTGTGGCATTTGTAGCATCCATACAACATTTTCTATAACTCTATCTATTCTGCTATAAGTATGTCCATTGCTCTATGTGAATCTCCTCCCAACAATTCTGATTTCTGTTAGGCCATTGTGCTCTATAAATTTATTGAAATCCCTGACTTCGGCCTCTTGTACAGGTTTGTCAACTGGTCTATCCTCTTGTCCTCTAATGTATTCTAATCTGCCATTATTAACTATGCTCCTTGTTGTACATTACTCCACCTATTCAATTGATTCGAAAGCCTTCTCCTATCCTCAACTGTATGAAGTCCATAAACTGCAGTAAAAGTAAACCTCATATTCATACCTTTTAAGTGAGTTTAGTATGAATATATTGATCAGATTTCCTCAATATTCTGCATTTCACTTCACTAGGATCCCACAATATCCAAATTCTTCCTTTATCACTATGCTCATAGTTGGCTAGCCATTTCCAGCCTCGAGTGATTTTCATTATTGTTGTTGTATCCTTCTGCTTTTATGCTCTAGTATTGCAGTTATACTTATTCTATTACTTTTAATAAACCCCTTGACGTCTTTCTGTCTAGGGACCTTGTTTAATCCCCTTATGTTCCATGTAGCAAGAATCATACTGGGATGAATAGGTTTTGATCACCTGCTCCTACTTCTTCATTGCTCCTCTGCTTGCTTGTGCCTTCATCTATTGCTCTGTTGTATTCTAGTTGCATTCTTGTTTCTGCACGAGCATTGAAATCATTTGACATGCTGATAGTTCCATTTTCTGGTTCCCCCCCGCTTTTAAACATTGATTTCCTAGTAACTTTCTTCCATGCATGTTCCTGTTCTTTGCTTGGCCCTGCATTGTTGCCTCGAGTCTCATTATGACCAGGTAGTTCCTTGTTTTTATTTGCATCTACCTTCTACTAATTTCCTTTTCATTCTGGATTACTTTGGGCTGCCACTCTTATTAGTGCTTCTGTTTCCTTGTGTTGTCCTTGATGGATTTCTGCTCTTCTGCTCTACATTGATGTCCCACTTGCATACAAGTAATATATAATGCAGGAATCCAATCATAAGTCACCTCTTGTACAAATACTCTTCCAGTAAAATTTGTTACCTTCATTGCTTTAGGCAACTCTTTAGTAACATCTACTTCAATTAGGACTCTAGCATAGGGAATTCGATCTAATTGAGTTGTCCATGCATCTGCATATAGTGGAACTCCTAAACTGCTACTGATTCTGCTTAGTGACTTTGCTCCCTAACAGTTGAGAGGAAGGTTATGTTAGGACCCGGTGGCACTAAACACTTCTTCACAGTGGGGAAAATAAATGATCAACGAAAAATAAATGACACAAAGAATTTAACGTGGTTCACCTAAAACGTTTAGGCTACGTCCACAAACCCGGCACCAACTTCCACTAAAACTTTTAGTAGGCTTACAAAGAGAGACTTCTCCAATAGTTTGGAGGTACAACAATTTCCCGAGCTCTACCCAAAATAGTGGCGCACACAAAAGTGTTTCCCGAAAATACTCGACTAGTATTTTACTCACTATTTTGTCACTTCCCCTTTAGAAAAACTTCCTAAAGAAAAACAAACTCTCTCTTTCTCTATAACTCTTATACTTGAGTTATTGAATGTTTTTGGTGTGTTTAAAACAATGAGATGAAGGGGGTATTTATAGTTTTGAGATAGGGACCAAAAGTGCAAATCTCACCTATCAAAAAGGATCAATTTGCAATATTCCCATCTCACCTACCATTTATTGATGTCATTGCTTACATCAATAAGCAAATTGGAGGAAGCTTCTAACAATTCTCCCCCTTCCGACTATTTGGAGAGTTTCCTATCCCTGCAGCTTCTCTGCAGAACTCAAATTTACCCTTTGGTAGAGTTTTGGTCAACATGTCTGATCCGTTTTCATCTGTATGGATCTTTTCAAGCCGCAACATCTTCTTCTCTAACACATCCCTGATCCAATTATATCTAACATCAATATGCTTGGATCTAGAATGGAATGAGGCATTCTTCGCAAGGTGGATAGCACTTTGACTATCACAAAATAGCTAATAACCGTCTTGCGAAAATCCAAGTTCAGTTAAGAACTTCTTCATCCACAGCAGTTCTTTGCAAGCTTCCGTTGCTGTAATGAATTCAGCTTCAGTAGTTGATAGTGCAACACATTTTTGCAACTTTGATTGCCATGACACAGCTCCCCCCGAAAAGTTAATCAAGTATCCTGAAGTTGATTTTCTAGAATCAACATCTCCGGCCATATCTGCATCAGGATAGCCAACCAACACAGGGTTGTCTTCTCCAAAACACAAGCATAGTTTGGAGGTTCCTCGAAGATACCTGAGAATCCACTTAACAGCATCCCAATGTTCCTTTCCCGGATTAGAAAGAAATCTACTTACCACTCCTACAGCGTGAGCGATATCTGGCCGTGTACAAACCATGGCATACATCAAACTTCCTATTGCTGAAGCATATGGAATTCGTTCCATCTTTCTTCTCTCATCATCTGTTGACGGGCTTTGCTTGGTGCTCAATCTAAAGTGGTTAGCAAGAGGACAGCTAACTGCTTTAGTTTTCTCCATGTTGAACCGTTGAAGTACCTTCCCGATGTACTTCTCCTGAGACAACCATAACTTCTTGGCTTCTCGGTCTCGCATAATCCTCATCCCAAGGATCTGTTTTGCTGGCCCCAAGTCTTTCATGGCGAAGAACTTGCTTAGCTGCTCTTTCAAGCTATTAATTCCGGAAACATTCCGGCCAACAATCAACATATCATCCACATAGAGCAATAGGATGATAAAATCATCGTCAGAAAACTTCTGAACGAACACACAATGGTCCGAAGTTGTCTTCTTGTAGCCGTGTTGCCCCATCACCGACTCGAACTTCTTGTACCACTGCCTTGGTGCCTGTTTTAAGCCATAGAGGCTTTTCCTCAATCTACAAACGCAGTCCTCTTTCCCCTTTTGCTGGAAACCGTCCGGTTGCTCCATGTATATCTCCTCTTCCAAATCACCGTATAGGAAGGCGGTTTTCACATCCATCTGCTCAACCTCCAGGTTGAGGCTTGCTACTAATCCCAGCACCGTGCGTATTGAGGTCATTTTCACAACTGGTGAGAATATTTCATCAAAGTCTATACCTTTCCTTTGATTGAAACCTTTGACGACCAATCTTGCTTTGAATCTCGGACAAGAACTGTTTTCATCATGCTTGATCTTGAACACCCATTTATTCTTCAAAGCTCTCTTGCCTTTCGGCAACTTCACCAACTCAAACGTCTTGTTCTCATGCAAGGATTTCATCTCGTCTTGCATGGCTTCTATCCACTTCTCCTTATGTTCATCATCAACAGCTTTTTCAAAACTGTCGGGTTCTCCCCCGTCAGTGAGTAACACATACTCATGTGGAGAATATCTGGTAGACTGTTGCACAACTCTTCCAGATCTTGTGTAATAAGGAGGGTTGTTGAGGATTGATGGTTGAGGTTGATCATCCTCGTTTGCATCATCATCACCATTATCCTCGTTACCTTCAGCATCTGCTGGTTCATCTTCATTTGGAAGATCAGGGGCTTCAGGTTGATTATCCCGAACATCGTCTCCAACTTGTCTCGGCACCATTGTTGGAGGCAACTCAAACTCAGCAGAATCATCAGTGGACTTCTCTACTTTGTCAATGTCTTCAATTGTTTGGTCCTCAACGAACACAACATCTCGACTCCTAACGAGCTTCTTCTGCACCGGATCATAGAACTTATAGCCAAGCATGTCTTGACCATAGCCGATGAATACACACTCCCTTGTCTTGACATCAAGTTTTCTCCTTTCATCCTTCGGAACATGGACATAGGCTTTGCAGCCAAATACCCGCAATTGATCATAAGAGATATCTCTTCCTGACCAAATCTTTTCTGGAGCCTCGTACTGAAGAGGGACACAGGGTGAATGGTTTAGCACATAGGCTGCTGTAACTAGTGCTTCACCCCATAAAGCCTTTGGTAACTTTGAATGAGAGAGTAAACATCTGGTTCTCTCGATCAAGGTTCTGTTCATCCTCTCAGCCAAGCCATTCAACTGTGGAGTTTTAGGAGGTGTGAACCGATGTCGAATACCATGCTCTTTACAATAAGCATCAAATTGACCCTGGTATTCACCGCCATTGTCTGTCCGGATGCACTTCAACTTCTTACCGGTCTCTCTTTCCACCAAGGTCAGAAATTGTTTGAAAACTTGAAACACTTGATCCTTGGTCTTCAGCGTGTATACCCATGTCTTTAGTGAATGATCATCAATAAAGGTCACGAAATATTGGGCACCACCGAGGAACTTCTTGAAAGGCCCGCATACATCTGAGTGTACCAGATCCAACACGTCTTGCTTTCTGGAAGGAGGGAATCTTTTGAATGAAACTCTGTTTTGTTTCCCAGCTAAACAGTCAGCACACTTCTTCAATTGGATCTGGTTTAGACCTGGTAAGGCGTTCTTCTTCACCAAACGCGCCATTGACTTTTCACTCATGTGGCCAAGACGTCTATGCCACAACTTGATATTGCTATCATTCTCCGCAACATTTATAACTTGTTGGGAGATGTTTGCCTGGGTCACGTACAACTTTGACTGCTTCGTGCCCCACGCCACCACCAATGAGCCTTTCGTGAGCTTCCATTGGCCATTATGAAAGGTATTGCAGTAACCTTCCTCATCAAGCTTGTTTACGGAGATCAGATTCAGGCGCATATCTGGAACATGCCCGACATCTCTTAAAAGTAGCTTCATCCCATTCATGGTCTCTAGGCAAACATCTCCTTTGCCTACAACTGTTGAGAAATTGGCATTTCCCATCTTTACACGACCGAAGTCTCCAGGTGTGTAAGATGAGAAGAGTTCTCTCCGTGGCATTGCATGAATGGTAGCTCCACTATCAATCACCCATGTCGTCTCTTGGGTTGTCAAATTGATAATGTCGTCATCGTAGACAATGTTAAACTCACCAAAGGAGTTCGCTTCATCATCACTGCTTTCTTCGGGTTTCTCCTTTTTGCCTTTGTTCTTCTTCTGGTCATTTTGGAACTGTCGGCAAAATCTTTTGATATGGCCCTTCTTTTTGCAGTAATGGCACTCAACATGTGCAAATTTGTTGGATCTACCTTTGCTCTTATCTCTGTTACTCTGGCCCTTGTTTTGACTTCTCCCCCTAGTCGTAACAACCAACACCTCTCTGATGAAGAAGATGATCCTTGTGATCGGCGTCTCATTTCTTCATTTAGAATGCCACTTTTGACTGTCTCCATGTTTACCACACCGTTGGGTGCAGAATTGGTGATTGAAACCTTCAAGGTTTCCCATGACTCTGGGAGTGTTGCCAGCACCATAAGAGCAAGTACCTCGTCATCGAACTTTATGCCCATTCCTGACAACTGGTCGACAATCCCTTGTATTTCATTAAGGTGATCTGCCACAGTTGTTCCTTCTACATATTTTACTTGCATTAATTTTGTCAAGTAAAATAATTTGTTGTTACCCGTTTTAGAGGCATACAACTCCTCGAGCTTGTTCCATAACGACCTTGCATGTGTCACACCAGAAATGTGGTTGTACACATTATCTTCAACAAATTGTCGTATGTAGCCACACACTTGGTTGTGCTCAAATTCCCAGTCCTCGTCTGACTTGTCTTCAGGTTTCTGAGCACTGAACACCGGCAGGTGCATCTTCGTCACGAACAGGAGATCCTTCATCTTGTTTCTCCATAAGTGGTAATTTGTGCCGTTTAGGTTGACCATCTTGCTTGTCCTTGCCTCCATATTTCCGTCGGTGAATAGTAACCGTAGATATGAATAGTGCCCGTATGGATGAATAGTACCCGTACGTATGAATAGTACCGTACGTATGAGTAGTATTCTAACCAAAGCTTCTAACAATTGTTAGGACCCGGTGGCTCTGATACCACTTGTTAGGACCCGGTGGCACTAAACACTTCTTCACAGTGGGGAAAATAAATGATCAACGAAAAATAAATGACACAAAGAATTTAACGTGGTTCACCTAAAACGTTTAGGCTACGTCCACAAACCCAGCACCAACTTCCACTAAAACTTTTAGTAGGCTTACAAAGAGAGACTTCTCCAATAATTTGGAGGTACAACAATTTCCCGAGCTCTACCCAAAATAGTGGCGCACACAAAAGTGTTTTCCGAAAATACTCGACTAGTATTTTACTCACTATTTTGTCACTCCCCCTTTAGAAAAACTTCCTAAAGAAAAACTCTCTCTTTCTTTCTCTCTAACTCTTATACTTGAGTTATTGAATGTTTTTGGTGTGTTTAAAACAATGAGATGAAGGGGTATTTATAGTTTTGAGATAGGGACCAAAAGTGCAAATCTCACCTATCAAGAAGGATCAATTTGCAATATTCCCATCTCACCTACCATTTATTGATGTCATTGCTTACATCAATAAGCAAATTGGAGGAAGCTTCTAACAGGTTAGAGAATCTTACCCAAATAGGTATTATTTGTAGCACTTCCTTATTAAAGTCAAAATCAGTATTCCATACTTTCATTATAATTGGCTTGTTGTTTGACATGTGAGGTCCAAATATAACACTTCATTTCTATCATTAATGAAATTGAAACTCACCACAAAGTAACCATCATTATGGAAGTAAACTTTTGGCTTCGTTGCAAAGTTCCATTCAAATGCAATGAATCTCTCCATAACACCTATAGTTGGGGTACTTCTAACTACATATAGAATCAAAGCTTGTTTCCACTTTTAATTTGCATTTCCTCCTCTACTTCTTCCTTTCTCAACTCAACTATCACCTCCCCATTTTAGTAGTTGGGGCGATGAAACTCAGATCCATCCCTTTCGCCGCCATTTTGTTCTCTACAACCGATTTGCCCACTTTTTTTTTGCTCTAGCTCAATCTTCTCATTAACTATTATATTTTGTTTATGTTCCATGTTTTCCTTGTCCTTAATTTCCCCAGATCCCCGGCAATTGCACTTGAATTACTCAAATGCATGGCAGTTTGCTTTGACTGTGTATCCGCCTCAATTACTCTACCTTCATTAGATTTCTTCTCACTTAGTATTATCAGATTAATGTTCATAGTAGGAGGAGTTTTCATACCTTTCTTCATTGCTGTTAACAATGGCCACTGTTCCATTGAATTTTCCTCTTCAGTTTGTGAATTCTGAGTTTTCAGCTCACTATTCTAGATTCTACTGCTTGTTCCTGCTAGATCCATCCTCTAAATCGCGCCTGCATTTTTCTTAGGTCTGCCCCTCCCCATTAATGAACATCGTACGTTAGCAACCACGCTTATCGTGTGCCGAGAGCAAAGGAGAAGAGGGTCTGATCGATTACAAATTAGATTTAATATAACTTATCCAACGGTTAAATGAATTTTCTTTTTGTCCGTTTCCAATATCTTCCTTTTTTTTTTCTAAAATAATTTGGTTCAAATTGGAGATAATATAGATGTTTACTATCCATTTTATCCGCTTTCAATAAAGAAATATGTTAAAACTGTAATAGATCGAGGAAAAATATTTGGAAAAATCGATACAGGAAGAAATTTTTAACAGTGTAGAAGAATTTGTAAATCTTCAAGTGAGATTGGAAGAACAATGTAGAAGAATCTTCTCTTCTTTTTTCCTTTTCAATGGGACAGCCATGGAGATTGCATCAGAAAGTAGGAGCAGTTGTTTAGAGTTTCTATTTCTTTTATTTGAACTGAAGGTGGATGTCTGGGCCTTTTGGTGGTCGGCAAAAATGGAGATAACGACAAGGCGATGGAAGGTGAGTAATGGTGGTAGAACGGTAAAAACTAGGTTATATTTTTTGTCTATCTATAATTTTTTTCTTGAATATGTGTACGTTAATGGATGAAAGATGAAAGAGAAATGTTGATGAAGGAAGAGATATGAGCCGAAAAGCTCTAATGAAGGCACGATAAAGCCTGAAGGAGATGGGTTCCTTTCCATTTCTGTTTTTTTTCTAAACCAAAAAAAAATTTGGGTGGGGTTTGTTTTTGTTTTTCATTTTTTTATGTCAATAACACGTGTTGTTGTATGAGTGGTGCGTGAAAATACACATTTTGAAAAACTAGTAAAAAAAAGTGGTGTGTTTTAGAGAAATGTGTAAGGTAATTTTCTTTCGCAGCAAATGTGAAACATGCATTTGGTCCGTAGCTGCGGGTAACCTATGAATTTTGCCAAATAAATAAAAAAGAAAATGCCGAGTCAAACATGACATATTCAAATCGATTTACCCCTCCAAATTATTTGGATGCTGCCGTCTAATGCCGGTTCTTTTAGCAAAAAGACTTAGGGTGTGTTTGGTACGAAGGAAAACATTTTCTGGAAAATGTTTTCCAATTTTCCCATGTTTGGTTGGCTTAAATGTTTTGGAAAATATTTTCCTTATCAATTCATTTTCCTCCAATTGGAGGAAAATGTTTTCCTTATCAAAAGAAGGGAAAACATTTTCCAAAGCTCCTTCTCAACCATTCTCACCCTCACCAACCCACCCCACCCCCTCTCCAAAAAACAGTTTTTTTTTTAGAAAAATTTCAGTTTTTCCGTTACCATCCACCCTACTACCCCTCCACCCCACCCCGCAAAAAAAATTTCTTTTACCTTAATTTTTTTCTATAATTTTAAATTTCTATTTTCTTATTTTTCTGCACCACCCACCCCGGCCCCAGCCCCACCCCCTCCCCGCCCAGCCCCACCTCCCCCCCGAAAAAATTTTAAAATATATTTTTCAGTTTTTAATTTTATTATTTATCACTTAAAGACTCAATATTTTACAAGTTCCAAAATTATGAGTTCGGAAGTTTGCGGGTTTAGAAATTATAAATTTACCGATTCGAAAATACGCAATTTTTGCGTTAAAAAGTAAAGCATCACATTAGTTCCTTTAGATTGTGTCAATTTTTAGAGACTTCGGGAAGGGGAGGGGTGGGGGAGGTGGGAGGGGGAGGGGTAGGAGAGTTGCAAAAAAAATATTTTTCTAAAAAAACTATTTTTTACTCTCTAACCAAACATAGAAAATATTTTCCGGAAAATATTTTCCACTTACCAACCAAACAAGAGAAAATAAGTGATAAAATCACTCATTTTCCATGAAAATATTTTCTAGGAAAACATTTTCCATGAAAAACATTTTCCTTCGTACCAAACACAACCTTAAAGACACTCAAACTTTGGCAAATATTACCGGCTTGATCAATGGTTTCCAAGATCAAACGGTACGAAGACAAGCCACGTGGCAGTATCTCAAGAGACTAGCTGTAACTGACGCACGATTCTCTCGCTTATATTAAATGTGAGAGGAGGAGAGCAAAATGCAATTCGCATTGCTCTGTGACTGTGCTTTTGCTGTGAACAATTCACTCTCCTCTTTTCAATTTTCCTCCTCTGTTTGTATCAATGGCGGCGGCAATTCGATACTTTGTGTTGAACACTGGTGCTAAGATGCCGTCAGTAGGTTTGGGAACGTGGCAGTCCGATCCTGGCGTCGTCGGCCAGGCCGTTGAGATTGCTATCAAGGTATGTTTACTCTCTCTCACCATATATGTGTGTACGTGTTTGAACATTAGTTTCTGTCTATGTAGATTTAATTATTTAGGAATTAAAAAGTTGATGCTCTTAATTTTTTATTGTTCGATCTAACGTTAGCAGAAATTCTGTAGATAATGTTTGATATATAGGTATTTGTTTATTGCATGCTTTATGTATTTTGCGACTCATGGCGTTTTTTTATTTAAAGCTTTTCTTGACTATACTTTATGTAAGTATGATTTTATTGTGACTTAAAATTCTTATTTAGATTAATTTTTAATATGTTAATTTTCGAGTTTTATGCATTATTTATGCTCTGTTTTTTAAATATATCAAAAATAAACTTTGATAGACTTATATCCTGTTCCTTTGAGCTAATGTCTAATCCATTATATAGAAAATGCCTTCTGCTTTTGAAATACAGTGCAAACGATCCTTATCAAAAAATGCAGTTAAACACTTGTTAACTTTTGTTTAGTTTTGTGGTTATGAATTAGTTTTAGGAATAAAAAAACCAAACAACTCATGCGAATAAAGATGGATTTATGTCTTTTGCTATGTTGTTGTGCTGGTTCTTGTCCTTACTTTGGTATCCTAAGCTGACTATGGAGGGGTTTATGCCTCAGAACATTAAAAAACGTTAGGAAAATTAAAATAGTCACGTACTATACTTCTCCGTCCCATTTAATGAGGTGGTGTTAGATTGGAGAGAAAGACTTTTCAAAATTTGTGATTTAAAACAAGTCATAGACATTTGTTTGGTTATAAATATCTCATTAAGGGTAAAATGAAGTTTAAAGTTAAATTATTTCTAAATATAGAAATGCGTCGTTATTTTTGGGACAAACTACAGGGAAAATTGTGCCACATAAAATGCGATAGGAGTACTATGTTGGAATCAGAAATAGTGCTAAATTTCTAAGTCTTTAGGTGCAAGAAGATTAAACAGCTAGTATTGAGGGCAGAAAGATTGTCTTTGGTAATCAGTTGTGTTCTTTCTGGACGTTGTTTTTGTTTATATGAAGAATTTGAAGACAATGAGTAGAAGTTCTTACTTTTGGTGGTTAGATTCAGAAGTAGTAGATTCATTTTCTGAATGCTTTTCGCTTTTAATATTTCTTTACTAGAGTAATTGTAAAAGATAAAATTGGTATCCCATTCAAATGTGGTAAAAAAAAAGTGAAAGAAATATCTCTTCCTACATATGCTGAAATTGTGCATGGGTCTTAAAGCGCATTGTTCTTCTGGAGAACTATTTTCCATATCGTAGTTCTTACTCATAATTGGCAAAATAGATGGTACATGCTGCTTCGAAAGTAACTTTGGTGTAGTCCTAAGAATTCAACAACTTTAAAGTCTCACTTGCACCTTAGTGATTTTGGTATTCTGACCCAATTTAGACCTAATTATTCTCTTCTTCTTTTTGCTACAGGTGGGCTACCGGCATATTGATTGTGCTCGAATTTATAAAAATGAAAAGGAGGTAATTTGGCTTAAATCTTTCTAAGCTTTCATCGTATTGAAGTGAAGGATTCACTCATCTAAATGCTTAATTTGTTTAAGAAGTGACACTTTTATTTATTTATTTTATATCTGCAACATGCCCCTTATCTTAAATTTTTATAGAAGCAACAATTCTATTTATTTATTTTATATCTGCAATGCACCCCTTATTTTATATCTGCAACACACCCCTTGATATGGGCCAGATTCATATTAGGGACAAACATGTGGGAATAATCTGTTGGAAATAACATGTGGAAATAATCAGTTTGCGGATGATGTTAAACAGTATGACTATCTCGTTTGAAAGGTTTTTTGTCCATTAGAGAGTGACACTTATTTATCTCCAAATGAAAGAAAGTAAAAATCAATAACTTGGAGCTTTTGTAACCAGTGGATGTCTTGCATCGCGACGGTGTGATGGAGGGATTAATGAGGCTTTTACATATCTTGTTTACTGTTCCTGAATATTGTTGCCATGTGGAAAGTAATGGTTGTTATGTTAAGATCTGAAAATTAGTACATATGTAAATTAGTCATAAGGTGGCACTCTAGGTGCCCTATTGGTGTCATTAGCTGATGGACATTCCACCTATTTGCTAGTTTTGTCTGGCTCATGCAATGTTTAGGTCTTACGGGAAAATCTAGTGTCAATCGTTGATGTTTTGGGATTCATCGTTTACCTAGGGAAAGGTGATCAATTATTATCATTCTTTTTCAGATCAATCTATTGTTAACATTTTCTGGTCAGATTTATTCTATCTGTTCAAACCTAGTTTCATTTCATTAGAAAGCATGGTCTGGTTTCTAGATTAACCTGTCACTAAGTACATTTCCTTGTCTAATTTTTTTTCCTTCAAAGATTGGTGAAGTTTTGAAGAGGCTGTTTAAAGATGGTGTTGTCAAGAGGGAAGAGCTCTTCGTTACATCCAAACTCTGGTAATTAATCCGAACATTCCTACAACAACTTACCTCCTTGTTCCTCGCCCTACAATTTGAATTTGCTGAGTCAATTGCTTTCCATTATGAATTTGACTTGTTTAACTTTGGTGGAGTTATTCTCATCAAGCATTAACCATCACTCTTTTGTTTAGCATCGCTGAGTTCTCTCTTTTATTGTACTATATGTTTTCTTATAGCTTGGTAATTCATTAACTACTTCTAACCTAGCTTTTAGCAATAGCTGTTCTGGTGGGGCCTCTGGTTTTTTCATCATTGGGATCTCGATTGTTTTTAGGATACTCATACATTCAGGGGGTGTTAACTTTTGTAGGAACACTGATCATGCACCTGAAGACGTACCCGTGGCACTAAACAGAACTCTAGAAGACTTGCAGCTGGACTACGTTGATCTGTACCTCGTAAGTACTGCCAAACAGGAAGCTTTCTTGCTGCTAGTGTTTCTAAAGTTGCCAACCAGTTCAAATCTATATCTCTAAATAAATATAGATACTTCTTAGAAGCATTTGCTGCAATATGCGCCCATCTTCCCTTAAGTAGATGCCCCGGAACTAAATTTAAGAGCTGCCGTGAAGCTCCTGAGATCTTTAAATAGTGCCATTGGACTTGTACATGTCTTGGAAAGAATTTTAGCATCAAAAGAGGGTTCATTAAATTGCCAAATTTAAGTGGTTTACCTGTTTCCTCGTTTTTGGTATTAAATGGTGTTGTTCTGGTAAAAATGAACTGAGACTTAATTTCCTGTTTTCCTCCCGTTTTTTCTTTCCGGTTATGTGGCTTTTGTAGATGCATTGGCCTGTCAGTATGAAGCCTGGTTCGGCTGACTTTAAACCTGAAAACCTTATGCCAACAAATATACCTGGCACATGGCAAGCAATGGAAAAACTTTATGATGCCGGGAAGGCTAGAGCTATTGGTGTTAGCAATTTCTCTACTAAGAAACTGGGAGATCTTTTGCAAGTAGCTCGTGTTCCTCCTGCTGTCAACCAGGTGGAGTGCCATCCTTCATGGCAACAAGCCAAATTGCGGGAGTTCTGCAAATCCAAGGGAGTGCACCTCTCTGTGAGTTCATTTCTAAAGCACTTCTAGTTCTTGTGTACATTGTGGCCAATTTTTCTTTCGATTTTTGTCCCTTTTCCATTTTCATTTGATTGCTATGAGAAATTGTTTGCAGGGGATGTATTTATTTGTCCCATTACTGTGGCTGTTGGTATCTATTGACTAATCGTCTGTGATTTCATGAGTGGATTGTCAATGAGTTGTTTTTGTTTTTACTCCTTTCTGACACCTTTTTATTTCAGGCCTATTCGCCGCTTGGTTCTCCAGGTACAACATGGCTTAAAAGTGATGTACTAAAGCAGCCAGCTGTAGTTTCAGTTGCTGAGAAATTGGGCAAGAGTCCTGCTCAGGTTTGTCTTCGTTGGGGCATTCAAATGGGTCAGAGTGTACTTCCTAAGAGCACACATGAAGCACGGATCAAAGAGAATCTTGATGTGTTGGACTGGTCAATACCTGATGATTTGTTTGCCAAATTCTCTGAAATTTCACAGGTAAATTCTTTCATGGTATGGCAATTTCTTTTGATATTGCTGAGATTGAATAGTAAGTTTGTTTACTCTTATCATATTGATTTCAAATTTAAAAGTGGAGATGGACCTAGAAATTGGGCATATATCTTCTCTGTAGATAGCAATATCCACGTTCCAAGGAAAGAACAATAGAGAAAGAAACACAAACAAGACTTGCATTGTGCATTCGAAATGCCTGTTGAACTTGTAGGCATGAGTGCTTTGATACCTTTAGCAGTGACATTCATATAATTTACAAATAGACACTTTGATACCTCTAAGTAGTGACAGATATGAGTGCCAAATGAACGGCTAATATGCATAGCCATATACTTCCATGTGCTAGTTAGACAACCATCCCCTTCCCTCGGTACCAAAAGCAAACAGAAGACCCTTGGAGCGGTACATATTGCCTCTCTAGGCTCCATACTTAACTTCCTTGATGGTTGAGATAAGTGGCTATATAAAGCCTTTTACCAGATATTTTCGTTAAGAATGCAGTTCATGGATTATTGACATTACTGATCATTATGCAGGCAAGGCTGCTGAGAGGCACTTCATTTGTTCACGAGACTTATGGCCAGTACAGAACACTCGAAGAGCTATGGGATGGTGAGCTCTAAGGTCTCAGTCAGAATTAGCTGTTGAAAATAGGCAAATCTCAGTATCTCATAGATATAGGCTTCTTGTGCACTTCCTTTGCTTCGAACTTTGGAGATCGGCCAATGTCAACCCATTTATCTCGTAGATGTAGGCTTCTTGCATCCCTCTATTGCCTTGCTGGAAACCATTCAAGAATCTTGCGGATTCTACTAAACGTTACTCAAAACATTTGATTTACTGGGATATACCCCTAAATGATCAACTTTTGTGATCATATTTATTATATAGTCAAATACTATGCTTTATCGGACTGTGGAAAGAATTAAGAACTTAAATTTCTGCAGCAGACGTGAAAAGAAAAAGAAAAAAAAAGGCAGAACAGTAACTGAAGTATCCAATTATTGACGAGTTACATTTTCATTTTGTGTGTCGCTCTAATTTTCTCTTGGCAATGAGCATGTTTCTCAAAACCTCTTGAATCGAGGGTTGGAGAGCTGACGCATGACACATGAAAACTTTCTCATAGGCCATAGTAGGGTTGTACAGAGAAAATCGATAAATCGCATCAAACCGATAATCTGACCTGATCATGGGTTGGTTTGACTTGATTTGGTGTTGGAAAAAATAACCCGATCATAACTGGTTTGATTTGGTTTTAACTAAAAAATGTCATACTGAAACCAAACTAACTCGATATTACATTTATTCAATTTTTACAAATATTTTATGCATATAAATATTTATTTTTAATACAATTCATAAATATTCCTTAAATTTTTTCACAGTTATATCTTTAAAGATATTGTTTCAAGTTTAGAATTAACATTCTTAAATGGTTCAATAAATTTTATAGTTCATAAAGGTAGTAATTCAAATAAACTTTACGTCAATACTAATGCTAACTAAGAAAATTCAATTCAACACTAGAAATGACAATAGTGTGGATATCTATTGCATTGTTTATATTGAAAATGCATAACTTAGTTTATCTTTTTCTTAAGTGCTTAGTTGTGTAACTAATATTTATAGTTGTACTTATTTAAGCATGACTTATATAGTACTTTTAGATTATGTTAATATTTATCATGGCTTATTACTTAGTGATATTTTCTTTATGGATTTTAGTATTCTTGTTATTGAATATTTTAGTACAATGTTATGACGCATCTCATATTATTGTATTATTTTCTTGAAAAATACATTATATAGTTATATCCTTGTAGGATTAGAGAAGTATGTGGAGCATATATATTTATTCTATGAAGACTTATCGGAAAAAAAAACCCAAAAATCCGAAAAACCCGAGAAAACCCGAGATTGAAAAACCCGATTTCGTTGGTTTGGTTTGTTTTATAAATTTAAAAATCCGACACTATTGGTTTGTTTTGGTAATTGAAAAATCTAAACCAACCCGACCTATGTACACCGGCCTATGTACACCGCTAGGCCATAGCATGCATAAATTTCACTTGGCACTATTTATTTATATCTCAGTCTTCTCCGGTTACCGACTAACCTACGGTAATGCATGCAATGAGTTCTTTATTTGTCCGTCTGTCACAAATTATCTATTATATTTCTCTTTTTTAAGTCCTTTAAGAAATATTGATTAGAAAAAGGATATGATTATTTTACTATTATTTATGTCTTGAGATAAAATTTCTTTCTATTGAATATTTATTCTATTTATATTAACTTCAAGAACAATTATTATTAAGGGTAAAAAAGAAAAAAATAATTAACTTATTTTGAACTTTTAAAATGAAAATAATTTGAAATAATTATATTTAATAACCACGACTAGACAGATGGACCGATGGAGTATCTATTTCTTCCGAAAATAGTCATTGCTGATGGTAACATTAAATACGGTTCTTACTTCTTACTACTCAATTTAGAATGTTCTTAAACGAGCATAGAAAGCAGCTTTCTCCCGGACAATAAGGAGCAAAGTACATGGATAAACCTAAGCTCCGCACATGGATAAACCGATCACTTAAACTAAAAATAATAAATAAATATATAATTGTATATAATTAATGTATAATTTATGTATATTAATTAAAAAATTAAATAGTAAATTTAACAGGCTATTTTTGTAAAATTCCCTTCCTCATTTTGGGAAGAATGACACAAATATGATACTTTTGTGGCACTGTGATTTTTTGAATTTGCTAAGAAAATTTCGGTGAAATAGCCTCGCTTCAAAAATTTTAATGCATGCTGCTAGAAATTTAAAGTACGCATCCAGAATTTTGACGCACGCAGCCAGAATATTAAAAACTATAATTTTAAAGTATCCTACCAGAATTTCAAAGCACGCTGCTAGAATTTGAAAAGGGAAAATTTCACGTAAGAATAACTAGATTTTTTATTTTTTAATTTTATAGTTCATATTATAATTTATAATTAGCTAACCCAAAAATAATAGGGTAAAATTCAACATCCAATTCTAATAGATTCTCAAATTACTATTTAGTTTTTAAAAATTACTGCTCAAACTTTTAAGTTAATTTTGAATCAGTATTTGTGACTCAAATATTAGTTCAACAAACCAAATTCATCTGGGTGGTGAAAATTAGATTTTTAACAAGCTTAAATATATGGGTTTAAATTCCGAAATTGATTTTGTGAGAAACCTAGAGTGGGTATTACTTAGACTTGTTAGAAATAGTATAAGGAGGTTGTATATAAAATTTGAAGTCATTTAATGGAGATTTGGACTGGTTTTGAATGAGAATTGCAACTGAAATTTGGGAAGAAGTTCGTCTACGGACGTTTGTATGAAAGTGTATAATAGTGTATAAGATGTGTTTATACACTCATATAGAATATTATAAAAAATAATGCATAATTATATAAAAAGCTCACTTCGCCTTCTTCCTTGCGTCTTTTCTGAAATTTAACTCAATTTTTGCTCAAATTTACTCCAAATCACTTCAAATTAAAATTTTGAACTGCTTTTGATATTTTCAATCCATTGGAACAACACCCAATCCAAACAAGTAACAAACTCAAAAAATTATATTTTCGAATCAAAGCTTTGAATGACCTTCAATGACGGTCTTCTACTCTTTAATTTTTCACATAGCGACCAGGTGACATATGGGGATGTCACACCTCCTTTTGGCGCGCCCCCTACCCCGGAGGGTAGATGCGCAAGGGAGTTTTTCCAATTTAAGTGACAATGTTCGAAACGGGATTATTCTATTTATTTCAGAGTCGCCACTTGGAATAAATTAAAGTGTCCCAAGTCACCGATTTATTTAAATCCCGAATCGAGGAAATTTACGACTTTCCAAATGAAGTCTGCGAACCAGAAATTCTAAGTAAGGAATTCTATTGACCCGAGGGAAGGTGTTAGGCACCCCCGGATCCCGTGGTTCTAGCACGGTCGCTTCAATTATTATAAATGGCTAAAAATATTTGATTTTATACATGTTTATAAATTATGTGCTTTGATTAAACTTTAAACCGCTTTAAACTGTTAACTTTGCATTTTATTCTTATTTTTTGGATTTAAATGCGAATGGTCCATATTTATTTCTATGAAGTAATCTAATCATATGAATAACTTTACAACCATAATAGTATTTTAAACATGTATTGGCAACAAATGGGTTTCCATTGTAGCACTACGAGAAAGCTAATATCTTAAATAGGCTTAAGCTAACACTTCTAAACAAACTGTTTATCTAATATCGCGAAACAAATTCAGTCCAAAATTGAATAGTTTTAAAACAGTTTACACTCCGTTATAATCACATGAATTCAACATATGCTATAAAAATGTTAAGCTAATACAAATGTGACTTAATATCAATCTTTTGGGGGTGACTCCCAGGATGACGTTTTATTTCGAAAATCCGATCTCTCGGAGCAAATGGTTACATCAGTTATGTTTCGAAGACATACCTGGAATTCGAAATCAAAATGGAGGAAAGGATCAGTAAACAGAGCAACAGTAAGCAGCAACAAAAGCCCAGGCAGCAAACGGAGAAACAAAAATAAGCTTCAAACCAAATGAAACTCCAGTAAAATAACAGGGGATCCGGGATCGAAAAGCAGCAACAAAAACACAGCAAACAGAATCTCGGCAAGCCAACAAAACGGAAGATTCCAATGAAGAAAACAAATGGCCAAGGATTCTTAAAAGATTGCTCCGAACCAAGAAAAGCACTCGAATAGAATGAGTAGGTAATTACAAAGAGACAATAGAACAAAAGGATGGTTTCCTTAAGCTGCCAGAAATGAAAATTGAAGCAAACAAACAGAATACGCCCAATGCGTGTTTGAAGACTCTACTCCAATAAAAAAACTTCTGTTTTCACTCTATATTTTCTCACTGTTTTCTCTCTGTGAGTGTGTTCTGTGTGTATTCTCCAGAGAGTATCCTAATGTCTATGTGTATACCTCCAATCTGTTTTTTCAAGGCTGTCAATGTGTGTGTAGTATACTGCCAGTGTCTTTTCCAGAGAGTCTCCCCTTCATTTTATAGCCTTCAAAACTCAAATCATCAACATATTTAATTACCCCAGATCTGTCCAGCACATATTATTCTCTCCTTTTTGCACTTTTCAGCTGTATAAGCATGCCTCTACCCTTTAAACAGCCCTAAAGTGCAGAAACTATATGGGATACCTGCTGTCCAGCAGGTTCCACCGCCTAAACATGTGCCTTGCACCCTCAAATTTCTATCCTAAGCTAAACAACTATATCCAATCAGTTTTTATTAACTAACAGCTAGTTAAACTCTATGATTCAATCAGCTATAACCAATTCCAATCCTATAACAAACTAAAAGCTTACAACCAAACACAGTTTACAATCAAACATAGTGTTGAATCAAAAAATAGCAAAAAATCTGAAATTCATTCCAATGTTCTAACAAACAAACTAACGAAACTAATCGACAAACTTCAATCAGTCGAATAACAATATGTGTAATCGATAACAAACCAATCGCAAAGAATGCACATTACCACTCTCGGCCAGAAATAAAAAAAAATGAAAAATTTTAGCTATTCGACGAAATATCGAATCGAGTTGAATTCTTATCTTCTAACAACACACTTATAACAAACAAATCAGAAAACAACAAGTCGACCAAATAAAAGGTCCCAAAAGAAGAAGAATTTGAAGATGTCCGAGGAACATCAATCAAATAAATGAAACTACGAAAAATAATTAAACCAAATTGACGAATGTAAGTAAATAATAATGGAAAAGAGATACCTTGAAACAAGAAAAATAGGGCTCGGCCGAATTGGATTCAACATGGGTTAGAGATTGTGCATTTGAAGTTAAATGGATTTTAATTGAAATGTTTTCAAGCGAAAACGTTTCAATTAAAGTCCATTGACTTCAACACTTTAATTCTTGATAAAAATCCTTAAACCCGAAATCTAGAGTTCATGACATATGGATTTAGGGCTCGACGATTTTCGGCTAGATTCGAGCAAGATGAGTCACGGATTCATGGAGGGGACGGTGAGGTGGTGGTGTGGTGTGAATTTGAAGGGGTTTGGGGTAAATCTCAATTTTCCGGCGAACTTTGAACCCTTATTCGAAGAGTTCAAAAATGAATTGAGAAAAATAGGTTAGGGATTCGGAATGGGGAGGTCTTGGAGAGTTCGGGGTGTAAAAATTAGGTGGTTTGGACCACAGCCGCCGGCGGAGGCGATTTCCGGCCGGCGGCGCACGGCGGGGACGGTGGAGGCGGCTGGTTTGTTTGAGAGAGATGAAAGGGGGCTAGGGTTTGAGGGATTTGGGAATGGGAGATGGGTTTGGGGTATTGGGGGTTTGGTATATTAAAAATTAGGTAATTAATCTGGGCCGTTGGATGAAGGAGTCCAACGGCTCAGATTAAAAATGTAGTGGGTCGGATCCGGGTATGGGGCTGGGGCGGGTAAGGTTTTATTTTTTGGGCCTGGTCTTGGTTTTGATTGTGTGGCCCAATCCGAATTACAAACCAAGTTTTAATTATTTCCTCCCTCTTAATTTAACTCCTAGTTTATGAGAAAAAAAAAATAATAAAAATCCTAACTACACTAAAAAAAATCAAGTCAAATTAACTAATACTAATTATACTAACACTCTTTATATACAATTAAATATCAATTAGACATAAATCAAACGACTAAGCACTCAAATGTTAAAAAATGTAAAAAGATGAATTATTTTTGTGATTTTCATTTTGTAAGATGAAATTAATTACTCCTAATTTCCAAGTTAGATCAAAAAATGTAAATATGGCCTATTTTTGTATTTTTTATTAATTTAAACACATATAATCATGCATATACAAATGCAAACAAATACCAAAAATAACACAAAAAATTCACGAAAATACACACCATAAAATAGACAATTTTTGTTTTGATTTTGTGGAAGTAATTCGTGTTAGGCAAAAATCACGTGCTCACAAGCAATGGGATCGCCATGTCCATCGAAGAGTTTTCGTGCAAAGATAACTGAGCAAATACGAGTGATTTTTGCCCATTTGAATACTTCGTGTGAAGCATTTTGAAAAAGTTTGACCGAGCCTTTGCTTCGGAGGCCTCCTACATATCCTGGGCTAAACAGGAATCAGGTCAATGTAGTTCGGGAAGTTTTGGTAGCTGGGACTACCGTGGACTGACACTTTGCCGTTACTGTTGCTATCGTTGCTGCATGCTGCTGTTTACTGCTTACTGATCTCCTTATTACACCGAAAGAGAAATTAAGGCTAAACTAGCTATGCTATCAAACTAATGAGTTACAAGATTCCTATCTATGATTCTCTTGAAAACTTGATCTTGAATCTTAGCTGATTTGCTGTAGACCTCGATCTGAATCTTGATGCTCCACAAGCTGTACGTGCTTGTTTATTTCTGTAACATTGAGTGAAACAGAGTCGGCGGAGCTTGTTACTTCAATCATCTTTTGGGCAATCGTGCCTTTGTTTACTCCAGCATTTGAACTCTTTTCTTTTGGTTCTTTTCTTCTTTTCTTCACTCTGGATTGATGTTCCATTTGTAGGTTATCTCGATCCTTGCGTCCCGAGGTCAAACCTATTTAGACAACAAAACAAACAAACGAACGAAATTTTTCTGCCCCAGTTTTGCTAGGAAAATTTCGTGAGTTAGTTGTGACACAGAAAACGATTAAAAAGACTCTTTGGTCTTGGGTAAGAAAATCACAATTTCACAAATAAACGTTCCACGGCTTTCTGGCCGGGATTTTGAAGAAGAGTTTCACGGCTTTCTGGCCGGAATTCAAACAATATCTAACGGTTTTTTGGCCGTCAGATCCTCGGTTTTTTGGCCGGGGTAAAAGTAAATGGCTCCGCAGTTTTCTGACTGGGGAGATCCTCGGTTTTTTGACCGGGGATAAGAGTTTCACGGCTTTCTGGCCGGAATTCAAACAATGCCTAACGGTTTTTTGGCCGTCAGACCCTCGGTTTTTGGCCGGGGTAAAAGTAAATGGCTCCGCAATTTTTTGACTGGGGAGATCCTCGGTTTTTTTTTTTTTGACCCGGGATAAAAGTTTCACGGCTTTCTGGCCGGAATTCAAACAATATCTAACGGTTTTTTTGGCCGTCAGATCCTCGGTTTTTGGCCGGGGTAAAAGTAAATGGCTCCGCAGTTTTCTGACTGGGGAGATCCTCGGTTTTCTGACCGGGATAAAAGTTTCACGGCTTTCGGCCGGAATTCAAACAATATCTAACGGTTTTTCGGCCGTCAGATCCTCGGTTTTTTGGCCGGGGTAAAAGTAAATGGCTCCGCAGTTTTCTGACTGGGAGATCCTCGGTTTTTTTTGACCGGGGATAAAAGTTTCACGGCTTTCTGGCCGGAATTCAAACAATATCTAACGGTTTTTGGCCGTCGGATCCTCGGTTTTTTGGTCGGGGTAAAAGTAAATGGTTCCGCGGGTTTTCGACCGGGAGATCCTCGGTTTTCGACCGGGATAAAAGTTTCACGGCTTTCGGCCGAATTCAAACAATATCTAACGGTTTTTGGCCGTCGGATCCTCGGTTTTTGGTCGGGGTAAAAGTAAATAGCTCCGCAGTTTTCGACGGGAGATCCTCGGTTTTTTGACCGGGGATAAAAGTTTCACAGCTTTCGGCGGAATTCAAACAATATCTAACGGTTTTTGGCCGTCGGATCCTCGGTTTTTGGCCGGGGTAAAAGTAAATGGTTCCGCAGTTTTCGACTGGAGATCCTCGGTTTTCGACCGGGATAAAAGTTTCACGGCTTTCGGTCGGAATTCAAACAATATCTAACGGTTTTTGGTCGTCGGATCCTCGGTTTTTGGCGGGGTAAAAGTAAATGGCTCACGAGTTTTCTGACCGGGAGATCCTCGGTTTCGACCGGGATAAAAGTTTCACGGCTTTCGGTCGAATTCAAACAATATCTAACGGTTTTTGGCCGTCGGATCCTCGGTTTTTTGGCCGGGGTAAAAGTAAATGGCTCCGCAGTTTTTTGACTGGGAGATCCTCGGTTTTCTGACCGGGGATAAAAGTTGCGCGGCTTTCCGGCCGGAGTTCAAACAATATCTAACGGTTTTTTGGCCGTCAGATCCTCGGTTTTTTGGCCGGGATAAAAATAAATGGCTCCGCAGTTTTCTGACTGGGAGATCCTCGGTTTTCTGACCGGGATAAAAGTTTCACGGCTTTCGGTCGGAAAGACCCTCGGTTTTTCCGACCGGGGTCCAAACAGATATTGGACTGATATGATTCTCTTTTTTTTTTTTTTTTTTTTTGTGTTTCCATTTTCTTTTCTTTTATTCTTCTTTTTGGTCCTTCTTTTAGGTTTTTTTTTTTTTTTTTTTTTAATCATCCACAAATGCATAAGATAAAGCTTTTGAAAAGAAACTTCCTTTTTATGCGCTTTCCTTGTTCCAGAGCCATTTCAATGCTTGCGTACTCCACTTCCTTGGGTTATACCTTCTTCTTGTACAATCAAGTAGACCTGCTTTTCAACAAAGAATATTTTATTAGTTGAAAAAGTGGTTGACTTTGTGGCCTTGATTATCTTCATTGCTTGATCTTTGCCCCATTTCCATTGAGAACTTTTCTACCAACTGTCTTTGGGGTGACTTCTTTTCAAACTGACCGGGTTCATCCTCGGGATTCCACGAGAATTTTCTGTGTAGGTTCTATCCTTTTGCCTCATTCCGTCTCTTCTAAGACCTTAGCCTTTGATTTCCATTTTCTCTCTAACCTCCGTTTCCTTGGAAACAATCGATCATTACGATCAGTTGGGATTGGATCAATACAACAATTGAGGCTGGGTATCTTTCTTCAACTTTTTTTTTTTTTAACAGACGGAGTCATGTGAAACCGGTCCTGCCGCCTTTCTTTGTAATAATTTCAGAATTAAAATTAAACCGAAAGGGATTCAAAGAATAACTATACAAAAAAAAAAAAAAAAAAAAATGAGTTTAAAAAGAAACGTCCCTTTCGGGAAAAAGAAAGACTTATCTGGGATGCATGTTGACTCCAAATAAACATGACATGCTTCTTGGACTGGACGCCTGACCCACATAAAATTTCCAACTTCTTATGAACCCATTGATTCGCAATTTCAAAACCAGGGAATCTTGCCAAAATTCTTTAGTGAATGGACGTCTTTCTTTTGGTCGGTGGCGCCTTTTGCGGGTTTCCGCCAATCGATCCCTCTCATTTCTCTTCTCACTGCCGCCTGATAGCACTCTTTGCGAGTTTTTACCAATAGGCTCTCTCATTTTGTATTTCTCTACTTCCATCGTCTTATGGTGCCCGAAGGTTTTCACCAATAAGACTCTCTCATTTTATTTCTTTTCATTCCAGGAACCTCGGATCGCAACAATGATGTTCTCACAACTTCCAATCGATCTTGAAGGACTTGTACTCGGTTCGGGTAACAAGAATTGTAAACAAAATTACAACTTTGGAATCATCTTGACGGATCTTAAACAGAATCAAAAATATCATCTGCCCCAGTTTCATTTTTGGGGAAACCGGGATTTTTGATTTGGTGTGACTGAACCTCAGGGAGAGGTTGCCTACGTATCCTTTCGGAATCAAGTCAGAACGTAGTTCAGGAACTTTGTTTTTGTTTTGTTTTGTTTTTTTTTTTTTTTTTTTTTTTTGGTTTGGTTTGGATTCCAAAGAGGGTAGCCAAAGAAAAGTAACCGGCTCAAAGGGTTTACAAAAAGGGTTGGTAGTGTTTGGGTAGCGGGAATAAAAGCCTTCAATCATTTCGATTTGCGAGGACCTCATTGAAGCAAATTCAGACATAATACCTTTTCACAGCATCTACATTCACAGCCGTTTCAGGATCTTTTCCTTCCATGTCTCCCAAGTATAATGCTCCTCTTGGCAGTATCTTCCTAATGATGTATGGTCCTTTCCAATTAGGAGCGAATTTTCCTTTCGCTTCCTCATGATGTGGAAGAATGCGTCTTAAAACCAACTGACCTACTTCGAAATTTCTCGGTCGTACTTTCTTGTTGTAAGCACGAGCCATTCTTTGTTGGTACAGTTGTCCATGACAGACCGCAACCATTCGCTTCTCATCGATCAAAGTTAATTGTTCCAAACGAGTCTTAACCCATTCGCTATCTTCAATCTCTGCTTCAACAATTGTACGAAGCGAAGGGATTTCTACCTCTGCCGGTATCACAGCCTCAGTTCCATAGACTAGCAGGTATGGAGTTGCTCCCACCGATGTGCGTACTGTAGTACGGTATCCCAGTAAAGCGAACGGTAATTGTTCATGCCATTGTCTAGAACTTTGGATTGTTTTTCTCAAAATCTTCTTAATGTTTTTGTTTGCTGCTTCCACGGCACCATTGGCTTTGGGCCGATAAGGGGTGGAGTTCCTATGCGTTATTTTGAATTGCTCGCATATTTCTTCCATCAAATGACTATTCAGGTTCGCAGCATTGTCTGTGATGATAGTTGCAGGTATACCAAAACGACAGATAAGATTTGAGTGTACAAAATCCACCACCGCTTTCTTGGTGACTGATTTGAGAGTGACGGCTTCGACCCATTTTGTGAAGTAGTCGATAGCCACCAATATGAATCGGTGTCCATTCGAAGCTTTCGGCTCAATCGGGCCGATGACATCCATTCCCCAAGCGACAAATGGCCACGGTGCTGACATAGGATGCAACTCAGTTGGAGGTGCATGAATCAGATCTCCATGTACCTGGCATTGATGACATTTTCGGACAAAACCGAAACAATCTTTCTCCATGGTCATCCAATAATAACCCGCTCGAAGGATTTTCTTGGCCAAGACATACCCATTCATATGAGGTCCGCATACTCCTGCATGTACTTCGTGCATGATTCTTCCTGCTTCTTCGGCATCAACACACCTTAAAAGGTTAAGATCCGGGGTTCTTTTATACATGACCTCGCCGCTCAAAAAGAAACCACCTGCATGTCTCCTAATGGTCCTCTTTTGATCTCCAGTAGCATGTTCTGGGTATTCTTGCGTTTTCAGAAATCTCCCGATATCGTAATACCATGGCTTGACGCTCGGTCCTTCTTCGATTGCATTGCAATAACCGTGGCTTTCCCTGATTTGAATTTCCAAGGGATTGACATGGGCGTTGCCCGGATAAGGTAGCATTGAAGCTAAAGTGGCAAGTGCATTAGCTAGTTCATTGTGACATCGTGGGATATACCTGAACTCTATCGATGCAAATCGCTTGCCAAGAATGTTCACGTGCCTGTCGATAAGGGAGGAGTTTAACGTCTCGAGTTTCCCATTCACCTTGAGATTGTTTGATAATTAGATCCGAATCTCCCATGATCAACAAATCTTCGACACCTTGATCAATTGCCATGTTCATACCCATGATACAAGCTTCATACTCAGCCGTATTGTTTGTGCAGAAGAAACGGAGCCTAGCCGTGGCCGGATAATGCTGACCAGCAGGAGAGATCAAGATTGCCCCGATCCCTACACCTTTAGCGTTTACCGCTCCATCGAAAAACATTTTCCAAGCATGATTGTCGTCCGAAACAACTTCTGTCGTATTTACCTCTTCATCAGGAAAGTAGGTATTCAATGGTTGATACTCTTCGTCGATCGGGTTCTCGGCTAAATGGTCTGCCAATGCTTGGGCCTTCATTGCCGTGCGAGTGACATAGACTATGTCAAACTCAGTGAGCAGGATTTGCCACTTTGCCAATCTTCCGGTGGGCATCGGTTTCTGGAATATGTACTTCAAAGGATCCAACCGAGTAATGAGGTGAGTCGTATGGGCTTGGAGGTAGTGTCTCAATTTCCGAGCGACCCAAGTTAAAGCACAACACGTTCTTTCCAGCAAAGTGTACTTGACCTCATAACTAGTGAATTTCTTGCTCGGGTAGTAAATCGCTTGCTCTTTCTTCTCTGCCGCATCACGTTGTCCGAGAACACAACCAAAAGAGTTTTCCAAGACTGTTAAATACAAGAAAAGAGGTCTCCCTGGCTCTGGCGGGACTAAGACTGGAGGGTTTGACAAATATTCTTTGATCTTGTCAAAAGCTTCTTGGCATTCAGTTGTCCATTTGATTGCAGCATCTTTCTTCAACAACTTGAATATGGGTTCACATGTGGAAGTCAATTGAGCGATGAACCTACTGATGTAGTTCAGTCGGCCTAGAAGACTCATTACATCTTTCTTTGTTCTGGGGGGAGGTAAATCCCGGATGGATTTTATCTTTGTGGGATCTAATTCAATACCTCTTCTACTGACTATGAAACCCAAAAGTTTACCTCTGACGGGACTCCAAAAGCGCATTTGGCCGGATTCGGTTTCAAATCGTACTTCCGCAACCTCTCAAAGAATTTCCTCAAGTCTCTCACATGATCGCCTTGAGTTCTGGATTTGATGATCACATCGTCCACGTACACCTCTATTTCCCGATGCATCATGTCGTGGAAAATGGCAGTCATAGCTCTCATGTACATTGCTCCCGCGTTTTTCAAGCCGAATGGCATGACTTTGTAACAGTAAGTCCCCCAAGGTGTGGTAAAAGCAGTCTTCTCGGCGTCCTCTTCATCCATCAACACTTGATGATATCCCGCATAACAATCCACAAACGATTGTATCTCATGTTTGGCACAGTTATCAACAAGGATGTGAATGTTCGGTAAAGGAAAGTTATCTTTGGGACTCGCTTTATTCAAATCTCGGTAGTCAACACATACTCGAGTTTTTCCATCTTTCTTTGGCACGGGCACAACATTAGCCAACCACGTGGTGTATTGTACCACTCGAATTACCCCTGTTTTCAACTGCTTAGTGATTTCTTCTTCGATTTTATCACTGATGTCAGTCTTGAACTTTCTTTGCTTCTGTTGCACTGGGCGACAGTCAGGGTAGATTGGTAATTTGTGCACCACTAGATCAGCTCCTAATCCCGGCATGTCATCGTAAGACCAAGCAAACACGTCTTTAAATTCAAACAAGAGTTGGATTATTGCATCTCGTGTTTTCTCATCTGTGTGGATGCTTATCTTGGTCTCTCGGACCTCTTCATCAGTTCCCAAATTAACCGGTTCGGTGTCATTCAAATTTGGCTTAGGTTTATTCTCGAAATGTTCCAATTCTCGATTTATTTCCCTAAAAGCCTCATCTTCATCGTATTCCGGTTCTTGGTTCATTATTTCCAGATTAGGTGGCGTGTTCGGATTTGAGCATGAGTTCCGCAAGCATGTCATGTTATTTAAAGCCACATTATTAGGATTGAAAAAGAAGAATAAATAACAAAATTAGAAAGAGTGCAAAATGTAAGGAAATATTTATTTTATTTTCTTGGAATTTTCTGAAAACAAACAAAATTACATCGGAGAAACCAAAAATACAAGAAAACAAAGAAAAACATCCAAGCTACGTCCTGAAGTAACTTGTGATGAAGGAAAAACGACAGGACAAATCTACCGGAACTCCCGCCTGATTGGGAAGGGTGTGGCTTTCCAATTTTGCAATTTAGCTTCAGGGCCCACATACAGCACCTCAGCGGTGCTTGTTCCTTCTCCCGATTGGACCATATTAACATCATAGAGCATTTGCCTCATGGCCCCACATATGTCTTCAATTTCCTCCGCCGTAAAGACCTCGTCTTCTTCTTCTTCACTGTACCTTGGTCGGACAAAAGTTTGGTACAGATGCGGCAATGGTTGCGGCAGAACCCATCCTTTCTCCTTTCTTTTTTTGGCCCATCTTTCATCTTCAGGGGTTGGGCGAAAGCCCACTCCGAAAAACTTTTCAGCTACAGGTAAAGTTATCAGCTTCGGCACTCCTTGTAGGGACTTTCCCAAACCTTTTCCTGGCTGGAAGCCATGTTTAATCATTTCTTTTGCCACCATGATGGAGGCATTAGACAAAAAAGGTTGGGGGAGAGGGTTCCCTTCTTCGTGTTGATCTGCCAACACAATCTCGAAGCTTGATAGACAATGTTTTCGCTTCCCGCTTCCGCTTCCAAGCAAGGTATGGATGGATCTCGATAAATTGATTGCTCATCTTCCCCGTGGACCACGATCTCTTGTCCCTTGTGCTCAAATTTCAACATCCGATGGAGGGTAGAGGGCACAGCTCCGGCCGCATGAATCCATGGTCTCCCTAGAAGAAAATTGTAAGAAGTGTCCATATCCAAGACTTGGAATGTCACTTCGAAGTCCATCGGGCCGATGGTCATAATTACATCAATCTCTCCGACAATATCTCTTTTCACACCGTCAAAAGCTCGCACACATATGTTGTTAGGCCGAATCCTTTCAGCTCCGATTCCTATGCGGCCTAAAGTGGAAAGTGGGCATATGTCCACCCCCGAACCCCCATCAACCATGACCCTCTTCATATAGTAGCCTTCGCTTTTGACAGTCAAATGCAAAGCTTTGTTGTGGGCGGCACCCTCCAAAGGCAAATCAGCTTTACTGAAAGAAATCTGGTTGATCGCGAAGAATCTTTCTGTCATTCTTTCAAGTTGTTCGGATGAAGTCTCAATAGGCACGTATGCCTCATTCAAAGCTTTTAGCAAGACCTTTTGATGTTCAGTAGACTTCATTAGAAGGGACAACATCGACACCTGCTCTGGGCATTTACGCAGTTGGTCTATCACCTCATAATCAGGCATTTGCATCTTTTGAAAAAAGACCTCTGCTTCTTCAGCACTTACAGGTTTTTTCGACGGGAAACGCCTTTGTGTGGCGTTATTTACCTCCCGTGTGTTTAAGTACTTCTGTCCTAGGACACTCTCAGATGAATTTCCCACGATCTCTTTCCCTTTGCGCATAACAAGCGTTCGTTGGTAGCTCCAGGGTACTGCGGATGGATCTGTCATTGGTTTTTGTTGCACGCGTGCAATAACCACAGGTTCATCTGGTTTTCGAGCCACATAAGTTCCCTTTGGTACATACATTGATGTTTCTCTCTTTAAATGGAACTTCTTGGGGGCACCTATGGACAATGGTTTTTCCACTCTACCTCGTGGGAGGTAAAGAACTCCACCCTTCTGAGACGATGCTTTCAATTCAATCGTCTTTTCGGATTTGGTTTCAAGAGCTTCAACCTTTTCCCCCATTTTCTCTTGTTTCGGGGTAGCCTCAGGACGCTTCTCTTTGTTGGCGATGGCGATTATCGCTTTCAAAGCTGGGTCAAATTCTTTGTCGTCACAAATCATCCCAATCACCGGTCCGTTGTTGTGGGTTGGTAATGGGTTGTTTGTCACATTTGGGATGTCTTCATCTGCGAAGACGATCCTCCCTTGATTGATCAATTCTTGCACTGCCTTCTTTAACGTCCAACAATTGTCAGTACTATGTCCTTCAACACCTGAATGATATGCACAGTATATCCCTCTCTGGTAGGCAGGAGAGTCCGGATTCTGCCTGTTCTGCGGAACAGGCTGCAATAGGTTTTCTTGCCTGAGTTTTGGGAAAAGAGTGGAATACGGCTCCCCAATCGGTGTAAAGCTCGTTTTGGGTTGCTCACGCTGGCGAGCGTTATTTGGCCGTGGATTATACTGGTTTGGGTAAGGAGGTTGGTTTCTCTGGAATGGAGGTGGATTTCTGTTGGCTGGTGGCTGTGGCCGTGCCTGAGGTTGAATGTTCATGACTGCATAGGGTGGAGGCGGAGGAGCATAAGCCATGCCGTGATGTGGATAGTAATGTTGGGGGACCCTGTCGGAGAATACCTGCCTTGAGGTTCGATATCTCCTGTCTTCTACCGCTGCCATAGCAGATTCTTCTTTCTTCTTGCTTCGGGGCATCCCTCCAGACCCGCCTTGAATGGCTTGGGAAGTTGCCCGAATGGCCGCTTGGCTCAAAATTCGCCCTGTTTTCAAGCCATTTTCTACCATCTCTCCGATCTTGATAGCTTCGGCAAAAGGTTTTCCCATTGCCGACATCATATTTTGAAAGTAATCGGGCTCTTGAGCTTGGAGAAAAGTCGTGACCATTTCAATTTCGTCCATGGGGGTTTCACCCTGGACGCTTGCTCTCGCCACTTGATGGCATATTCTCTGAAGCTTTCTGAGGGCTTCTTTTTTAAGTTCGATAGAGAATTCCCGTCCGGCGCAATATCGATGTTGTATTGGAATTGTTTTACAAAATCTCTGGCCAGATCATCCCAGATGTGCCATCGAGATATGTCTTGATCCATGTACCACTCCGATGCTATTCCGATCAAACTCTCTTCGAAGTACGCCATCAACAATTCTTCTTTGCCGCCGGCACCCCTCAATTGATTGCAGTATTTCTTCAAATGAGCAATGGGGTCGCCATGTCCGTTGTACTTTTCGAACTTTGGTGTCTTAAAACCTGATGGCAAATGGACGTGCGGGAACATGCACAGATCGGCGTAAGATACACTCTTCTGTCCACTCAGACCTTGCATGTTCTTAAAGCTTTGTTCCAAACTCCTCATTCTTTTCGCCATCTCATCCTGCTCGGGGGTCTTTGGATTTTGGCTCGGTAGGAACTCATATCGAGGTGGCTGAGAATATGTATTGGCTGCAACCCGTGTATGGTCCCGTGTGAGCGGTGGCGCTGGGAATGTAAAGGATGAGGAGTCGAAGAAAGGAGCGTGTGCGGTGGGGTGCGTTGTGATTGGAACTGGCAATTCAACGGACGTTCTTGCAGATGTATCATGTGGTGCTACCCGAGGATGGGATGTGGAGGGTGATTCGGAGAGGTTTGTAGCATTGGAATACCCGAACAGAGTAGGCGGGTAATTGATGGGGGTATTTGAAATACCGCTTGACCTGAGAAGAATTTCAGGGAACCCAGGGACCAGACTCGGGGCTCTTTCCCGTTGTTCCAATCGTCCAACATCTCGAGCATGCGGCAACGCAACATTCTATTCTCCTCCAAAGCTGCCGACTCAGTAGCCGGGATGGTTGTCAATGAGCTTTCCTCCGAAACGGGAATGGTTGCTAAAGGCATTTCTGAAGACATGTCGGCACCCTTTTTTGACCTAGTGAAATAGGGATGAGTGCTTTCAGGCTGCCGAACTTTTCCTTTGGACCTTGTGAAGTACGAGTGTGGTGCCAGATTACCGCAAAGTCAACCACTTTTACTAAAACCTGGATTTTGGCAAACAAACGGTTAGTCCGAAACAACATAACAGATAAGTAATCTCACGTTGGGTGTGATGCACTTATACAGGTGACAATGTTGCTACATGTATTCGCTTGCGATGCGTCATTCCGGTTTGTATCGATCTTCTTTTTCTCTTAACTTCTTTTCCCCCCCTTTTTTTCATTTTTATTTTTATTTATTTATTTTTTAGTGATGGTCGAATCTTATGTGGATTGCCTACGTATCATGTCCCCGCATGAATCAGACCGAGCGTAGTTCGGAAAATCGGAAATTGAGTAAATCAACTAATTCTTGAAAGAAATGCTTTAAAAGAAGAAAGGAAAATATATTCATATTTTTTTTTTATTTTTTATTTTTATTTTTTAAAAGACATGGTTTCGCAGACACGACCTTTCAGCACCTCGGGGACGAGGATTTTAAGGTCGTGTTTAGCTAATTGACCAAAAATCCTAAAAAAAAGTGGCCGTTTATGCAAAGTCAGCCTTTCGGCGTCCCTCTCGGGAACATTCGACCATTTTTGGCAAAAACGGCATCACCTGACTTATTTATGACATATTTGTCCTATTTTGCATAGTTCACGGGCATATTTGGACCTTTTCCATTTTTTAAATTAAAACAAAAAAATCTGGTATTGCAAATACGACCTTTCAACGCCTCGGGGACGAAGATTATAAGGCTGTGAGGGTCAATCGACCAAAAATCTACAAAACGACCCAAAAGTGGCCGTTTATGCAAAATCAACCTTTCGCCGTCCCTTTCGGGTACATTCGGCTATTTTTGAAAATGGCATCACTCAACATATTTACAACGAAAAAATCAATTTCGATATTTTTTGGTTATTTTTGGAAAATGGGAGGTTGGACCCGATGAAGGTTGCCTACGTATCTCACACCATGTGAGAATCAAACCAGCGTAGTTCGGTAATAAAAGAACTAAATCATTTTAAGAAAAGAAAACAAACTATTTTTTAAACAGCATTTCTAAAACAAATTATTTTCAAAGGAACTAAGAAAACTTATTTGGAAATTTATTTTCAAAAAACCAAACTATTTTTGTAAAATTAAGAAAATTTATTTGGAATTTTTTTTTTTTGCATTTTCAGAATTTATTTTTAAAGAACTAACTATTTTCGTAAAATTAAGAAAATTTATTTGAATTTTTTTTTTTTTTTTTTGCATTTTTTCAGAATTTATTATAAGAAAAAACTAACTATTTTCATAAAATTAAGAAAATTTAGTTTGGAAATTTTTTTTTTTTTTTTTTTTTTTTTTTTTTTTTCAGGATTTATTTTCAAAGAACTAACTATTTTCATAAAATTATTTTAACTATATACCTTGACGTTTTCCACTTCTTCCTCTTTTTAGCAAACCGGTCGGCATGCAAGATCGAAACAAATAAATGCACACAAAAGATGCAACAAGTTGGTCTTTTTATTTTAGGTACACCTGTCCTAGACAGGCCCAACCCCTGTGTTGAGCCTCCTAAGTTAAATATGCACATGATGCAAATAAACGTTCCTATCGGGGATCCGGCATAAGGTCTTGTTATTCTAAGTCATCATCCTGTTGGAAAAGTGTCTAGACCGGCTTTAACTCGAGCGGACAACTCGAGCCGAAGAGTGTCAGTGCACCGGTAGCATGGCTTTCCGGCTTAATTGACAAAACTCTCCGCCTAAACATGTGTGACTATAAAATCCTTCACCGGGTGCCAAGCACCACGGCTATCTTGAGAAAAAAGGGCTATGTCCAGCAAATGCCCGGTATTATATTTCAAAAGACTCAGAAGAGAAAAAAACGGGTATCGGCACAATTTATATACGATTCACAAAATATCAAAGCGGTAAAGCAACATTTAGCATATCAAATATAAACATGTAATAAAATCAGATAATAAATAAGCCAAATAAAATAATTATTCAAAGCTCGAATTCTTAAACCCTGAACCAATAGTTCTGGGTTTGCTTCCCCAGCAGAGTCGCCAGAGCTGTCACACCTCCTTTTGGCGCGCCCCCTACCCCGGAGGGTAGATGCGCAAGGGAGTTTTTCCAATTTAAGTGACAATGTTCGAAACGGGATTATTCTATTTATTTCAGAGTCGCCACTTGGAATAAATTAAAGTGTCCCAAGTCACCGATTTATTTAAATCCCGAATCGAGGAAATTTACGACTTTCCAAATGAAGTCTGCGAACCAGAAATTCTAAGTAAGGAATTCTGTTGACCCGAGGGAAGGTGTTAGGCACCCCGGATCCCGTGGTTCTAGCACGGTCGCTTCAATTATTATAAATGGCTAAAAATATCTGATTTTATACATGTTTATAAATTATGTGCTTTGATTAAACTTTAAACCGCTTTAAACTGTTAACTTTGCATTTTATTCTTATTTTTTGGATTTAAATGCGAATGGTCCATATTTATTTCTATGAAGTAATCTAATCATATGAATAACTTTACAACCATAATAGTATTTTAAACATGTATTGGCAACAAATGGGTTTCCATTGTAGCACTACGAGAAAGCTAATATCTTAAATAGGCTTAAGCTAACACTTCTAAACAAACTGTTTATCTAATATCGCGAAACAAATTCAGTCCAAAATTGAATAGTTTTAAAACAGTTTACACTCCATTATAATCACATGAATTCAACATATGCTATAAAAATGTTAAGCTAATACAAATGTGACTTAATATCAATCTTTTGGGGGTGACTCCCAGGATGACGTTTTATTTCGAAAATCCGATCTCTCGGAGCAAATGGTTACATCAGTTGTGTTTCGAAGACATACCTGGAATTCGAAATCAAAATGGAGGAAAGGATCAGTAAACAGAGCAACAGTAAGCAGCAACAAAAGCCCAGGCAGCAAACGGAGAAACAAAAATAAGCTTCAAACCAAATGAAACTCCAGTAAAATAACAGGGGATCCGGGATCGAAAAGCAGCAACAAAAACACAGCAAACAGAATCTCGGCAAGCCAACAAAACGGAAGATTCCAATGAAGAAAACAAATGGCCAAGGATTCTTAAAAGATTGCTCCGAACCAAGAAAAGCACTCGAATAGAATGAGTAGGTAATTACAAAGAGACAATAGAACAAAAGGATGGTTTCCTTAAGCTGCCAGAAATGAAAATTGAAGCAAACAAACAGAATACGCCCAATGCGTGTTTGAAGACTCTACTCCAATAAAAAAACTTCTGTTTTCACTCTATATTTTCTCACTGTTTTCTCTCTGTGAGTGTGTTCTGTGTGTATTCTCCAGAGAGTATCCTAATGTCTATGTGTATACCTCCAATCTGTTTTTTCAAGGCTGTCAATGTGTGTGTAGTATACTGCCAGTGTCTTTTCCAGAGAGTCTCCCCTTCATTTTATAGCCTTCAAAACTCAAATCATCAACATATTTAATTACCCCAGATCTGTCCAGCACATATTATTCTCTCCTTTTTGCACTTTTCAGCTGTATAAGCATGCCTCTACCCTTTAAACAGCCCTAAAGTGCAGAAACTATATGGGATACCTGCTGTCCAGCAGGTTCCACTGCCTAAACATGTGCCTTGCACCCTCAAATTTCTATCCTAAGCTAAACAACTATATCCAATCAGTTTTTTATTAACTAACAGCTAGTTAAACTCTATGATTCAATCAGCTATAACCAATTCCAATCCTATAACAAACTAAAAGCTTACAACCAAACACAGTTTACAATCAAACATAGTGTTGAATCAAAAAATAGCAAAAAATCTGAAATTCATTCCAATGTTCTAACAAACAAACTAACGAAACTAATCGACAAACTTCAATCAGTCGAATAACAATATGTGTAATCGATAACAAACCAATCGCAAAGAATGCACATTACCACTCTCGGCCAGAAATAAAAAAAAATGAAAAATTTTAGCTATTCGACGAAATATCGAATCGAGTTGAATTCTTATCTTCTAACAACACACTTATAACAAACAAATCAAGAAAACAACAAGTCGACCAAATAAAAGGTCCCAAAAGAAGAAGAATTTGAAGATGTCCGAGGAACATCAATCAAATAAATGAAACTACGAAAAATAATTAAACCAAATTGACGAATGTAAGTAAATAATAATGGAAAAGAGATACCTTGAAACAAGAAAAATAGGGCTCGGCCGAATTGGATTCAACATGGGTTCGAGATTGTGCATTTGAAGTTAAATGGATTTTAATTGAAATGTTTTCAAGCGAAAACGTTTCAATTAAAGTCCATTGACTTCAACACTTTAATTCTTGATAAAAATCCTTAAACCCGAAATCTAGGGTTCATGACATATGGATTTAGGGCTCGACGATTTTCGGCTAGATTCGAGCAAGATGAGTCACGGATTCATGGAGGGGACGGTGAGGTGGTGGTGTGGTGTGAATTTGAAGGGGTTTGGGGTAAATCTCAATTTTCCGGCGAACTTTGAACCCTTATTCGAAGAGTTCGAAAATGAATTGAGAAAAATAGGTTAGGGATTCGGAATGGGGAGGTCTTGGAGAGTTCGGGGTGTAAAAATTAGGTGGTTTGGACCACAGCCGCCGGCGGAGGCGATTTCCGGCCGGCGGCGCACGGCGGGGACGGTGGAGGCGGCTGGTTTGTTTGAGAGAGATGAAAGGGGGCTAGGGTTTGAGGGATTTGGGAATGGGAGATGGGTTTGGGGTATTGGGGGTTTGGTATATTAAAAATTAGGTAATTAATCTGGGCCGTTGGATGAAGGAGTCCAACGGCTCAGATTAAAAATGTAGTGGGTCGGATCCGGGTATGGGGCTGGGGCGGGTAAGGTTTTATTTTTTGGGCCTGGTCTTGGTTTTGATTGTGTGGCCCAATCCGAATTACAAACCAAGTTTTAATTATTTCCTCCCTCTTAATTTAACTCCTAGTTTATGAGAAAAAAAAAATAATAAAAATCCTAACTACACTAAAAAAAAATCAAGTCAAATTAACTAATACTAATTATACTAACACTCTTTATATACAATTAAATATCAATTAGACATAAATCAAACGACTAAGCACTCAAATGTTAAAAAATGTAAAAAGATGAATTATTTTTGTGATTTTCATTTTGTAAGATGAAATTAATTACTCCTAATTTCCAAGTTAGATCAAAAAATGTAAATATGGCCTATTTTTGTATTTTTTATTAATTTAAACACATATAATCATGCATATACAAATGCAAACAAATACCAAAAATAACACAAAAAATTCACGAAAATACACACCATAAAATAGACAATTTTTGTTTTGATTTTGTGGAAGTAATTCGTGTTAGGCAAAAATCACGTGCTCACAGGGGAGAAGCAGTAATGGCGAACGGCCTCTTAAAGCATATGTAAAATATGTGAGAAGAAGAGAGAGTAAAAGCAATAGTTGCGAGAACACTTATTTAACTCTATAGCTTTTAGAAGCAATGGTTATAAGAACGCAGATTTTGAATTTGTAAGAGCTGATATTTTCAACATATATAGAATATGGATTAGCTCGGGTAAAATTTAAAAGAATGGACTATTTTTTATTATGATGTGAAGTCATATATATTTTCTTTTAGTTTTTTCATTTGAAAGATACTATAGGAAATTTAACGTGCACTGCCAGAATTTTGAAGCAATTGCCATAACTTTTATTTATACTTTTCTTAATAGGGTCAAAATATAAATTGTTGGTCTAGAAGGTCCAACCCCAATGGAGACTTTTACGTTGCAGAGCATTAGTAAGAAAATATTCATATAAACAATATGTATTACTTTTGTTTTATTGTATATATAGCACATTCATTTACATATATAATATATCTCAAAATTAATACGTTACCATCCGTTTATATATATTAAAACTGACCCATGAATCAACGGATGATGTATTAGAAATTAAAAGTCTCCTATATTCCAGTAAATTTCCAAAATTATAGTGATAATTTCTCCCCTAATCTCTCCACTAGTACACACGCAAAATCTCACTCTTTTCGTTCTTTCTCTTATTAGGTAAGACAAAATTTTACCAAAAACTCTTTCTTCTTCCCCTCTTATAGTAAACTGCAAATTTCATGGAAAAGAATAAGGTTAAACTCATTAAGATTGTTGATTCCATCGCTACAACCTCTGAAATCGATAAGAAGTGAAGAAAATAATTCACTGAAGTTTATATAGCAGTTTCCACTGTATACTAATATATTAATATACATGATATAATTTTATTGAGTTATAATATTATATATGTCTCGTATAATATTTTCTTTAGACAAATACTATGTATTATAATAGTATTAGGAGATAACATTATATATAACTAGTATAATGATATTTCGAGATATACCAATGTTATAATATACCTATAATTTTTTAATACAAAAGTACTCCCTGGTATAATAATGATATAAAATTACATTATTTATAATATATATATATATATATACCTCAAATACACATTATATTTTTATGAAACATATGTATCTTATTTTTTCAAAATATAAATATGTATACTTTCGCTAGAATTTATGTTGTATAAAAAGGTACTAGTACTCTTTTTGCTAGTAAAAAGATCCATATATGAAAAGGATAAAATCGGTTATGGAAAATTTTAGTTTCCAGAAAACAGGAAAAGAAATTATCATTTAAATATGTTAACGATTGATTTCCAGAGAAATATAGGAATTTATTTTAAAAAGTACTAGGAACGTTTCATGAGGTACGTGATTACAGGTATATGATTTGAAGGTATCTGCTAGGAATATAATTCTTTAGTTGTCATATAGTTTCTGAAAATTTTTCTTAAAATTTACCTATTTATGTTTTTTTCCCGTGCAATTTCCTTCTCCTTTTGTGGGTTTTAATTGTTGGAAGTATCAAGATATTAGTAGAGTTTTTGGTTCGGTATTTAAGTTTTAGCTAGAGTTTTAAATGTTGAGCAACGATAACCTTTTTTTGTAAACATCAAAAGATCCTTTTTGTTAAATATGATGAGTTTTGAGAAGTTTTTCATAATTACGGATTAGACATAAGTGATACACATTTATCACTTATGCCTAGGGCTGTGCATAATATATTACGCGAAGATTTTGAAATATGATATTTAGTATTTTAGTAGTTCGTATAGTATTTGGTTTAAGTTTTTAAAAGGGAGAAGGTCTAGATTTGTCCCTGTACTGTTGCATATTGTTTATATTTGTCTATCCCTATACTTTTCGTTCATTTTAACCCCTACCGTTAACAAACTTTTCAAACTTACCCCTAACCTTAACGGCCCAAACACTGTGGCACCTCTCCAGTTTTTGTCCGTATCAGCTGCCAAGTCAGATGACCCCACCAAATCCCCTAGACCCATAAACTTCCACTCATTTCCCCTAAATCTTCTATGCCGCCAGAAGTGGCAAATACAAAACATATGTTGGTCTTGGTCAAAATGGAAGATCCATATGCAAAATATCCAATTAATTGAAAAGATAAATGTGATTTTTTTTAACAACTCGAGATTTTGGATTTGACAAAAGTTCAGATGATAATTAGGAAAATTGAAATTTGCTGCCTATATTTGGAAGGTGAAGATTCAGAGCTTTACAATATAATACTAATAAAATCACCATCTTTTAATTTCTAGTGAAATCAAAAACTTGGAGGAGCCACCTAAGGAACAAAAGTGATGCTGGAATAAGATATTTCTTTCATCAAGTCTATGGCCCAAAGTTATCAAGAATATACTGCTATCAGTGCATTAAAATTTGACAAAGTCATCAATTTTCAACAAGGGAGAATATAAAAGCGTGAGGTTCAGATGCAACACAGACTAGTTTTCAACAAGGCAAACGTCTTGCGGACAATGCCATAATAGTTCAGAAGCAATAAATCATCTAGCAAAAATTAAAGGAACTTACTCCTATATGATTCTTAAATTAGACCTCGAAAAAGTTTTCGATCGATTAGAATGGTCTTTTATTAGGAAAACACTTCAATATTTTAATATTCCACCAAATACAATAAGTCTCATCATTTCTTGCGTTACTACAACCTCTAGCTCAATACTTATCAATGGATCACATACTGATTTCTTCTGCCCGTCTAGAGAAATTCGACAAGGTGACCCTTTATCACCATATCTATTTATAATGTGTATGGAGATGCTTTCAAGAAGTATTACATTGTCAGTAGAATACTTGCAGTGGCAACCTCTAAAATTATCCGCTAAGGGTCCACAAATTTCGCATTTATTCTTTGTTGATGATATAATGTTCTTCTCAAGAATTACTAATAAAAATTGTAATGCAATAGTTGAGGTTATCAATCACTTTAATAATCATTCAGGACAAAAAATTAATTTCGATAAATCAAAATTATATTTTTCAAAGAATGCTACAACAAATGACATGGCAAAAGCTATTGATTATTTCCACATGAAGGAGTTAATTTTGGGCGATATTTAGGATTTACGATATTTCAAAGTCGCCAAAAAAAGTCATATTTTCAATTCTTGTTAGACAATTTCAAGCTCAAACTAGCAGGATGGAAAACACAATTCCTTACCATGGCAGGACGAGCAACTTTAATAAAATCTACACTAAATAACTTACCAAACCATATAATGCAATACATACAGATTCTGATGTCTATTACAAAAAAATTGGACAAATATCAAAGAGACTTCTTATGGGGATCTACTAATATAAAGAAAAAGATTCACCTCATTAAATGGACAACAATTACTCAACCTATTGATCGAGGAGGATTGGGTATTCAAGTGCTAAAATAAAAAAACACGGCTCTACTAGGTAGTTTAGCATGGAGGGCTTTTCACTCGAGTCAAAGCCTTTGGGCCAAAATACTTATTAATAAATATAGCACCTTACGTTCAACTTCCAACTATTCCAATACTTGGCGTAACATAATAAATGGTTGGAAAGTTTGCCAACTGGGAGTTCAATGGCAAATAGGAACAGATGAACATATAAAGTTCTGGGAAGATGCGTGGTTAGGTCCTACTCGAACAGTTCGCTCCTTAATCAGTGGACCTATTCAAAAATATCAGCTAAATTGTTGTATTAAACTCAATCTAAAATGGAAATAATTGGAATTGGAACACCTACCCTTTCAATTACCGGAAAATTTAAAAATTAAGATTGAAGCTATTTATATATCAAAATATAATTATAAACCGGATCACATCTTCTGGGCTTTAACAAACCATGGTCAATTTACGGTTAATTCTTTGTATAAAGCCCTTGACAACCAAAATAATAACATACTTCAAACAGGGGGACAATTTAAATGGATTTGAAATCTTCCGATACACCCAAAAATAAAGTATTTTATTTAGTTACTAAATCACAATAGACCGCCAACACTTCAATACCTAAAGTATCTTGGTATAATTCAGAATGCGACTTGTCACTACTGTCACAATTATGATGAATCTTTAAACCACTTATTTCTTGACTGTAGGAATGCAAGGATATTTTGGAATAAACTAGGGATGGGGAATTTTATAAGAAGACTCTTACGTTTTAATACTCCCCAGGATTGGTTAATACCTTTATTGAACTATACTGGAAATAAATTCCCCTACAATGTCAATAAACGTACCTATCTTCCTTTATGTCTTTGGAATATTTGGATAATAAGAAATAAGAACTTGCATGAGGGTAGACATGATCTTATTAATAAAACTACTATAACAAATCAATCAGCAGAATATTGCTACTTGGTTGCTCCTTTTCATAAAATTTTAAAAAACATACAAGTATCACTCAAATGGATACCTCCTGCTCCTAACATATATAAATTAAATACGAATGCAGCGCACTCAAAACAATCTACTAGAAACGGAATTGGTGGGGTTATTAGGGACCATAGAGGCAATTGGATCATTGGTTTCGCAGGTACGGCACCGTCCAAAGAATCCATTGTGTCTGAAATACTTGCATTACTACAAGGTCTTACATATGCAGTTCAACTCAATCTAACTCCAATTCACGTGGAAATTGACGCGAAAGAGGTACTTACACTACTAAAAAATAACAACTTACTACATGCTAACCTACTAATTGATTGCAGGCACCTACTGGAACAGCTACATGATCCACCAGTTGGCCATGCATACAGAGAGCAAAACAGGTTAGCAGATAAACTAGCTCATGGAGGAAGAATTTTGAAGGACAACAACAAGATAGAAGTTTTTGATATCCCTCCAAATTTTGCTACTGAAATATGGAATGAAGACAAGCTTGGAGTAACTACGGCACGATTCATTCTGCAAAGTACATATGATGAAAATATTAGGAGTACTTATATTTTGGAAGGTTGTAATAGTAACTTAAGTACAATCAATATGAACAATAGAGCTAGTACTAGTTACCACTTACCCCGACAAGTACAAAAGGGGCACGAAACTCTCTGTATGCTTTAGTTTGTTTAAATATAATCTATCTTTATTACAAAAAAAAAAAAAAGATGATGATTTAAGGGAAATGCGTGGGTAGAATGGGTCAAGTTTATGGTTCTAGGGTTTTTTAATTTGGTGGGTCCATCTGACTACTTGGCAGTTAACATGCACAAAAGTTAGAGTGAGTCAGCTGTCATAGTGTAACGCCCGTTAGGTTTAGGAGCAAATCCGAAAAGTTTGTTAATGGTAGGAATTAAAGTGGACGCAAGGTATAACGGAGGACAAATGTAAGCAATATGAAATAGTAAAGGGACAAATCTAGATCTTCTGCCTTTTTAGAATAATTTGGCAATAGGGATGATATTTGATATTTCAAAAAAATATTGTCGAAATACGCATATCGTACCGAAATATATACTAGTTATATATTAAAGATATTATTTCCTCTGGTCCAAAATAAGTGATTTTTGGATGTTTTTACACAAATTAAGAAATTCACCTTTTAGCATTAATTAGCAATAGAATTAACCATATCAACCTTTACTATCTCACATAAACACGCCTAACACATATTTCAATCCAAGGACAATGTAGGAAAAAATAATTAATTTATTCTTGAAATCTGAAAAAATTCTTATTTTGGACCACAAGAAAAAGTCCAAAAAATTACTTATTTTGGATCGGAGGAGTATTGATTAACATACTAAGTTACACAAATTTTTTTTTGACATTCATTTTGAAGTTGGTAGTAAAGTCCATCTACTTATTTAGGTAGGATGCAGATTCTAATTATTACTCTCACGCTCCCAAGCAGCTTAATGTAATATTTCAATGATTTTGGAATGTTTTTTACTATGTTATTCTTGTATTGTTGTTGCATATGCTAGATTAGTCCCTATTGTATTTTCTAATTTAAACAATAAACTCTAAGCAAGTAACATGATATTTTCAATAATTAAATGTATTCCTTTATGTACCTTTTTTTTCTTAGTTGATATCTGATAGTTTTGGACGAAGAGGTGAATTTAGAACATTTCATTGAATACTTTAATTAAGTGTATTACAACCTATAATTATATGCACTAGCTAATATTCAAGTCGAATAAATCGAAATTATCGAACCCAACAAATTAAAATCGAAAGGATAAAGCCGAATCATACGGTATAAAGAGTTTCAATAACATACTGCTACTCGTGCCAGGGTTAAGTTTTCACGGAAGCTCGGTTTCATATGCAATTGACTAGTTTTTTCCCTTAAAAAATGCAATAAATTTCAGAACAGTGTTACAATATTTAATTGTACTTGGTCTTCATGAGGTAGGCTTTAAAGAGTTTCAAATTTAATGTATTTTTTCTTTATATTCGTAATTTGTTTTATTTTCTTAAAATAAAATTCGCCGCAATGGGGAACCAAAGGCCCTATACCCGCGAGCCCGGAACCTAAATAATAACCAATAAAATAAAAATTACGCTTTTAAAATTAAAAAAAAATGCTAAAATAAGCAATTCGCAGTATAAAACTGCGAAATGCACTAACGGTCGTGGCAAAAATTACGACGGTTAGTGCATTTAAAACTGCGAATTATTTATTTTTATATATTTTTTTTAATTTTAAAAGCGTAATTTTTGTTTTATTGGTTATTATTTAGGTTCCGTACTCCTACGCCCGCTTCCTACTTGTAAAACACGAAAGGCCGAAAGAATTGCTATGGCGCTATTCTCAGCAATTCGCAGAGCCTCTAAATCCACAATTCCTCTTGCATTTCGCAGCGTCACTACTGCAGCGACTTCCTATTTCTACGCCTCCACCGCCGTAGAAAATAGTGATTGCGGCAGCATTTCTCGGAGCTTCTCAATCCCGGTGCTTCACTACTCTACCAGCGCAGTCAAGAAGAAGAAGAAGAGCAAACACAGCTCCTTTGATGATATTCTGCTCCAAATCGTCGATTCGGAAATCAAATTTGCCCTAGATTCTGATTTTCATGACTGCGTAAGTACTTGCTAGTTGAATGCTGAGATAAACTCAAATTAGTTTTTTTTCTTTCTTTTCTTTAACTTTTTTTTGTGTGGTTATTTTGACTGTTGCTAGCCTGTATGCTTAGAGTACAAGTATGCATCATGTTTGATTTGAATCTTATCTCCTAATTCAATCACTTTCATTTTGGAATAGAAAGAATCATATATTAATGGAAAGGACTTTGAAAGAAATAACAAAGGACATGTAGTTGTGTCTTACACTGCTAAAGCTGTAATGACACTAATGCCTTTATACCTTGAAATTTTCGTAACTTGTTACTCCCTATGTTCAATTTTGTATGACATTATCTTCTTTTTAATCTCTTTGAGATCAATGACACATTTGTATATTTGGATATAAAATTAACTCTAAATTTTTCATTTTAGGCTCAATGACATGACTTGATAGCCACACAAATGACAAATGCCATGGCATGTTATGACTTATGAGTACAAGTTACAAAAGTGTGTCTTTATTTCTTAAATTCCATGTATAATGATAGATTTTAAGGATCCACCAAACTTTATAGAGAACCGTATTTTCTATCAAGGTCAATAGAGAACCGGATTTTCTATCAGGGTCAACATAACACACGCACACTGCAGTAAATAAATGGCTCGATGAATTTTACGTGAAAAATTCCCAGCTCAACGGGATTAAAAACCACGACCTACCCTTGTAGGATTTCAACTTCACTACTGAGCAACGTTCAGATTATAACCCTATGCAACCTAGGAATTAACCTTTTAATCCCTCACTAGCTTCTAATACTCTATTACAAGCCACTTTATAATAACTCTATTACAAAGACTTGACAACTCGACTAACTCTAGCCAAGACTCAAACACAAAGAGTTTCCTATTGAATGCTTCTAAACAAGCTAAGTAGGAATCACACTTGAAAAACTATTACAAAGTTACAACTCAAGTAAGGACATACAATAACTTGATATGGGGAACTGGTCCGTAGCAGTGTTGTTCTTTGTTCTTGATACACTTGAGAATCTTTTGCTGGATGATCAATCACGTGAGAGTGCTTGAGTGATTTCTCTAAGTGTTCTAGTCATTTATTTTACCTTCCTTGACGTTAATAATACATGTGTGACATCACTTACAATGATGTAAGCAAGGTAGGTAAAATGCCTTCTCCATAAAGTACTGTTCCTGTACTGTAGCGTGTGCAGCAACTTTTCTAGCTGGAGAGTTGACTTCGTACAGTTACCTCGGGAGTTGGTACCGTCCTGTTCCCTCTGTTATTCCTTTGACAGACATGTTGATCTTTTAAGGTCTTGAAGAAGTATATCTGGTTCCTTATCTGGTTCTTTACGGTAAGTTTGTTAGATCATCAAAACATAACAAGGATATACATATAACCTATCATATAACAAATTGGATTCACATAAAATGAAGTCTCTGGTGTTAGCCAACCCGATCGTGTTTTTGATGAAATTCCTGATTAATTTAATTAGATTTGCTTAATCAGTATTAATCTTTGATTATTAAAGACTTATAATAATGTTTGAAGTGTTAGTTAAAGCAACGATAAGAAGTTAAGAATTGAGATAGTTTTGAAGGTACAATGATACCTCTATGTAACAACATTCCTTATAACAACACTTTACTATACAAGCCAAGTTTTTCCGAAACCAATTTTCATGTTATGTTATAATATATGTTCTATATAACAGTACTTCGCTATACAACAACAACAACAACAACAACAACTACCCAGTATAGTCCCACAAGGTGGGGTCTGGGGAGGGTAATATGTAGACAAGCCTTACCCCTACCCAAAGGGTAGAGAGGCTGTTTCCAATCGACCCTCGGCTTAGAAAAGGAAAGGGCAAGCAACAACAAAAACAAAAACAAAAGAGCATTAGTAATTCCGGCAGAAATCGCATAAATAGTTATCTAAACATAAGAATTATACATAAAATGACATGCAATAATATCAAACAGTAACTACCATAAATAACTACCATAAGGGGGACATAATCCAATGCACGAATCATATATGAGTCGCCCTGACAAGCCTCACCCAACACCGGGAAAGGAGTACAAAAAAATTCTAGGGGCCCCTATCCTACAACCTTGATACTAGACCTCCAGACTTTTCTATCAAGGGCCATGTCCTCGGAAATATGCATCCTAGCCATGTCATGCCTAATCACCTCTCCCCAATACCTCTTAGGCCTCCCTCTGCCTCTCCTCACGCCGACCACCGCCGGTCGTTCACAACTTCTCACCGGGGCATCAGGACTTCTCCTCCGCACATGCCCGAACCACCTGAGCCTCGCTTCACGCATCTTCTCATCCACCGGGGCCACCCCCACCTTCTCTCGAATAACTTCATTCTTAATCTTATCTAACCCGGTGAGTCCACACATCCACCTAAGCATCTTCATCTCCGCAACCTTCATTCTCTGAAGTCTTCACCGGCCAGCACTCCGCCCTATACAACATGGCAGGTCTATCCACAGCTCTATAAAATTTTCCCTTGAGTTTCAGTGGCACTTTCTTGTCACACAGGACTCCTGACGCAAGCCTCCACTTCGACCATCCCGCTCCTATACGATGAGTGACATCCCCGTCAATCTCTCCGTCCCCCTGAATCACCGACCCAAGATATCTGAAACTGTCCCTCTTAGCGATGACCCGAGCTCCAATCATTACGTCCCTACCTACTTCGCTCGGCTCGACGCTAAACTTGCATTCCAGGTATTCAGTCTTAGATCTGCTTATTTTGAAACCCTTAGACTCGAGAGTCTGTCTCCATACTTCTAGCCTCTCATTCACACCGACCCTCGTCTCGTCTATCAATACTATGTCATCGGCAAATAGCATGCACCAAGGCACATCCCCCTGAATATGTCGGGTTATAGCATCCATCACCAAGGCAAACAAGAGAGGGCTAAGCGCTGATCCTTAATGGAGCCCCATAACCACCTGGAAATGGTCCGAGTCACCGCCCACCGTTCTAACCCTAGTCTTAGCTCCATCGTACATGTCCTTGATTACTCTGATGTAGGCTTCCGGCACCCTCTTCGCCTCCAGGCACCTCCATAGCACCTCCCTTGGGACCTTGTCATACGCCTTCTCCAAGTCGATAAATACCATGTGCAAGTCCTTTTTCTTATCCCTGAACTGTTCCACCAATCTCCTGACAAGGTGGATAGCTTCTGTAGTGGAGCGACCCGGCATGAAACCAAACCGGTTCACCGATATAGATGTCATCTCCCTCACCCTCGCCTCGATCACCCGCTCCCATACCTTCATGGTGTGACTTATTAATTTGATACCCCTATAGTTGTTGCAACACTGGATATCCCCTTTGTTTTTGTATAAGGGCACCACCGTACTCCACCTCCACTCCTCCGGCATCCTTTTAGTCCTGTAGATCGCATTGAACAACCTAGAGAGCCACTCCACTCCTGACCTACCCATGCATTTCCAGAACTCCACCGGGATCTCGTCAGGCCAGGTCGCTCGACCCCTACTCATCCTACGCAAAGCCCCCATGACCTTCTCCACCCTAATACGGCTGCAGTACTCAAGGTCTCTATGGCGCTCTGAATTCCCCAACTCCTCAAGCTCTATGTTTCGATCCCCTCTTCGTTAAGTAGGTCTCGAAAGTACGCCTCCCACATCTGCTTGACTTGAGACTCCCCATCCAGAATTCTACCATCCTCGTCCTTGATGCACCTAACTTGGTCTAGATTCCCGCGCCTTCCTCTCCCTTACTTTAGCTAACTAGAATAACTTCCTGTCCCCGCCTCTCTCCCCTAATTCCTCGTACATGCGACCAAACGCCGCGTTTTTAGCTTCCGTAACCACCAGCTTTGCTTCCTTCCTCGCCACCTTGTAGGTCTCCCTGTTCACTCTCCTTTCATCCTCGTTAGTGCTCTCTGCCAACTTAGCAAACGCCGCCTTCTTTACCTCCACTTTTTCTCGGACTACATCGTTCCACCACCAGTCACCCTGATGTCTACCAGAATAGCCCTTGGCTACCCCAAGCACATCCCGTGCTACCTCCCTAACTAAGTTCGCCGTCTCCGACCACATTGCGTCCGCTTCCCCAGAACTTCTCCAAGCTCCACCATCAACTAACCTCCTCTCAAACTCCTGAGCTTTCTCCTTAGTCAGAGCACCCCATCTAATTCGCGGTCGCCCCCGAGCACTCCTCCTCTTCCTCTTCACCCAGAGGCCGACATCCATCACTAGGAGTCTATGAAGAGTCGAAAGGGACTCCCCCGGAATAACCTTGCAGTCCTTGCATAAGCCTCTATCGCTCCTTCTGAGAATGAGGTAATCAATCCGGGTCCTCGCCGCCGAACTTTTGAAGGTGACCAAATGCTCTTCCCTCTTCTGAAATGTCGAGTTCGCAATTAGGAGTTCAGAAGCCCTAGCGAAATCAAGCAGTGAAGTGCCTCCTCCGTTCCTAACCCCAAAGCCAAAGCCGCCGTGAACTTCACCATAACCACCAGCATCAGCCCCAATGTGACCATTAAAGTCCCCTCCAATAACTAACTTCTCAGATTGGGGAATACTACTCACCAAATCGTCCAAGCCCTCCCAAAAGCGCCTCTTAACCTCCTCATCCAAGCCCGCTTGCGGTGCGTAAGCGCTGATGACGTTCAGGATGCAACCCCCAATAACCAACTTAATAGACATTAACCTATCATTCACTCGCCTTACCTCAACCACGGACTCCCTTAGATCCCTATCCACCAAGATGCCCACACCATTCTTACCTCTCACGGCCCCAGAATACCACAACTTAAACCCGTCCGCATTCCTCGCCTTCGACCCTTTCCACCTAGTCTCTTGGACACAGGCTATGTTGACCCTCCTCTTCTGAAGAACCTTCGCCAACTCAATAGACTTTCCCGTCAGGGTGCCTATGTTCCACGACCCGATCCTTAATCTAAGAGCGTTCGCTACCCTCTTCCCACCCTTGCCTCCCGCCCTACCCGCAGAACCACTCCCAGCCCCCCTACTCACCCCTGCCAACACCCCCGCCCCCCGAGGACATGACCTTACACTACCATCCCCCGTCGCGGCCACTATCCCTCCAACCAATTACGGAATACAGTGGCACACACGTACTATTGCGGAATAGGCAAACTAATGCAAGTAAGGAATCGGCAAAGTAAACCACACACAGGATATTTAGCTAGAAACGTAAAAGGTGTACAGAGTGAATACGAGGCCGGGAGGTACCAACTCCCGATGGAAAACCTGGAAGTATGCTTTGATTCGCCCGATATCAACTACCGCTAGCTCTTGCACGTTTCGTCCGGTGATGCTTTGCTCTTCACGCCGAAAGCTCGCCTTGTCCGCCGTGGCTAGTACCTAAAAATCACACACACAACAAACTCCAAAAAAGCGGGGGGGGGAGGGGGTTGCCTAGCTCGGGAAGGAGAGGGGTTGCCTAAAAGTCACAAAAAGAAGAGGGTGGGGTAGGGGATGTGAGAGAAGGGGGAATAGGGAGGAGATAGTGTGTAGAGAGGAGAGAGGAGAGGAAGAGAGGTAACTTGCTGGGGGGGGTCGCCGGAGAAAGGGGGTCGCCGGAGAAAGGGGGTTGCCGGAGGGGGTCACCGGGGTTATGGGTGGCAGGGGGCAGGTAGGGGGTAAGGGCTGGGGTAGTGAAGAAAGGAGAGAGAGACAGAGGAGAGAAAGACACTTACTGGGGGGTCGCCGGAGGGGGAGGTCGCGGGGGGGGAGGGGGTCGCCGGAGGGGGTCGCCGGAGCTGGGGGGGGCTGGCTGCTGGGGAAGTTACCGTTGGGAGCCTCTGGAGAGAGAGAAGAGAGCGTGAAAATAGAGCCTCTGGATCTAACAGTACTTCGCTATAACATCCAAAAATATTCGGTCAATTATAGAGAGGTTTGACTCTAAATGATTTCGGCCATAAGTGAGGTTAGTTATTTTTGTCCTTTTGGTGGAAAATGTTTTTCATTATTTTCTGGCAACCAGACGCCAGAAAATTACTTATTTTCTAATCCAAAAGTATTTCCCATCATATTAAACACAAAACATGAGTTATATCAATCAAGCTTATAATTTATGTAATCATATACACCCTACTTTTATTTGAGAAAGCACCAAGAATATCACCACCATTTTCGTCATCTCTGAAGGGATGCATAAAATATCAAGAATTCGAAGTTTTCTTGGGGACATTCTTAAAATTTTACTGATATTTCAATGCAAAGTTTTGGAAATTTATGGAGATTCTTAAATATAAATACTCCCTCCGTTTCAATTTATGTGAACCTATTTCCTTTTTAGTCCGTGCCAAAAAGAATGACCTCTTTCCTTATTTGGAAACAATTTAACTTTATGCAATAATTTATAGCCACACAAAATAAAGGTGCCTCATTTTACACCACAAGATCAAAAGTCTTCTCTCTTTTCTTAAACTCCGTGCCCAGTCAAATAGGTTCACATAAATTGAAACGGAGGGAGTATAACTTTGATTAGCTCATCCATATGATTTCATGCCACCTCTGTCTTTAGACCAATGCTGATTAGTGATATCTGATGAAGTTTAAACTTGTAACGACATAAGATGATACCACTATTATTCTACGTGGGGAATTCCCTGTAATCTGTAATTGCAGAATCTGTTCATTTAGCGATATAAACGTCTATTCTGGATTTTTTTCTTTCTAAAAGATCCTCGATGTTGCTTATTGCGAGTTTGTTGACCCACCCAGCTTTTCTTTTCTCTATTACTTGTGCCTATAATTTGTAAATTATAAAGCCATAGAGGTCAGATCCCCACCAGTTAGATCTCTAGTGCTCTGCTAGTGGGGTCTAGCTGAAAACAATATTGAGATGGCTCAATGCATTTTTTACCTTCTATGCAAATATCAGTTTTATGTACTGTTTTTTTTTCTGTCGTAATGATGTGAACTATCACTATTAAAAGAGTATGGTTTAGAATGACCAGTAAGAACCACCAGTTATTCTTATTGGATGGTGTTCAGACATTGCATAATAAATAAACTGGCATAATTATGTAAATTTGAATTAGCATGCTCTTTTTTTCTCTGTACTAGGGATGAATAAGCTCTATGCCATCTCCCTTTTTAACTTCTCCTTTCGATTTTCATTTTTATCCTCTTGTGGAAGGATAGTAAGCGCTTTCCATGTATCCTTGCCAATTGTTCCAAAAGCTTAGAAATCTAATGCTGTTAGTAATTATTCTTATCTATATGTAAGGGCTATGAGCAGTCCATTGAGCTGGACTGGAGCATAAGCTATTTGATTTCTGATAATCAAATTGTAAGGCATCTGTTATTAACAGAAATGTATTATATATTCTGAGAAATAAGATTAACTGCCCTAGTAGTAGGACTAAAAGTTGACAACAACAACAACCCAGTATAATCCCACTTAGTGGGGTCTGGGGAGGGTAGTGTGTACGCAGACCTTACCCCTACCCTAAGGTAGAGAGGCTGTTTCCAAATAGACCCCCGGCATCCTTCCCTCCAAGAACTACCCACCTTGCTCTTGGGGAGACTCGAACTCACAACCTCTCGGTTGGAAGTGGGGGTTGCTTACCATCAGAGCAACCCCTCTTGTCGAAGTTGACGAAGACGAAAAATATGGAATCAAACTAAGTGATGGTTTTAGTTACTACAGATTGACCTACTTGATGGTTGATGCAGAATATATATAATAAGGTAAATCAAGCTTTATATAAATTTCACCCATCTATTGTCTATATCCACCTTCTTAATATGTAGAGACCACCAGGTTAGCTACGTGCATATCAGTTCACAGTTTCTCTAAATGTAACATTAATATAGTCAAACCTCTCAATAATAGCCTCATTATATATATATATATATGTATATATATAACATAACATAAAATTGACTCCGAGAAAAATTTGGCTTTTATAGTGAATGTATGTTATATAGGGATGCTTTTATAGAGAGATTTGACTGTAGTATGGTAATGGGATGGTATCGAGCTTGTTTACCACCTATTGCATCATTTGGTTGAAAATTTCCTTCATGTAGGTTGTAGACATTCCGGATGGATTTCCTTTTAAGGTTCAAGATAAAGCTGGAGAAAGAGTTATTGTTCTTACGAGAGATTATGGAGAAGAGACCATAAGTATTGAAGTTGACATGCCTAATGCCAGATGTGAAAATGCTGAAGATGATGCTGTTAACAGTGAGGAAGAGAGTGAGCCACAACCTAGTGTTCCATTGTCTGTGACCGTGTCAAAAGAAAATGGCTTGGCACTAGAGTTTGATGTGAGGGCTTTTCCTAATAAAATTTTGATTTGTGGCCTATCCATCAAGGAGCTCAAAAGTTCAAGCAATCCGCTAGATTATAGAGGGCCTGCTGTTTCGTAAGTACTTATCTATTGTCTGATGGAGTTGGTTTGGAGCCGTTTTCTTATACTGATTACGCAAGTTATGTTTATCTTCTTTTCAGACTTCTAAATGAAAGTCTGCAGAAGTCTTTCTATGAATATCTTGAAGTCAGAGGGCTGACGGACAGCACTGCCAACTTTTTGCTGGAGTATGTAATTAGCAAAGACAGCAAGGAATACATCCGGTGGCTAAAATCTATCAAGAAGTTTGTCGAGAATTAGTGTTCGTTTTTTGTTAATATTTTAAGTAGAAACTGGTGAGCCTAACTGTTTTTTTCCCGAGTTGTTAGTAGTGTAGCAAGGGTTTGTACTATAGCTAAGTCTCTTGCTGAATATGTTTTATTATCTACTTATTCTTTTGTTCTTACTATCTGAACTCTTTCTTTTGGGCAGGTTTGTAGTTGAGGATATTATTGCTGAAGAAACATATGGGTAATGTCATATGATAGATGATGAAGGTTGGAACTAGTGGCAGAGCCAGAACCCTCATAAAGGGTGTTCAAAAAAAATTTGTAGCTAGTGGGAATTGAATTATGACCTTATGTAAATTTTGAACACCCTTGACCACTAAACTACACTTTTGGACAGTGTTAAAGGTGTTCAAAACTTAATATATAAAGGTAAAAAATAGATTTTACCTTATATATACAGTGTAATTTTTCGGCGAAGGGTGTTTGCGCCCCCCTAAATCCGACCCTGGTTGGAACGTCAACGGTGGTAAGAAACGACAACAGTAATAACTATCATTTTCTTCACAGTAGTGCTGGCTTCAAAAGATAGCATCAGTAGAGGCAATCTAAGTTGCTTGGACTCTTCAAAATGTCGCTGCATCCGTGTCAGATCCTCCAAAAATATGCTATTTTTGGAGGATCCGACAAGCACCCGACGGCATTTTCTTAAAGTCCGAGCAACATAGGAGGCAGTCGCACAAATTTGAGTTTTTTTTGCCTTTTGTGACTTTGTTCAATGGATTAGATTCTCTCGGCCAGGCAATTCGTGTACCCGTTATATGAAGGATGTATCTTGCAATAATAATGTTATTGCATGAACTACACAACTTTCTTAGGCTGCAGCATACAGGTACCAACTAAGTTACTTGGACTTGGGTGCATGTATCCGATAAGGGCACGAATACGAGTGTCGGATTCGGCAAAATCTAAATTTTAATATTTGGGGGGGGGGGGTGTCCAGGTATGTATACGGGTGGGGGATTCGGTTAAACGAAGAGTCCGCACAACTTAGAGCACCAATATAAGATACAAAATCATACACATCAGGGAAGCGGACCTCCTTGATCAGATTATTTGTTTCATGTCCAGTTTGATAACTACATTGTTTCCTGTATTCTTCTGTCTGATTCCACTTGCTATTTTCTTGAGGAAGTGGAGTGTTTCCCCCAATTGTCCAGCCTTTAGTGAAACCACTTTGGTTAGGGAAGATGATCATTAGGCAAAATATCAGAAAATTTGTTGTTGGGCAACTTGGTGATAATCTTTTAGACTGGTTTTCAATAAGAATTGTAATTAAAAATTACAAAAAAAGTTAGTCTCTGTAGCTAGCGACGTGTTATATATTTTTATATATGTTATACACCTCTTATACAAGGTTGCTATATTTTTATGTATGATATTATACACTTTTATTCAAGATAAATATTACTGTATAATGATGTATGCACATTGTTGCAGAAAAATTGTTGGGTACGCGGGTAAATTGAAAATGTGGCTACATGAGTGCAAAGTGTTGTGTTGAGCTATATATTTTTGAAAATTCACCAAACAAAGGAAAATATTTTCCAAAATTCTTTTTCAACCCTCCCACCCAATTTCCATCCCCACCAACCCACTCCAACAAGCCCACCTACCCATCCCACCCCCAAAACTTTTTTCATTGCAACATTACAATTTTCATAAGCAAGCAGATTTATGTAGCCACATCTTGCTAAATCCACGTTGGAAAAGATTGTCATCTAACAAAATACTACGGATTAGACTTAGCGTTGCAAAAAGAATTGCATGCATTCATCAAAAGATCATCTTGCTTAACAATAAACACATCCTACATAAAGAAGAATTTCCTAATTTTCCACTCTAATTTTTGTATTAAGGATTAAGGATGGAAATAGAAAAGAAGAGATCTGCTGTAGGTACACGAGCATGTTTGTGATTCTTAATGGGAGAAGTGTAAAATTCAGAGGTTTTTATAATGTCAGATGGTTATAACTGACCAATATATTTTACCACTTGTCGTTGGCACTGAAATACCAAGAATGGAAAAGTAATAATATCCAAAAAGAACCAAGTAGATCAATTTCATTTCTATAAGTTTGTACTCTAATTACAATCGAGTGGATGTTAACGTTAATACAAGAATAATAGCGGCATCTCAATTTTTAGTGTTGACCAATAGCTGTGTCACAAGCTGATGGTTAACTGCAGTTATGCCTAATTATCATGTTAACTAGAGTTAGTTAGATAATTAGTTTGTAAAAGAGACGGTTATCTTGTTAGTAATTAGTAGTTAAATACTATAGGCCTTGTACAGTTGATTATTCAGAAATGAAGAAGCTCTGCTCTTTCTTCAATTTTCTCTCTGAATCTCTAACTCCTTTCTAGCTTCAGTTGATCTCCCATGGCTTGATCATGGTATTAGAGCCATCGGTATAAGATCTCATTTGAACGACCAAACTAATTTCTTCGCTTAGGTTACTTCAATTTTGCATCTCAAATTGCAGAATTGCCTCAGAGTAACTCAGAATCGAAGCTAGGGTTTTGCAAGCTGTTGTTTCTTCGAAGCTAATTTTCTAGGACCAATGGCGATTAAAGATGGTCAAGTCAATGCCTCTACCACTCCAATTCGTACTGCTACAGTTATGACTTCAGAGAATGGAAATTTTGTGGCCAACTCCTCATTTCCTGCTCTCGATCACAACCATCCTTTGTACCTACAACGTAATGACACACTAGGTAGTTCTCTGATCTCTCTTCAGCTTACTGGATTTGATAACTACGCATTGTGGAGTTGTGCAATGCAAATTGGCTTATTAGGTATAATTAAGTTACGCTTTGTTGATGGTAGGTTTCCTAAGTCTAGGTTTGAACCTGAACTTCATGATTTGTGGGAGAAAGTGAATGCTATTGTTTTGTTATGGATAATATATGCTATGAGACCAGGTTTGTTGAGTAGTGTCGTATATGCATCTAGTGCTCATAAAGCGTGGGAAAATCTAAAGTAGAGATTTGACAAAGTTAACGGCTCTAGAATTCTGTACCTACATAGAGAAGTTCATACCTTACCTTAGGGAGTTATGACAATGACTGACTATTTCTCAAAACTAATATAACTTTGGGATGAATTTGATGCTCTTATGCCATGTCCTGGATGTCCTTGTCCTGAAGCAAAAATGTATGCACAATATTTTGAGTATCAAAGACTCAATTTCTTACTGGACTGAATGAGTCCTACTCTCAGTCAAGAAGCCAAATTATGATGATGTCTCCTCTCCTAGTATAAACAGGGCATACTCTATGTTAGTTGATCAGGAAAGTCAGAGAAATCTTGTTACTATGCCACAAGTAGCCCAAGTTTATGAAGCTTTGAAGAATTTAGCCATGTACACTAACAAAGGGACAAATAACACTGGAGGCTACAAACAGAAAAGGAATCAAGTTCAATGTGAATATGGTCATTACAAGGGACATAGCAAGGAAAACTGTTATAAGATGGTTGGATATTCTCCTGTGTCCAAGAAGAAAGGTGTTAATGGTGGATAATATGCAAACCAAGTATACAACCCAGAACTGAACTATGCAAAAAGATATGGTATGGGAAATAATGTAGCTTTTAATGTGGTTCAACAAGGCAGAGTTGGTAGTCATTCTAATGTTGGTGTCTCACAAACACAACCAACTAGTCAGCATGCATTCTGTCAGCAAATACCATTGTCTACTCATGTTTTCACTCCTGAACTGAACCAGCAAACAATTCACATGTTATCCAAAGGAAGCACAGAAGGATCAGAAGCTTTAAACAAGTCAACAACTGTAGGTATTCTAAATAAAGTGAATGCATTTATATCTCATTGTGTTAATGACAAGTCGATTGTTGACACTGGGGCATCAAACCATATGACTTCCAACGTTGAAATACTACATGATTATAAAGTACTCCCAAACACAGAAGAAAACAAAATATAGTTACCTACTGGTAGTGTGGCATCGGTGCCACACACAGGAAATGCCTCTGTATTGAACAATCATGAAATTTCTAATGTCATGTATATTCCCGACTTTCAGCTTACTAAGGAACTAAAATGTATGGCTGGATTCGTTCCTTATTTCTGTATCTTTCAGGACCTTTTCAGTGGTCAGGTGAATGAGATTGGTAGAGAAGAACGTGGTTTATACATAATGCGTGGGAGTACCTCTATTGAAAACTCATCTCATCCAACAAATAAATGTGCCAACACAACAAATGAAGTTCCTGATATTTCAGCAAATGCTGTATCTAGTTCTTTACCTGCTTCCAGTACTTTATCTAGAACACATGTCTCTAGTATTTGTAGTTTGTGGTATAAGAGATTTGGACATGCTCCTATAGATGTAATAAAGAAGATAGAAGCATTGAATTGTCTGACAACAGGAGCTCTTAGTCAGCCCTATACTGTATGTCCTGTTGCTAAGCAAACTAAGATGCCCTTTCAGCTAAGTAATTCTACTTCTAAGTCTATTCTTGAGCTAGTTCACTATGATATTTAGGGTCCATATATAGTACCTACTCATGGTGGTAAAAGTTACTTTGTTACCATAGTTGATTACTATAGCTGGTTTATTTGGATATTTCTTTTGAACTACAAATCAGAAGCAATTGTAGTCTTAAGAGATTTTCTTACTAAAGTGAGCAATGTGTTTTCTACTACTGTTAAAACTCTAAGAACATATAATGAGAGTGAATTATTTAGCACCGAATTCAAGAATTTGTTGTCTTATCTTGGTATTGTATATCAGAGTACTTATGTTTACGCACACCAACAAAATGGGGTAGTGGAAAGAAAATACAGAACCATTTTGGACATGGCCAGATCTCTCAGATTTCAAGCATCTGTGCCTTTAAAATTTTGTGGAGAATGTGTTACTACAATAGTGTATCTACTGAACAGGCAGCCTTCTAAGGTGATTGGAAATAAATATCCCTTTGAAAGGCTATATTCGCATCCACCCTCTCTGTGTCACCTCAAAGTATTTGGTTGTATGTGCTACTCTACTTCTCCTAAAGTCCTTGATAAGTTTTCTCCTAGAGTAGTACCAACCGTGTTCTTAGGATACTCTTCTACTCAAAAGGGCTATATACTGTATGATCTTATATGCCAAGCACTTTGTAGTTAATAGAAATTGGTGTTTCATGAATCTATCTTTCCCTTCAAGCATATAGGGATTCAGGAACTATGGTGTTCCATGTTCTAGATCTACTTTCTCCTGAATTTAATGCTTCCTCTACTTCTTCTTCAATACCTACAGTAGAAAGGTCAAATGAACCGCTACAGATCAAATGCCATCTGATTTTTCATAGAAGTTCCTTCTTTCTCTCCAGATAGAATTGCTTCTGAATATATCCCTTCTACTATGCCTTGTCTTCAAGATAATAGCCATGCTGAGTCATCTATTAGTCAGTCTGATCTTGTTGACAACCTTGAAGGAAGCAGGAGATACTCTAGACCAAGATAACCATTTATGTGGTTGCAGGATTATGTCACTCTTTCCAAAAGCTTAAAATGCACTTATCCTATTTCTTTTTATGTTGATTATTCACATATCTCTCCAACTTTTAGATAGGCTCTCATAGACTATTCAGTTATTACATAACCTACTACCTTCAAAGATCCTGCTGCTGATCCTAGGTGGGGAAAGCTATGCAGTTGGAGATTGATGCACTTGAAAATAACAAAACTTGGAGTGTTGTGGATCTTCCACCTGGAAAGACACCCATTATTACCTTAGTAGCCTCTCAAAATTGGTTGATTTTTCATATGGATATTCATAATGCCTTCTTCAATGGTGATCTTATTGAGGAGGTTTATATGCATATACCTGAGGGGTTTTCCAGACAAGGGGAGAATCATAAGTGAGTCTGCAAACTTCATGTCCCTCTATGGACTTAAATAGGCTCCAAGACAATGTGACATGAAATTAATAGAGGCCCTAGTGTGTATGGGTTTCCAACAAAGCCATTATGACTATTATTTGACTATAAAGAAGGCTGGGAGTGATATAGTAATCATACTAGTATATGTAGGTGATCTTTTGATCACTGGAAACATTCAACAGTTGTTGTGTAAAACAAGATCATATCTCAAGAAAAGGTTCAAGATGAAGGATCTAGTAGAGCTAAAATTCTTTCTAGGTATTGAGTTTGCAAGGTCTAGACAAGGAATTCTCATGTGTCAAAGAAAATATGCACTAGAGTTAATCTCTGAGTTAGGACTAAGTGGTGCAAAGCCAACTGGAACACCCTTAGAGGTGAACCAGAAGTTAACAACCACTGAATTTGATAAGTGTTTCAATACCAAGAATACTAACTCAGATGAAGTGCTAAAGTATCCTGGTACATATCAAAGACTGGTAGGACGGTTGCTATATCTCACGATGACTAGGCCAAATATTGCCTTCTGGTGCAAATGCTTAGTCAGTTCATGCATTGTCCGAAATTGTCTCATATGGAAGCAACATTGAGAGTAGTAAGATATCTAAAATAGGCACCAGGTCTGGGATTACTTATGCCTACAGAATCTTCAAGTAAGTTGACCGCTTACTGTGACTCAGATTGAGGGGCATGCATACAGACAAAGAGGTCTGTTACAGGGTACTTAGTCAAATTTAGGAATGCACTGATATCCCGGAAGTCTAAGAAATAGAGTACTATCTCCAAAAGTTCAACAGAAACAGAGTTTAGAAGTATGGCATCATGTTCAGCAGAGGTCACTTGGTCAACTGGTTTATTCGATGAGCTAGGTGTCAAGATTTAACTGCCAACAACCTTGATATGTGATAGCAAAGCAGCAATCGAAATAGCTGCTAATCCAATATTTCATGAAAGAACAAAGCACATTGATATAGATTGTCACTTTGTAAGAGAAAAAATTAGTCTGGGACTACTGAGAACTGAACATGTAAATATAGAAGATCAACTATCTGATTTACTTACGAAGGGATTGGGTAAAGCTCAACATGAGTACTTGCTGGACAAATTTGGGCTGAAGAACTTGTTTGAATCATCAGCTTGAGGGAGAGTGTTACCCAATAGCTGTGTCACAAGCTGATGGTTAACTGTAGTTAAGTCTAATTACCACGTTAACTAGAGTTAGTTAGATAATTAGTTTGTTAAAGAGGCGGTTATCTTGTTAGTAGTTAGTAGTTAAATATTGTAGTCCGTGTACAGTTAATTATTCAGAAATGAAGAAGCTCTGCTCTTTCTTCTCCAATTTTCTCTCTGAATCTCTCACCTTCTTTCTAGCTTCAGTTGATCTCCCATGGCTTCTATCATTTAGGGCCAACAACACGTGTGTGCGAATTTATCTATCAATTTAGATCATCCTGATTTCCACACTTCATCAAGAAATACATATAGTTTCACCAAGTAAATAGTTGCGCGTTGTAAAAATTATTATGACAATACCATCCTGCATTCACGCAAGGTAAGGAAAGACCGCATCTAAGGGGTATGATGTAGACAAAGGTGGAACTAGCGCTCTTCCAACAAGTTCGGCCAAATGTAGTGGCTTTTATGCAGACTCTATATTAGTGACCGCTTCTACAACTCGAACCCATGACCTAGGTCACATGAAGACAACTTTACTGTTGCTTTAAGACTCTCTTTATTAAAACTAGGGATAATAATATGTTTATAGACTGAATATGATCTCCCACCTAATAGGATAGATGTTTAAATTGGATTCTCTAACTGATATCAAAATAGGTTGATCAGCGCTTGAGGCCACAACTCGGAGTAATAGCCTAGACCCAATAGGGGTGCCGGTACCATGACCACTGTGGAGGGTGCCAAAAATGGTAGCTTGGATCCAAGAGGGATGCATGTCATGATCAACTAGGCCTAGAAAGAAGAATGAAATGCTAGCCATGGCCAACTGGGCTAGAGGAATCCCAGGAGTTAGTTGTTGCCTGTATCAAAAGGAGTGATGATGCCAAATTGGTAACCGTGATTAGGGAAGGTAAACAGATAGATCCAGTCAAATATGACCGGTTGAAAATGGGTAATGCAAAAATAAATGAAATATCCGACCAACTCATACTTAATATGGATGAAAAATGGATAAACCGGTAAATAATAGGGATACCTATATTATCCAATATCCATGGATTCTTGAATGTGAACAATTTGGGAAAATTTTTATTCTCTCAAAGTTGATGAACTTTCAATTTGAGTCTTCACAAATGTAAAAAATAAACACATTGGTAGTTATCCATTAAATATTATTTTTAAGTGGATTATATGATTTTATCCATATTAATCTATTTTAAAAAGTTCATTATCCAACTAATCTTTTAATGGATAATAAGGATGGATAACTATTTTTGTTTTGTTATCCATTTTACCACCACTAGTATGAACCAACAAGGTTATTGTTCATCGAGCGAGGGTGGTAATTGTTGCCAATTATCCGTCACTAATTCAACAGAAAAATAGTGTAATGGATTTTTTATCACATTTGACATTATAACGCAGAAGTAAACAAGAGTAGTACTGCCAAGAAATCTACTCGAAAACTCGAAGTAAAAATAGCAGGTACGTCGAGGTTGACTTGTCAATGGTACAACATTCTTTAGAGACAAAAAAATTATCAAAGGGGACCAATATGATCGATGTATTAGTTTTTCCTAAGAATATAAATATGAATTGATTTTTTACCACGAAATCAGTTAAGATTTGAGACTTGATGGTCGTTCGGGGTTGGTATTCGATATCGTACAGGCCAAGTTTGACGGTCCATTTGGCCAATCGGCTTGATAACTCGGGTTTGTACAGAGCATTTCAGAGAGAGTAAGTAGTTAACACACATATTGGGTGACACTCGAAATATGGCTTTAGATTTTTAGATGCGCTTATTAGTGCAAGTGATAATTTTTCTAAGTGTGGGTATCTAGTTTCAGCATCTCTTAAAGTCCGACTTACATAATAAACATGGAGTTACGTACCTTTCTCTTATCAAACTAGTACCCCACTTACAGCTATTTGGAACACTGCTAAATATAAGTAAAGCTTTTCATCGACCTTTAAAGTGTGAAGCAGAGGTGAGCTCGATAAACATCGCTTCAATTCCTCCAATTCCTGCTGGCATTCCGGGGTTCATGCAAAATCCTTTTTATTTTTGAGCAAGGAAAAGAACTTGTGGCTTCCATCCGACAACCTCAAAATAAATCGAACCCAAGGTGGCTATCCGTCCTGTTAACCTTTGTACGTCTTTCACACTATCTACGATAGTGATATCTTCTATGGCCTTGATCTTGTCGGGGTTGATTTCGATCCATCGATTTGGTACCATGAAGCCGAGGAACTTGCCCGAACCGACCCCGAAGGCACATTTTTCTGGGTTAAGCTTCATGTTGTACTTTATCAAGATTTTGAATGTTTCCTACAAATGAGTTAAATGCTCATCTGCGTGCATGTATTAACCAACATATCGTCAATGTAAACTTCCATTGGTTTACCTATCCGTTCCTTGAACATTTTGCTAAATAGATGTTGGTAGGTAGCTCAAACAGTTTTTATCCCGAAGGACATTACATTGTAATAATATGTTACAAACTTAGTGATAAACATGGTCTTCTCTTGGTCCTCTGGGTTCATCTGAATTTGATTGTACCCGGAGTAGGTGTCGAGAAAGGTAAGGATCTCGTGGCCGGCCATGGCATTGATCATGTGATTGATGTTAGGCAGTGGAAAAGAGTCTTTAGGGCATACCTTGTTCAAATCCTTATAATCTACGAACAATCTAAGTTTGTTCCCCATTTTTTGGGACTACTACTACGTTGACTAACCATTCGGGGTACTTTACTTCCCGAATAGACCCTATTTTTAAAATTTTAGTTACCTCATCCTTTATGAATGCATGCTTTACCTCGGACTGGGGCCTTCTTTTTTGCTTTACTGATTTGAATCTGGGGTTGAGGCTTTAGCCGGTGTGTTGTTATTTCCAGTGGAGTCCCTGCCATGTCTAATGGGACCAAGTAAAGCAACCCATATTATTGATAAAAAAATGAATGAGTTTTTTCCTAAGTTTGGGGGTTATCCTCATTCTCAGGTATACCTTTTTCTCGGGCATGTAGTCGATCAGTATGACCTATTCTAATTCCTCGACCGTTGACTTGGTTGCAACTGACTCTTCAAGAACAACGAAAGTTCGAGCAGTAAGGAAATCCTCATATTCTTGCTATGTTCATCCGATTCGGTTGAGGCTAGGGCGGTGATTGCTATTTGGCCGTCTACTTATCTTTGGTGCTCGAATTTTTTGAGTTCGAAGTCACTGGTATGTGAGTCACCTTATCAACTGCAAACATTTCCTTTGCAGCATGTTATTCTCCGTAAGCCATTTTCACACTATCCACTATTGGGAATTTCATCATCTGATGAAGGATTGAAGGTATTGCCCTCATGTTGTGGATCTATGGCCTCTGGAGTAGTGCATTATATCTCATGTTTGCCTTTGATGACATGTAATTTTGTATCTTGGATGGTCCCAGCCATGTTCACTATCAGGATTATCTCCCCTTCATTGTTTCGCTTGCCATGTTGAAGCCATTTAGGACTAGTGATGCAGGCACAATTTCGTCCTGTAGGCCGAGCTGCTCTACGACCCTCGATCTAATTATGTTTGCTGAGCTACCTCGATCCACTAGAATATGTTTAACTTGAACTTTATTTAACAAAAAAGAAATTAATAGGGCGACATTGTGCGATTGATATATGCCTTCCGCTTCCTCGTTATCGAATGATAGGATGCCCCGGGCACATAAATCCAAGTCCGTTTTTCTCTGGTGATCGACACCTTGATGCGTTTGAATATAGGCCCATGGTGTATTTGAATCCAAGTCGCAAACTTTATAGCCCAGACATGTGCTTTCAAGAAGGCGTCTACTAATATAGCAAATGAATTGATAGAACTCGGTGGCAAGTTGTGATACCAAATCATTGCTCCCTTTGACAAAGTTTTCCCAAAAATTTTCAACAATCTTGACTCGATCTTGTCATCGTTTAAATCGTTCCCTTTAATCCCGCAAGTATACGAGGTAATGTGTTCATTGGGATTGGTTGTCTTGTTATATTTAGGTATATCGGGCATCCAAAACTTTTTAGGAATGTGATTTAGAGCCTCACTCGGAGGGAATGGCCTTTGTATGAATTTCTTGGCATCCAAATCTTTCAAGACCGGGGGTGCCCCCGGTATTTGATCAACACAGGAGTTATAAGTCTCCATTTTTTTGTCATTATCCTTAATCTTCTTCTCCTCAGACTCGATTCTTTTGGTGAGCTCCTCGAGAATCTTCATAATCGTGGGATCAGTCCCCGAGCCGTTACCGTTCAATCTTTCTGGCACCGTCCAGTACGGCGTGTTTTCTGGTTCAACCATACTTGGAGTTTTATTCTATCTTTGAAGTTGACCGATGACAATCTGTTGAGCTTGTAGCATATCAAATTTTACTTGGGGGCTAACTCCCCGAACTCCTATACCTTGTGTTCCTTGGCCACCTGATCAGACTTCTCTATGTACACTTCCTTAGGGATCTCTGCCTAAATCTGCATTCAAAGCAATGTGCGAACTAACATCGACTGGTTCCACATTTGGCACTTTTCCACGGTCAATTAGTGGTAAAACGTCCCCAGGAGCAACTATATTGTCGTTTCCCCCGTGAAATCCAAGGCCATCATTGCCATGTACGGGTGCGTTTTGTGAGTTTGATATGCTTTAACTTGAGAACAAATAATTCCTGACAAGAACAAGTGTGAAAATAACATATGTTATCAGAATCAGTACTGAAATAACCACTATTATCTTTAGCCCCCCTGTAGGTGCCAAATTGTTTATCTAGAAAATATGAGTAACGATTAAACTTGTTTATTATTTTAAAGATATGTGATTTAATCCGACACTAATTAATAACAAAGAAATCTAACATATAAATGAAAGAAGTAAGTAAAATCAAACCAATACGGAAGCCAGCCTCGACCTCGAGCTAAGGTGGCCTCGAGGTATGTCAAGAACAATAAAGTTAAAGGACAATTCTGATAAAATGTGAGCAAGAAAGTAAGAGAGTATATTCTTTGCTAGTGATTGATGATGGTTACAAATGATTGGGGTCCCCTTTATATAATAGGGGAACCCTAAATAAGGTACATTTCTATTTACAGTAAGGATACTTATTGGAACATATGTCTAACCGCCTGGTACATATTAGTACTAACTAGTACAAATCTATTTCAAAATTTATGTCATGATCTTGGGGACGTGGAAGGAATCTTGCTCATTCTGTTACAAACTCGTAACGGCTCCATCTCAGGGTTGGTCATATTTGGCTTTGGTACTCATCGTGCACTTTGATCTTCGATCCTTATGTTCTTCCCTCGAACTCGAACCCGGTCCATACTGAGTTTATCCCTCGATGTGGGCCTTTTGTTCCTCAATGTGCGCCATCGAGCCCACAAAATTGGGGATACATGATTTTATCAAATACACATATTCCTTAAGAAATATTAACTAACAAAGTGATTGGACTATTCTATCCTTATTTATGTCTTAATTAAGATATAATCTCTATTCATTGAATATTTATTCTATTTATGCGTTATCTATATTTTCAAGAATAATTACTAAGGGTAAAAAAAAAAAACTAATTAATTTTATCTTGAACTTTTAAAATAACAAATAATTTGAAACAACTATTTTTAATAACTGCGACTGTTAATATGAGATGAAGAAGGTAATATTTTTTTGTCTCTGTTGAGATTTTGAACCTGCTCTCCCATAATTTTCACCTATTTCATGAATTTTAAATAACATCCTTGGATACTAAAAGTATCTTTATATGTAATTTTTAATAACATTTAATTATAACAGTGGCGAGATTTGGAATCTTCCCCTTTTAAACTTAAAAGAAAAAGGTTTCCAAGAAAAAGTTGATTGAGACGCAACTATCTTATTTTACGTCCACGCGGTTGTAGTTAGACAAGCTTAAGAATTTAACCACAATATTCTTATAAGAAATGCATTCACATTAATATTAAGAATTAAAAGGGAATAAAATATTCTGAAATGCATATTAATTTGAAATTAAATATAAAAATAGTTTAATAATCTCATCCAGATTCGGACTTTTATACAAGAGATTCAAAACACTTGGATTTGACCTAACGCAGTTTTATCCCTATTTGCTACTTCACTAGAATTGCAATTTTTTTTTAAGTGGAGAAAATCAATTGAATCGCCTTGCTCCATGTTAGCTTCGCCCCTAATTAGGGGAATAAAAGCACATAAATTTTAAAGTTTTATTATAAAGTAATTTTATGAAAATCAATATATGAAAATTAAACATTTCAAACAATAGGTGTTGAGCTACTGATATATAAATTAAAAATAAGAAAATCACAGGAAAATGGAATAACTGGATTGTAAATTTACTCTAAGTCGTTTTACAACGTCACACTTGTTCCCACAAAGACACGCTAAATAAATTACAAAAAAAGACACGCATTGGTCCCCTCAAATAAATACGTCGTCTCAACAAATCACAATCATCAATTTGTTAAGAATTATAATAAATCACAAAATTCATTTATGACTTTCAAGCTTTCAAAACCCCAACAATATAGTTTTTAAACTTTTTTACTTTAATTCACCCAACAATATTTAAATCTGTAATGATAAATATAAATATCATTCTCAAATCAATTTTTAACACCGATCTTCTTAACACTTTGTTAATATGTGAATTTTTTTTTTAAAAAAAATCATACGTAAAATAGGCTAATAGGTAAAAACAAGAATATAGGTTAAATTCATTGGTTAATAACCCATATGCACTTCCCCATAATTGTTTCTTCTATAACCTATATATTTTGAGTTGTACTATTTCTTCTAAATTTGCATGCCTTAGTGGGCTATTTGACATTTCTGTTAATTTTGCTTCGAGTTATGTAATGGTGTTCCCAAACCCGCATTAAAAAGTAGGGTAATCCAAAGGGAATTTTGTACTTTTAAGAGGTGTCTATCGTTTTCATCAATATGAAAGAGGAAACTTTCAGGACATGGTTATTTGATATGCATGTTAGTTTTGTTTCGAGTTATATAATGTTGTTCCCAAACCGTATTAAAAGGAGGGTAAGTCAAGGGAAATTTTTTTACTGTTAAGAGGTGTCTAGCGTTTCATCAATATGAAAGAGAAAACTTCCGGGACATGGTGGTTATTTGACATGCCTATTAGTTTTGCTTCGAGTTATGTAATATTGTTCCCAAACCCGCGTTAAGAGCAGGGTAAGTCGAGGAATGTTGTTCCCAAACCCGCGTTAAAAGCAGGATAAGTCAAGGGAAATTTTGTACTTTTAAGAGCTATCTAGCGCTTTTATCAATATAAAAGAGGAAACTTCCGGGACATGGTTATTTGACATACCTGTTAGTTTTACTTCGAGTTATGTAATGTTGTTATCAAACCCGCGTTAAAAACAGGGTAAGTCAGAAAATTTTGTACTGTTAAGAGGTGTATAGTGCTTTCATTAATATGAAAGAGGAAACTTCCGGGACGTTGATTAGTAAACTGTCCCTTTCTAGAACTAGCTAATACTCTTGTTTACTCTTGAGTTATTAGGTCAGCTGTTAATAAAACATGGTTATTGATGGTTCAGACTTTTACACTGTCCAACTATTTACTTGGTTGAAACTGCCAGCAATTTCTATTATGGTTCAGAAAATTAAACAATACTAGTTTATTTTTAATTTAAAAGTAGTGATAGTGCTCAAGTAGGGCTCCTATAATTTTTCCGATATTGACTTGGCAAAACACGTTAAGCTAATTATCTGCCTGCCTAGTGAAAATTGTAATATAGCAAAAGTTTGGCATTTCACGTAATTGCTGGTAAACAGCGAAATTAATAAGATGAAAACTAAAATAATAAATAATCTGTAACAATATGTTTGTTTATCCTCAAATTCGGATAATAACTAAACTTATATTATGATTTTAAGGATATGTGATTTCGTCCAATACTAATTGATAAGCAAGAAAATAAAGAAATAAATTAGAGAATAAAATAAATCAAACAAGTATGCTAGCCAGGTCTCGACCTCGACTTGGGGTAGTTTCGAGGTGAAATCATTGTAAGAGTAGTAAATGAAAAAGCAACTCTGATTAACAGTAAATGAAATAGGAGGAAAGTAGGGGTGTTCACGGTTTGACGAAAACCGATCCAAACCGAAAATCGTACAAAACCGATTAAGTAAATCAATATTTTTTTTTGATTTGGATTGGTTTTGATTTTAAATTTTAAAAACCGATAATATTTGGTTTGGTTCTATTTTAAAAAATCGAAAACTAAATCGAACCAAACCGATTAATTATATACAAAATTTAATAATTATTTATATACAATATAATATTTTCTTGTTAATAATTTTAGTTGTTATTTTGAATTTTGGTTTATCATATTATATCTTAAAAGATTTCCTAAGCCCAAAACAATAGGATTCGACCAATTTTATTTTATTAATATACTCTATTTTAGGCATATATTTTTGCCTAAAATAAGAGTTTAAAAAACACCACCACAAGAGTAAATAAAGTACATTCAAATTGCAAGACAACAATGGCTAAACCTTGAGAAAGCAAACTTTTAGTTTATTTTTTGTTCATTCTTTTCATATAAACATGTAAATAAACTTTCAGTTCTCAAAAGAATATATAAAAGGCATAAAATTGGCAAATTATTTTCAGTTGTCTAGCGTTATTTTAATATTATCGACTTATCATTAGCGTACTAAGAACCGAAAAATCGAACCAAACCGAACCAAACACAATCAATTTGATGGTATATATTTAATTTGGTTTGATTTTGGTTTTAAAATTTTAAAAACAGATTAAATTGGTTTGGTTTTGGTTTTAATCAAAAACCGACCAAACCGAACCGTGAACATCCCTAGAGGAAAGTAATGAGCGTATATATTCTTATCAGTGACCAATGATGATCCTTACAAATGAATATAATCCCTCTTTATATAATAGAGGAGTCCTAAATAAGGTACACTTCTAATTATAGTGGGAAACCATATTAACATCTAATTAACCATTGTAGATTGATCTGTTCTGAGATTCACGCCAAGATGCTCGATCAATTGTCGATATCTCGCCTTTTCGGTTATCAAGCTATGCCGATATCACTTGAAGTCGGCCTCTTTCTAGCCGCAATCGATGTCGACCTCGGTCCGGACTCGATGTCCTAGCTCTATGACGTGACATTCTTATCTCAAGTAAAGAATGAAATCGGGTAACCCCGATTTTTATTGTATACAAATAGTCCCCTCGTTTCTTAAAGTAAAATGATAAGAAACGACTAGAGCCTCAATTTTTTGGAGACCCCGATAATGATGTCATCCCCGTGAAGTAAACGATTGAGGTGATCGAAATGTCCCATCGGTACAGTTCCCTAATCCATTAATGTTTGCCAGTGGATGATCTGCCATTAGAACCACCGAACCGTCGCCCTGAATCTAGAAATGCAGGCTCTTTGGTTGAATCAAAATTTTACTTTCACTTCCACCAAGTTTTTTAAATTTCTTACTCTCTCCATCTCTTCTCTTTCACCACCTATTGAGTCAACTTTGTTAGTACCAAAAATACCAAATTTTACCTCTTTCCACTTCCTTCTACATGAATTAATGGCGAAAACCTCTAATAGCATCCCACAAAAGGAGAATGCTTCTTCCTATTCTTCCCAGCCGGTCGGTGACAAATTGCCGGTGGAACCGCTCCCTCACGAGTATGTTCCTGGCCCTTGTGTCTTAAAATCCGACTTCAAAGCCGAGAACCCTCCATCGATCCTTGGCCGATGTGAACATGTGTTGAGATACATCTGCTCAATAACTTTGGGCTATATCGAGGTTGTGAAGAGAGAGTGTAACAAATCCCCGCTCCTGAAGAGAGAATTACCACCTATGTGGAGGGGTTTCTAAGTGTCTACACTTACTCCTTCATATTGGGTCCTCCCGACCCAGACATTGCTTTTGCAAGAGGTACCAGGTCACCCTCGGACAAGTTCACCCTTATTCTAGTGTATAGTGATCATGCTCCGCTATTTTTCCAGCAAGGGCGAGTGGCTAGAGTTCACTCTCAGCCACCTCATACAGTTATATCGACCTCAACTTTTTCGATGGTTGATCAAGCTCCAATGCTGAGCGACGAAGGCCTTGTTCGCGAGCATCGATGAGGACAATGATCGGGTTGGATGAGCCGGTTCATGTGGGTAAAGACTTGCAAACTTATCCTAGAGGAGAAACTGTCGTTCCCCGAGATGTGGAACCCCGATAATAATTGACGTATTACCCATTAGTTTTTGTACTCTAGTTTCCGCTTTATGTAATGCTTTCATATGTTATGCAATGATTGCCTGAATGCCTCATGTGGTCCCCGACATTAAAGATTGGGTTCGGAAGTTAGCCTCGACTTCCTCCTAGCGCGACATGTCAAGGGGAAGATGAGAAGCCAAGAATCATGGTAAACTTATCCTGAATGCTTTTGTTGCCTTCTTCTGTAACGTTTCTTTTTATTTATAATTGACTCCTTTTATGCAGGCCTTAGAGATGTTGCTCAAATGAGGTCGGCCTCGCCTGGTGAAGAAGTCGAGTCTCTGATTCTGAAGTCGGGGATAGACAACAAGAGAAAGAAGGTCTCAAAATCCGAGGAGTCCCCAACCTAAAAAGGCTCTATCTCGAAGACACATGAAAAATGTCATCCCTCTGACTATAAAGTAAGTGTGTTGGCTAGGGAAAAGAAAAGGAAGAAGAGGGCGATGGTTCAGCATTGGTAGTTCAAGCAAGGAAACCAGCCGATGCCGCCAAGCCTTCCAAGCCGGAGGTGATTTTCAAGACCCGGCCTCGTGATTACGAGGCCTCGAAGAAAGATTCGGGCAAAGCCCTCAAATTGTCCGAGGTTGATGTTATCCCTCGTCTATCACATTACCGGAAGGGGCCAGTTTTGAGACCCCCAAGGTTGAACAAGGTGCCCTGAGCGATTCACTTGAGGTTGTGACAATAGGTCACTCTCTTTCTCCACCGACCTTTTCTGAGGAGGCTATAACGGATGCTCGGTATCTACAGACCCCTGACATAGGCAGATTTCCCCAGTGAAGAGGATCCCTTTTGGGATTGTTTTACTAGGGTCGATGATGCTTCTGATCTCAATGATGCGTCTACCCTCTTTGAAGAGGCCCAACATCTTTTATCTTCAGTAAGTATTAATCCCCATTGTCGCAATTTTCTTTTCCTTATTCTCCTTTTAACCTAGATTGTATCTTTATTATCATGTAGTCTTCTACCAAGTCTCGGGCTGACCTGAGCCAATGCGAGGTCGAGCTCTAGAAGACCTCGGAGGAGAGGAATGCTTTAAATCTCCTTTGCGGTCAACATGATGAAGAGCTCAGGGATCTTCGAGCAGACTTGGCCCATGCTCTTAAGGAAGAGGCAAAGCTGGATGAGTAGGTAAATGTCCTTTTGAGAACATATGGGCTTTACCCAAGAGTGGAGGCTAACATCTTGATGTCTCAATTGCAACAAAGGATCGAGCTACTCCGGGGGAAGTTGATCAAGTTAAAGCTGACTGCAATCGGTCAAAAGAGAATATGGACTGCCTAGTTGCGAAGAAAAAGGTTGCCGTGGTGCGACTGTCATCAGCCAAAGTTCAACTTCGAAGTACTAAAGAGAAGAGCTCAACAATGATCGAAGAGCTCGAGGTCAAGCTTGCTGAGGCCAAGGTAGAGGTCGAAAAGGCAAAAGTCTTAGCTGACAAGTCCATATCCGTGTACTTGGCTAACATTGAGGATGACCTAACTCGGCTGATGGAGGCTACCAATCGAGCGCGCTGGAGTAATGATGTGGCCAAGTACCAATATCGGGGGTGACCCTCGAGGAAATCTATGCTCGAGGTTTTGACCTTACCAAAGAGATAACTCAAGGTGAGGTGCTTGAAGCCGATGCCAGGTTGCTTGCCTCCTCCGATGATGACGATGATGATGAATGTAGCCAAGGTAGGTCTGATTACAACGATGGGCCCAAAGGAGAAGCTCCCCCTGAGGGAGAAATCAACCACAGTCATAGTTAAGATTTTATTATTTCTTTTCTCTTTTGTAACACCCTTGTCGGTCCTTGTACATATTTTTTCCCATATATATAAAGAAATTTCTCTTTTGGATGCCTTCTCAAATTTTGTCTTCAAACATGTTTCGTGCCTTGTACAATTTTAGCATATTTTACGCTTCAACAATATGTTCAAGGTTTTTGGTTTCAAATGACTTGATCGAAGCCACAATAATAATACTCATTTTAAAGTCCAATTCGAGTGAAACCTGAATTCGAAGAGAAAAGACCCTTAGATTTGTTTTGAACAACACAAGATCCTCGATCTATAGTCGAGAGGGTTCCTGTTCGAATTTAGGATAGAGGGACCCTTAGGTTCAAATCGAGCAAGAACGTGTTCTCGAACTCAAAATGTGTTGGCCCTTGGGCTCTTTGAATTGGGCTGATACAACCTCTAAAGGATGGCTATTTTTTCACTCTTTCGACCCAAAGACTTAGTAATATTTTCTTATGCCTTTAGCATATATATATTTGTACCTATTGGACTTTTTGAGGGTTTAGTGTCGATCGAAACCCCTTTTGTTTTTTGTACCTTAGTACAAGTTTGCATTTGATTAACTCGATACCGCTTAAGGTTTTTTGAGGACTAATTTTATCAAAGCCCTTTGATTATTTTTCCGAGGATAGCCTTTTTTAAACGGTTTTTGGGGAATTCAAAGGCCTGTTTTTATTGCGGGGTTCAACCATCTCCAAGCCGCGTTAGTTGGCTGTAGTCTTTGGGTGTGACTCTTAGTCTTACTTTCCCATAAACACTTCGAACGACCCCTATAGTGATTGCCTTGGCCTATAAATAGAGGGGTGCCTCTTTGAAGGCTTTAGATAATTCAAACATGTTGATTTTCGATGGCAGTCGCCGAGTAAGGGGTCAATTCGTTCGAGGTGTATTCATAATTGGCCTTTGAAATATTTTTCCAAAATCATAAGTATGGAGCTTGTATAATAGAAAATTTTATTTGAGGCACAAGGTATTTAATAAGGAAATATTTGAACAGTTTATACATGCGTACATGTTTCGCCGTTGGGATCGATTAATCTATAAGGACATGGTTCGTTCGACCGTTTGGCCCATTATGAAGTCTTGCTATCGAGGCCCTTTTGACACGAGGTATTTTCCTTTGAAAATTAATCATCCGTGGGTTATGCCCCCAAGTATTTGAGGTTGCATATAGATAAGCCCCGAATACTGTTGAATTATCACTAGGTAGCACATATAATTGTTTTCTCGTTAAAAACCTCGCCGTAAAAATTTATTTGGGATAAAAACTAATCTAAGGGAATATGAGTGCAACGCGTGCTTTAAAAACTAAGGTCCTCGTGTTGAAGAGCTTCTCGATGTCTTTGATCGAAAACCTGGAGTAAGCTAGTATTAAATACAAATGGAAAGGGAGAAAGTCATACCTTAGCAATAATATCATTTGAGGAGTGATATATTCCAATTATTTGGCAATTGTTCTCCATCCATTGTGACAAGTTTGTAAGATCCCTTCCCAACGATATTGAGGACTTGATAGGGTCCTTTTCAATTTGGGCCGAGTTTTCCTTCATTAGGATCACGATTGTTGATGGTGACTTCCCTTCAGACCAAGTCCCTGATTCTGAAGTGGCGAAGGTTAGTTCTTTTATTATAATATCTCTTGATTCTTTGTTTCTCTGAACCATCCGAATGAGTGCAGCTTCTCATTTTTCATCTAGTAGTTCGAGGCTAGTATTCATAGCCTTGTGATTTTATTCTTCCACTATATGTCAAAATATGGTGCTAGGTTCCTCGGCTTCGACTATAATCAAGGCTTCGAAGCCATATACTAAGGAGAACGGGCTTGTCCCCATACTGGACTTCAATGTTGTTTGATATGCCCAAAGAACCCCGAGTATAATTTCTTTCCATTTTTCCTTGGCATCATTCAATTTTTTCTTTAGATTATGAATGATAGTTTTGTTTGTTGACTCAACCTGTCCGTTTTCACTGGATGATACGGTGTTGATAAGATCCATTTTATTTTCTTTAATTCGAGAAACTTTGTTACCTTGCTGCCGATGAATTGTTTTCCGTTGTCACATACAATTTTGGCATGTATCTCAAATCGACATATTATGTGATCCCAGATGAAGTTTATAACTTTTTTTTCTCTGAATTACTCGAAGGCTTGTGCCTCCACCTATTTAGAGAAGTAGCTAGTCATAAACAAAATGAATTTAGCTTTACCCGGAGCCGTTGATAGAGGGCCAACGATGTCCATCTCCCATTTCATGAATGAAAATGGGGATAGGACCGGATGAAGTTGTTCTCTGTGCTGATGGATTATTGGTGCATAATTTTGGCATTTATCACATTCTCAAACAAACTCCTTAGCATCTTTTCTCATACTATCACAATAGTATCATGCTCTGATGACTTTGTGAACTAGTGCTTCGGCACCGAAGTGGTTCCTACAAATACCTTTATGGACTTCTCGTAGAACATAATCGATGTCCCCTGGTCCTAAATATACCTCTAATAGTCCGATGGACATCCTCCTAAAAATGTTCCATCTTCAGTCAATGTGAATCGAGTAGTTTTTGTTCGTAGGGCCCTTGATTTTTAGGGTTCGATGGGAGCTTTCCATTTTTCAAGTACTCGATATATTTATTCCTCCAATCCCAAGTTAATATTGTGGAGTTTATCTCAACGTTAACTTCTTCGATCACAGATCTTGAGAGCTAAACGATATTCCCCAAGCTGATTTTTCCCTCTTAGACTAACGACCCCAAGTTTGCAAGAGCATCAACTTTGCTGTTCTGCTCGCGAGGTATGTGCTGCAAGATCCATTCATTAAAATGGTGCAAAGTCACTTATACCTTATCCAAATACCTTTGCATTCTATCCTCCCAAACATTGAATGTTTTGCTTACTTGGTTTACTACCAGCATAGAGTCGCACTTGGATTCAATGACTTTTGCCACCAAGCTTTCAACTAGTTCAAGACCTATAATCATGGCCTCGTACTCGGCCTCATTGTTAGTCAGCTTAGAAGTTTTGGTAGATTGTCTAATAGTGTTTTTCGTGGGTGGCTTCTGGGACCCCTTAACATTTGAGGCACCATCTGTGAAAAGGGTCTACAGCCTGATGAAGTACCTAATTTTAACAAGATTTCCTTCTCGACTTTGGGTACGAGGGTTGGCGTGAAATTGACCATAAAGTCTGCTAAATTTTGAGACTTGATGGCCGTTCGGGGTTGATATTCGATATCATATCTATTGAGTTTGACGACCCATTTAGCTAGTCGACTTGATAGCTCTGGCTTATGCAAAACATTAAGAAGTTGGTAAGTGGTTAGTACACATATGAGGTGACATTGAAATTACAGTTTTAGCTACCTAGCGGCGCTTATCAATACAAGTGCCAATTTCTCTAAGTATGGATATCTATTTTCTGCTTCTTCTAGAGTTTGACTTACATAATAAACATGAAATTGCATACCTTGCTCTTCTCGAACTAGGACACCACTTACCGCGATCTCCGAGACTTCCAAGAATAAGTAAAGTTTTTCACCTGCCTTTGGAGTATGAAGCAATGGTAGGCTCGAGAGGTATCGCTTCAATTCTTCTAAATCCTTTTGGCATTCCGGGGTCCAGGCGAAATCATGCTTCTTTTTTAGTAGAGGGAAGAATCTATGACTCTGATCTAACGATCTCGATATGAAGGCAGTTATCCGCCCCGTCAGCCTTTGCACGATTTTAACACTATTTACGACGGTGATGCATTTGATAGCCTTAATTTTATTGGGGTTGGTCTTGATTCTTTGATTTGACACTATGAAGCCAAGGAACTTGCCCGAATCGATCCCAAAACGTATTTATCGAGGTTGAGCTTCATGTTGTATTTTCTTAGTATCTTGATTGTTTCCTGCAAATGTGTCAAATGGTCCTCTGCGCGCAAAGGTTTACTAGCATTCAATCAATATATACTTCCATTGAATTACCTATATATTCTTCGAAAATTTTATTTACTAGGCGTTGGTAGGTAGCTCATGCATTTTTTAGCTCGAAGGGCATTACATTATAACAATATGGTTCGTACTTGGTGATGAATGAAGTATTTTCTTGATCTTTTGGGTTCATTTTAATTTGATTTTACCAGAATAGGCATAGAGTAAACTAAGGATCTCATGGCCAGCCATGGCGTCGATCATGCGATCGATGTTGGGCAGTGGAAAAGAATCTTTGGGACATACATTGTTTAAATCTTTATAATCTAAACACATCCTAAGTTTGTTTCCTCTTTTAGGAACTACAACAACATTAGCTAACCATTTGGGGTACTTTACCTCGGACTGAGGCCTTCTCTTCTATTTTAGCGGTCTGAACTTTGGGTCCAAGCTTAGCCGATACATTGTTATTTCCGGCAGGATCCCTGTCATGTCTAAGTGAGACCAAGCAAAATAATCTATGTTATCAATAAGAAAATGAATAAGCTTTTCCCTAAGTTCGTAGGGTTAGCGTTGTTCCTAGGTATACCTTTCGCTCGGGTAGGTGCTTGATCAATATAACCCATTTCACCTTTTCGACAGTTGATTTAGTAGCATCAGAATCTTTGGGAACAACAAAATTTTGAGGGGTAAAAAACTCTTCCTCTTCTTCGTCCTCTTCCATTTCCTACTTCTCCGATTCGGTCGAGGCTGGTGGCAATGATTTCTATTTCGTTTCATGTTTAGCTTTAATTTTGATTCTTCTTATGTTGATAGCACCGAAATCGATATTACCTCATCGATCATGAACATTTTTTTCCAGCATGCTGTTCCTTGTACACTATTTTTACCCGTCCTATATCGAGAATTTCATCATTTGGTAGAGGGTCGAAGCGATTGACCTCATGTTGTGGATCCAAGGCCTCTCGAGTAGAGAATTGTACCTCATGTCTCCCTCGATCACATAAAACTTGGTATCTTGGATAGTTCTAGCCACATTCACTGGTAGAATTTCACTGTCCATATTGAAACAGTTCAAGACTTGAGCTGCGAGCACGATATGATCTTGTAGGCTGAGTTGCTCCACGACCCTATCAAATGATATTTGTCTAGCTACCTAGATCCACTAAAACACGCTTAATTTGAAATTTGTTTAATAAGATAGAGATTACAAGAGCGTCGTTGTGATGCTGAGAAGTTCCTTATGCCTCCTCATCATTGAATGATACGTTGCCTTCCGGCACATAGTCACTGGTCCATTTCTCCCTAGTAACTGATAACTTATTACATTTGAACACGGGCCCTTGTCGAATATTGACCCCCCCGACGATCATATGGATTACATGTTGTGGCTCTTCCTGTTCAATTTTCTTGTTGGCTTCCCTTTTCCTGAAATGATTCTTGGCTTGATCACTTAAGGAATTCTCGAAGGTGACCCTCATTGAATAAACGAGCTACCTCCTCTCTCAATTTCCTGCAATCCTTAGTCCAGTGACCACGCATGCCATGACATTTACACATCGAATTGGGGTTCCTTTGAGAAGGATAAGTCCGCATGGGCCTAGGCCATCTTGTGTCTTTGATTCTTCCAATTGTTGATACAATGCCTGGCATTTTTATACTAAAATTATACTCTGATAATCGAGGTGCCTTTGTGGGGTCGGCGTACTTGTCAAACCCATTTTTTCTCATGAGTCCCCGATAATTCTGTCATCGATTGCTTATTTGATCTTTCCGATCGTGATTGCATCCTCAACCACAGTTCCTGCGATCTGAGGTGTACGGTTGATATCGATCTTTGTTCGATCTTGGCTCTCTATCGATGTCTCTCTTATTCTTTGCGGTTGACCTGTTCGGGTGCACAAAATTGGAAGGATCTCCTAAATGGTCATCCTCAACCCTGATCTTTGATTTGTACCGATTGTGTACATCTGCCCAAGTTACAGCCGGATATTCGATCAAATTTTGCTTCATGTGACATGATGCTATCAAACTTTGTTCATTCAATCCCTGAGTGAAAGCTTGAATGACCCAATCATCTGTGACTGGTGGAAACTCCATGTGTTTTATTTGAAATCGGGATACAAACTCTCTCAATATTTCATTATCCCTCTGTCTTACTTTGAAAAGGTCTGATTTCCTTGTCGCAACCTTTATGGCCATGTGCCTTTTCAAAAGTGTCTGTCAACATGGTAAACGAGTAGATGGAATTTTGTGGTATATTGTGTACCAAATCATTTCTCTCTTCGATAGGGTTTCCCCAAAATTCTTCAATAAAACAAATTCGATCTCATCATCTTCCAAATTGTTACCCTTGATGGCACATGTGTAGGAGGTGACATGCTCGTTGGGATCGATGGTCCCATTGTATTTAGTTATTTTTGGCATACAAAACTTTTTTGGAATGGGTTTCAGAGTTGCACTCGAAGGGAATGACTTTTGTACAATTTTTTTTGAATCCATCCCTTTCAAGATTTGTGATGCCCCCGGTATCTGATCAACTCATGAGTTGTATGTTTTTATTTTTTTTATCATTAGCTTCGATTTTCTTCTCTCCTGTCTCAATTATTTCGGTGAGCTCCTCAAGCATTTTTATTATTGTAAGATCAGTCCCCGATTCGTTACCATTTGACCTTTCTAGCAC